>CM070823.1:44742637-45270252 GCA_036326025.1 Chrosomus eos
ACAGGTTTCTGTCAAACACAGCACATCTAGGTTATAATCTGAAATCATATCATTAACTATGAGCGCTTTTGAAGTAAGGGATTGAATATTCAGCAACCCAAGCTTTATCATTTACCTTACTGAACTACCTCTCTTCCGGATACCATGATCTGGCAGAGGCCTTTAGCAAAGCAGGAGACCCACAGCTCCCACCTCATCGCGACAGCGACTGTGCCATCAATCTGCAACCCTGATCCGTACCTCCCAAGGGCCGTATCTTTCCTCTCTTCCAACCGGAGTCCGAAGCTATGAGGAGATACATTGAGGAGGAGCTTGCAAAGGGCTTCATTCGACCCTCCACGTCTCCTACATCCGCCGGTTTCTTCTTTGTCCCGAAGAAGGACGGAGGCCTCCGACCCTGCATTGACTACCATGCCCTGAATGACATCACTGTAAAGTTTTGCTATCCTCTCCCGCTGGAACCAGCCGCTTTGGAATTACTCCGTACGTCCAAATGTAAATGTAAATGTAAATGTATTTTATTTATATAGCACCTTACATCGACCGATAGGTGAACCAAAGTGCTTCACAACAGATTAAACACATTTAAAACAACAACACACTAATAAGAAAGATACAATAATAAATGAGAAAAAAGAAAGAAAAAGATAAATAAAATAATAAAATCAATATAAATGTGCCATCACATTACTAGGTACAAAACGCCACTTTAAAAAGATGCGTTTTAAGTCTTGATTTAAAAAGGCCCAGGTCAGTAACGATACGCATCTCACTGGGTAGCTTATTCCAGAGCTTAGGTCCAGAAACCGAAAAAGCGCGGTCACCCCAGTGTTTCAGTTTTGACCTGGGCACTTCCAACATAAGTTGATTGGACGACCTCAATGTCCTACCATAATTACGAATGGTCAGCATGTCTAAAATGTAAGATGGGGCAAGGCCATTAAGAGCTTTAAAAACAAACACTAAAATTTTATACTGAATTCTAAAATGTACCGGGAGCCAATGGAGAGAATAAAGAATCGGAGTTATGTGGTCTCGTTTTTTAGTGCTCGTTAACAGGCGGGCAGCTGCATTTTGGACAAGTTGGAGACGGTCAACAGAGGACTGGGAAACACCAATATACAGGACATTGCAGTAGTCCAGTCTAGAGCTTATTAAAGCGTGAATAGCCTTCTCAAGGTCATGACGGTTTAAAAACGATTTTACCTTTGCCAGAAGGCGCAGTTGAAAAAAGCTCAATCTAACAACATTATCAATCTGTTTGTTGAATTTAAAGGAACTATCAAAAATCACTCCTAAGTTCCTTACCGTCTGTCTGGCAGTTGGAAACCAGGGACCAAACCCGTTAGACACAGATTCTCCAAACACAATATATTCAGTTTTATCCTCATTTAAGTGCATAAAATTTTGGGCAAACCACTGCTTAATGTCCGTGATGCAGTCAACTAAGGTACCTTGTACATCACCAGGCTTCAATGGCAGATAGATTTGCAGATCATCTGCATAACAGTGAAAAGATAAGTTGTGTCTGGCTATAATTGACCCTAGCGGTAGCATATATAATGAAAACAAAATAGGGCCAAGAATGGAGCCTTGCGGGACTCCACAGGAAAGAGAAGCACAAGAAGAAGACAAATCCCCCATCATCACAGAGAAAGTTCTATTTGATAAGTATGACATAAACCACTTAAGTGCAGTGCCATGAATGCCAACATACTGCTCCAGGCGTGACAGGAGGATTGTATGGTCTACCGTGTCAAAGGCTGCTGTGAGGTCCAGCAGCACTAAGGCAACAGGACACTTGTTATCTACAAAGAAAGCAATGTCATTGTGTACCTTTAATAATGCAGACTCAGTGCTGTGGTGAGACCTAAATCCAGACTGAAATTTTTCAAGGACAGAGTTGTTTTCCAAAAAGGGTTTTAACTGTATGAAAACAACTTTTTCCAAAACTTTAGAAAGAAATGGAAGATGAGAAACAGGTCTAAAATTTGATAGCAGTGTAGAGTCAAGGTTAGGTTTTTTAAGAAGGGGCCTAACCACAGCATGTTTTAAGGCAGCTGGGACGGTTCCTAGACTAAGACAGCTATTCATGAAAACCACAAGCCCAGGCCCAACAACGTTAAAAACCAGTTTCAGCACTCTAGTAGGTATAATATCAAATGGACAATTTGTAGGCTTCAATGATTTCACTATCTCGCCAAGGGAAGATAGAGAAACTAACTCAAACTCCTCAAACACAGCAGAATGAGCTGGAGCAACAAAAAATTCCTTATTAAAACCTTTCCTGGTACTCTGTCTAACAGAGTCAACCTTATCAACAAAAAAGTGAAGAAAATTTTCACAGGTGATAGTTGAGACATTAGCAAGAGCAGAAATTGGTGGGTTCACAAAAGAATTAATTGTAGTAAACAGGACCCTGGGGCAGTGACTGCTGCTAGAAATTATATCAGAAAGATACTGAGATTTTGCCTCTCGTAGGGCCCTCTGGTAATCAGCAAGACCGGCCCGCAAAATGTCCAAAGAGACATGCAGTTTATCCTTTTTCCACTTCCTTTCAGCCTGCCTACAACGTTGCCTAATGGTACGAGTATTATCATTAATCCAAGGATCCGTTGTTGGTTTAGCCGATTTATGCCGAAAAGGGGCGATAGTGTCCAGAATCCCGGAGCAGGTAGAATGGAAGAAAGAAAGAATCTTGTCTGGACAGATAGGAGAAACCATGCCATTCATGGCAAAAAACTCAGAGTTTCTGAATGCAGTTGCGAATTCATCAGCTGTGGTTGAAGTGATGATGCGACGCTGGCACGATGGAGCCAAAGACTTTATAGCTGGAGGGGGGGCTATATATTCAAACACAATGGGAAAATGATCTGAGATGGCAGTCTCAGAGATCTCTTTAACGTAAATTGAAAGCCCAAAAGAGATAATGAGATCCAAGGTATGCCCACGATAGTGTGTAGGTTTATCCACTGATTGAGTTAAATTAAAAGTTTCTAAAAGTCTTTTAAAATCAGTGGCTAATTGGTCGGACGGACAACAAACATGAACATTGAAATCCCCACAAATCAAGAGTTTATCAAATTTTGGAAAGATGTCTGCCAAAAACTCAGAGAACTCATGAATGAAGTCCTTATTATATTTGGGTGGGCGATAAACAACGGCACAAAGAACAGGGCTCACAAGGTCCATCACAAATAATTGTAGCTCAAAACTGGAGTAAGTGTTTGTAGAAAGAAGCCGGCATTTAAATCTGTCATTAAAAACAGCAGCAAGACCCCCTCCTCGACCAGATGATCGTGGGGAGTTGAAGTAGGAACATCCGGGTGGAAGGAGCTCTGAAAAAGCGGTGTTATCACCTGGTTTCAGCCAGGTTTCCGTCAACAGGAGAAAATCCAGGGATTGAGAAATAAAAAAGTCATTGAGGATAAAAGTCTTATTCACAACTGACCGAGTGTTGATCAGAGCCATGCGAACTAAACTCTGGTCCATCCGTTCGGAGGCATAAGCGACCGGGCGAAGATTGTCAGGTACGCAGCCCCGTCTGCAGATCCTCATGGGCCGGCAGCGCGGACGTGGGTACCCAGCCTCGGAAATAGCCGGTATCAGCCATCGGTAGCAGGGATCAGTTGTTCCTCGTATGTAATAGCTGACACTCTCCCTGGAAGACCCAAGCGATGAGCGGAGGACGAGGCTATAAGCTCTCAATCTGCAACTCAATCCACCTCTCCTTCCTCGTCGTCTACGGCGGCTGTTGCGGACCAACCCGCTAGGAAAATGACACAGGTGGGGAGGTATGGACGCCAGCAGAGGCGGTGGTGTGTTTGGTCGTCCATTGCAACCCTGGAGCGGCAGTTTTTCCACAAAATCACGTATATTTAAAAGAGTGAGGCGATCATACACTAGTAACGGCGACACATCACGAATTAAAAACAATAAAAATAAAACAATGCACAACACAGGTAACAAGGGCATACGGCTAGCCACACACATGGGCGCCATCTTGGTTGCCAGATCTTGTAAGTGTCGTAGCAACGTACTAGTGCAACCACGTACTACACCAAGCTCGATCTATGCTGTGCGTACAATCTCATCCACATCAGGGAGGGGGACGAGTGGAAGATAGCCTTCTCAACCAACACAGGTCACTACGAGTACTTGGTCATGCCGTTCGGCCTGGCGAACAGTCCGTCTGTCTTCCAGTCATTCATCAACAACTTCTTCAGAGACATGCTCCACCGCACAGTCATAGTGTACATCGATGACATCCTGAAATCTCCGTGCCCGTGGAGAGGGCTAACCTGAACTACCTCCCTTCCGAATACCATGATCTGGCAGAGGCATTTAGCAAAGCAGGAGCCTCACAGCTCCCACCTCATCGCGACAGCGACTGTGCCATCAATCTGCAACCCGGATCCATACCTCCCAATGGCCGTATCTTTCCTCTCTTCCAACCGGAGTCCGAAGCTATGAGGAGATACATTGAGGAGGAGCTTGCAAAGGGCTTCATTCGACCCTCCACGTCTCCTACATCCGCCGGTTTCTTCTTCGACCAGAAGAAGGACGGAGGCCTCCGACCCTGCATTGACTACCATGCCCTGAATGACATCACTGTAAAGTTTTGCTATCCGCTCCCGCTGGAACCAGCCGCTTTGGAATTACTCCGTACAGCCAAGAACTACACCAAGCTCGATCTACGCTGTGCGTACAATCTCATCCGCATCAGGGAGGGGGACGAGTGGAAGACAGCCTTCTCAACCAACACAGGTCACTATGACATTTACATTTACATTTAGTCATTTAGCAAACGCTTTTATCCAAAGCGACTTACAACTGAGGGCAAAACCAAGCGAGTCATCGTGAAAAGGCAAAAACAACGCAAGAAGTGCTCAAAATACAAAGTTCACACATAGCTCAGAGTAGTATAAGCCAAGCAAGGGAGGATTTAAAGGAAAGGGAAAGGTATTATTTTTTTTTTTTTATGTTATGTGCTCCCTGAAGAGATGAGTTTTCAGTTGTCTTTTGAATGCTGTCAGGGATTCTGCATTCCGGGTGACGGTGGGGAGATCATTCCACCAGCATGGAACCGTGAATGAGAAAGTTCTGGAGAGTGATTTTGTGGCTCGCTGTGATGGTACCACGAGCCGCCGCTCATTGACAGATCGATCGTAGGCTTCTGGTAGGGATGTAGACTTGTAATAGCGAGTGAAAGTAGGAGGGAGCTGAACCTGTGGTCAATCTGTAAGCAAGCGTCAACACCTTGAACTTGATGCGAGCAGCGAGTGGTAGCCAGTGCAGAGAGATGAACAGAGGAGTGACGTGGGCCCTTTTGGGCTCGTTGAAGACAAGACGAGCTGCAGCATTCTGGATCATTTGTAGAGGTTTTGTTGCACATGATGGAAGTCCAGCCAGAAGAGCATTGCAGTAATCAAGCCTAGAAATGACCAGGGCCTGGACGAGAAATTGTGTTTCATGCTCAGTTAGGAAAGGCCTGATTTTCCTGATGTTGTGCATAGCAAACCTGCATGATCGAGCTGTCTTTGTAATGTGGTCGGTGAAGTGCAGCTGATCATCAAAGATTACTCCAAGATTTCTGACTGACCTTGATGGGGTGATTGAGGAAGAGTCTAGCTGGATAGTGAAGTCGTGTTGTAGAGACGGATTGGCAGGGAGGACGAGAAGCTCAGTCTTTGCCAGGTTGAGCTGCAGGTGATGTTCCTTCATCCATGCCGAGATGTCCGCCAGACAGCTTGAGATCCGTGCCGTTACTGTCATCAGCATAGCAATGGTAAGAGAAACCATGTGCCTGTATGATGGGTCCCAGTGATGTGGTGTAGATACAGAAGAGGAGCGGTCCAAGAACTGAACCCTGAGGAACCCCTGTGGTCAGTTGATGTGCTTTGGATACCTCGCCTCTCCACGTGACCCTGAAGGACCTACCTGTGAGAACTCAAACCAGTTGAGGGAGGTTCCATTGATGCCCAGGGATGAGAGGGCGGACAAGAGGATTTGATGATTCACAGTGTCGAAGGCAGCAGACAGGTCCAGGAGAATGAGAACTGATGATTTGGAAGCAGCTTTTGCGATCCGCAGGGCTTCTGTGACCGACAGTAATGCAGTCTCGGTAGAATGTCCTTTCTTGAAGCCAGATTGGTTGACATCCAGCTGGCTGTTCAGAGACAGGAAGGATGATACTTGGTTAAAAGCAACTCGTTCAAGTATTTTCGCAATGAATGGTAGGAGAGAGACAGGTCTGTAATTCTCTAGAAGTGATGTGTTTAACGTTGGTTTTTTAAGCAGTGGAGTTACCCGAGCCTGCTTAAATGCTGTAGGGAAAATGCCAGTGTGTAGGGATGAGTTGATAATGTGTGTGAGAGCAGGTAGAAGTGTGGGAGAGATGGCTTGTAGAAGGTGTGAGGGGATGGGATCAAGAGGGCAGGTGGTAGGATTACTGGAGAGGAGAAGTTTAGATACTTCTTCCTCGGTTAGTGGAGAGAAGGAGGAGAGAAGGTGATGACTGTGGGAGAGGTTAGTCTGGGTTCCTGTGTGTGTGAATCTGAAAACTGACTGCTGATAGTTGTAGTTTTGTTAGTGAAGAAGTTAGAAAAATCATCAGCAGTTAGCGAGGAGGTGGTGGTGGTGGTGGTGGAGGTGGACAGAGGAGAGAGTTGAATGTCTTGAACAGTGTTCGTGTGTTAAAGGCACTGTTGATCTTGTTGTGGAAATATGAAGATTTTGCGGTGTGAACATCAACAGAAAAGGCAGAGAGCAGAGATTGATACCTCCTGAGGTCAGATGTGTCTTTTGATTTGCACCATTTCCTCTCCGCTGCCCTGAGCTTGGTCCGGTGTTCACGAAGAACCTCAGATAACCAGGGGTTAGAGGGAGTGGCGCATGCTGGCCTAGAGGAGAGAGGGCAGATATTGTCTAAAGAAGAGGTTAGGATGGAGCATAAAGTATCCGTCGCAGTGTTCACATCCAGAGATGAGAAATGCGAGGGTGAGGGAAGAGAGGATGACACAGCAGAGGAAAGATGAGACGGAGAAAGTAGGCGCAGGTTTCGTCTGAAAGTAAATGGTGGGGAGGTTGCTGGAGCATGGGTAGTGAGTTGTAGATTGAAAGTAATGAGGAAATGATCTGAAACATGGAGAGGTTTCACCAAAATGTTGTCAGTGGTACAGTTGCGTGTGTAAACCAGGTCCAGTTGGTTGCCTGACTTGTGAGTACTGGTGGTGATGAGCCGTGTGAAATCGAAAGAAGCTAGGAGAGAGCTGAAGTCAGTTGCATACGGTTTTGCTAGGTGAATGTTGAAATCGCCAAAGACTACTGTGGAGTGCCATCATCAGGGAAAGAGGACAGCAGCACATCTAGCTCCTCTACAAAGCTTCCCAGTTGACCAGGGGGCGATAAATAACTACAATATGGATCTTAGTGGGAGTTGAAAGTGTAATAGTATGATATTCAAATGAGGTGTTATTGCATAGAGAAGAGAGAGTTGAGTATTTCCAATTGTTAGTAATGAGAAGACCAGTGCCCCCACCCCTCCCTGACTGGCGAGGGGTGTGAGAGAAAGAGAAGTTATTAGAGAGAGCAGCAGGGGTTGCTGAGTCTTCTGGACGGATCCAGGTCTCAGTCAAGCCCAAGATATTAAGAGTAGAATGAGATGCAAAGGCTGAAATGAAGTCAGCTTTATTGACTGCTGATTGACAATTCCATAGACCCATAGAAAGAGTGAGAGGTGAGTGTTAGGATGAGAGAAAAGGGCACAGGTTAGCAGTATTGCGCTGCCTTCTGTGTGCAGTGAGAGAGCGTTGTCGAGAGACAACAGGAATGTATTGAAAGCACATAATGATAATGGGGAATAAGATAAAGGTAGGAGAGAAAGGGTGAAGAAGATACTTTAAGTGCCTTACAGGTGTCCTTGCTTGGTGGAGTCGCGCAGGTAGAGTCGATGTCTTTACCCGAGTCGGTCTTCACACGAGGAGGCTGAACACGAGAGCTGAATACTTCCGCTGGCGCGTCCGCGACAGCGCACACACTACATAGATATAATGCTTACAATCACCTAAGTGAGGGCAGCTGTGTCAGCCCTTGCAATTAGCACAGCAAAAGCAAGTATCCCGAGAATGGGCCAAATCGAAACTAGCTGTTGAACAGCGCTACTTAAGTGCTACAATAAAATACAGACTACAACCCTTTAAGACGCACGGCAAATATTCAAAATAGGTTCGCGTCTAATTAAAATACAGATATTTAGTGAAGACAAAAATTATAAATAAGCAAAGAATCGAACATAGCCCTACCTATTTGACAAATAGTAAACAGAGCAACAGGAGAACTAGGTATTAAGAAATAAACAACTCACGCGCTCTTGCCGTTCTCACAGAGTGACTGCTAGCTTGTTCTTTCTCTCTTTCTGAATTTACTCTGGTTTTATATCTGCTTTAACAGCCCTTGCAATTAGCACAGCAAAAGCAAGTATCCCGAGAATGGGCAAAATCAAAACTACATGTTGAACAGCGCTACTTAAGTGCTACAATAAAATACAGACTACAACCCTTTAAGACGCACGGCAAATATTCAAAATAGGTTCGCGTCTAATTAAAATACAGATATTTAATGAAGACAAAAATTATAAATAAGCAAAGAATCGAAAATAGGCCTACCTGTTTGATAAATGGTAAACAGAGCAACAGGAGAACTAGGTATTAAGAAATAAACAACTCACGCGCTATTGCCGTTCTCACAGAGTGACTGCTAGCTTGTTCTCAAAGTTGGCAAACTATGACAAACTACTTGGTCATGCCGTTCGGCCTGGCGAACAGTCCGTCTGTCTTCCAGTCATTCATCAACAACTTCTTCAGAGACATGCTCCACCGCACAGTCATAGTGTACATCGATGCCATCCTGATTTACTCTAACACCTTCACAGACTGTGCAGCACGTTCAGGCTGTCCTCCAGAGACTCATTCACCACCATCTGTATGCCAAACTGGAGAAGTGTGAGTTCCACCAGACCTCCTTTTCAGTCTTGGGGTATGTCAGCAGACCGGACGGGTTGCTATCAAGGCAGTCCGCGATTGGCCACTGCCCACTGCAAAGCTTTCTCGAGTTTGCCAACTTTTACCGACAGTTCATAAGGAACTTCAGCAAATCAACTCACATCTCTGGTGACGAAAGGAACACATCGTCTTCCGTGGAATAACTCTGCCACCCAGGCTTTTAACCAGCTCAAACAACGCTTTACCACAGCACCCATTTTGCACCATCCTGACCCCGGACTACTGTTTATAGACGAGGTATACGCCTCGAACACCGCTTTGGGAGCCATCCTTTTTCACCGCTTTCAACAAAAAACTTAAAGCTTTGTATGTGTTTTCACCGTTCGTTTACACAACAACAACATTTTTTGTGCCTGAAAAAGAAACCTTTTTCCTGAGTCATTTCACTTAATTTCACATTACTTTTTTATGGATTGTAAAATTATGATTTCTTTGTCTGTGAAGATTTCTTAAGTTAAAATTGATGCGTGATCAAAATTTTATGTGAAAATGTTATGTGAATTGCTGCATTGCAATTGTGTTTACTATATATATATATATATACAGTACTGTGCAAAAGTCTTAGGCACATTAGTATGTTCGCCCCAAAAATGGGGTTAAGCCAGTAATTTGTATCTTTTGCTGTAGTGTGTTAGTTGGAAATATCAGTTTACATTTCCAAACATTCATTTGGCCATTAATTGTAATAATACAGTGAGATTTTTAAATGCACAAGGAGTCTGACAACAGCTGGTATAATCCCCTCAGAGATCTGATCTCACCATCATCAAGTCCATCTGGGATTACATGAAGAAACAAAAAACTGAGACAAAATAAATCCAGAAGAACTGTAGCATTGTCTCCAAGGCTCTTGAAGAAACATGCCTGCAAAGCTACAGTACTGTGAAAAGTTTTAGGCACTTGTGTAAAAATGCTTTAAAGTGATGAGGCTTTAAAAAATAATGTCATAAATAGATTATATTTATCAATTAACTAAATCAAATCAATATTTGGTGTGACCACCCTTTGTGGTTAAAACCGTTTTTTTTCCAGGTACACTTGCAAATAGTTTTTCAGGTAGATTTGCAGGTCGATTTCTTCAAGATCCTTGGAGACGTTGCCGCAATTCTTTTGGATTTAGTCTGTCTCAGTTTTTTCTGTTTCTTCATGTAATCCCAGATGGACTCGATGATGGTGAGATCAGATGATCCTGATCATACTGGCTGTTGTCAGACTCCTTGTGCATACAACAATTTCACTGGATTATTACAATTAATGGCAAAATGACTGTTTGGAAATGTAAACTGATTTGTCCTACTGACACACTACAGCAAATTATATAAATAACTGGCTTAAAACCATTTTTGAAGGGCGAAAATACTAGCACGCCTAAGACTTTTGCACAGTACTGTATATATATATATATTAAACAGTTTATATATATATATATATATTCTGTAATGAAGTGCATGGCATGCTCAGTAGACAGTAAAATGTCGTACATGTGTTTACAAAAATTTAATTGGATAAACAGATGTATTTCAATCAGCAAGGCAGAGGTAGCTGGTGATATTAACCTATTCAGCTCATGAGTTTCAACATCCTTCCTGGGCCCACATCTAAGCTTGTGTCACCAGCACAGGTCAGGGCAGGCACCAGATGAACAGCCACGCCCCTCGACCGTGCACCACCGTGAGGAGCCGACACCGCAAGAACACAACAAGCAGACAGAATGGAGTTTAATAAGAACAGATTTCACCAGCGTAGTTGTACACTCACAGGGCTTAGACAGATAGAATGAGAAGTATTTCTCCAGCTTAGCTGTATACTCACAGGGCTCAGACAGATAGGATAATAGTAGTTCACCAGCGTAGCTGTACACTCACAGGGCTCAGACAGATAGAATGAGAAGTATTTCTCCAGCGTAGCTGTACACTCACAGGGCTCAGACAGATAGAATGAGAAGTATTTCACCAGCGTAGCTGTACACTCACAGGGCTCAGACCGATAGAATGAGAAGTATTTCTCCAGCGTAGCTGTACACTCACAGGGCTCAGACAGAGAGGATGATAGTATTTCACCAGCTCAGACTCACAGGGCTCAGACAGATAGGATGATAGTGATTCACCAGCGCTTCACCACAAGGGATTCCTCTTCAAGAAGATACCAGAGGAGATCGACACGTTGATGATACAGGCCCAGCACTGCCTCAGCAAACAATCTTCACAAACAATCACACGTGAAAAAGGAACACAGCAAACACTGCAAATCACTGCACTCACGAAATTAAGGCTCTAGCGTGGGGCTCGGTCCACCACTCATGCTGGATATTCGATGGAGATCAGTGGTGAAGCATTAGACATATCCAGAAAACAGCCAGTTCGTCCGAGACTTCCGTTTCAATGGTGTTCTCTCACAGACGCTTACTGCACAAATCAACTGTACTATAATCCAGTTCCCAGTATAACTTATCTGTCTCAGCCGCCAAGTCTCCCTCCACTCTCCAACCAAACTCCAGCCTGCTGGTGTCACTTCCTTGCCCGGTTTCCGATCGCTCGTCACATCTGCTTCCTGAATCCCCTTTTTGGCATACACAACCAAACTGAAACCACTTCGTCCACAAGACTCGACGCCCATTAACTTCTCCCTCGCCGTTACTACCCCCCTCTAGAGCGATGTATTGCCTTTTTATCCTCCCTTCCGTCAGCGCGGGCTCCAATCACCACACCCCCGCACCGGTTTCTAATCACTGTTGACGAACTTCGTCATCAACCACTATCGCCGAGCCCGGAAACTTCCCAGGTCCCTCACCGGAAGTTTCTCCTCCCGGAAACTCTAGCTCCCATCAATGGTTCCGCTTTGAATGATTTGTCACCCGTGACACTTGTAAACCGCGGTAGCAGCAGGTCTAACACAGGGCTCGTGTTCTTGCGGTCTTTGTCTTTGTGCTCTACTTATATACTACCACCGGTGACACTTATTAAACCAAATGTTAAACAAATTTCCGATCGTTTACTGAGATAGATGTTTAATACACATAAGTAAATATTTTATTACAGACGTTCATCACAATTTTTAAAACGGCAGCGTTTTTCTTCAATTATTTATTACGTTATATAATAATTTTTCCTTTATGCAAATAAAATTCATGTGGTAGTTTTAATGCAGTCATTTTTTTGTTAAAAAAGTACATATTTTTAGTTCCTTAAACCAAAGAACAGCAGAGCAACAAAAAGCTTTATTCAGATTGTGTATCATATTGAGTTTGTTTGATGGTCTTTGCTGTAGAATCTGATGTTCAGCTGGACTCACTGAAACAGGAAGTAGAAGAGCAGAGGAGACACCAGCAAGAGGAAGCTTCCCTTATACACTCCATCTAATCAAGACAGGAAAGACATTAGTATTAATTTACACTCCACTGCTAATACATATAATAATAATAATAATAATAATAATAGTTATGAAAACTGCATGGTCATTGTTGATCAATTTCTCACATTTAAAAAAAAACATAAAACTCTGAAAGTGCTAGACTAATTCATAAGCTTCTTATTTTCATGCTGCTATAGCTTTGCACTATTTTTTATTACTTTTGATATTGTGCTGCTTATTAACAATCACTTGTTCATATTGAATTATTGTTTGTATAATTTCCTCATTTTAAGTTAATGTGATCAAACGTAGACCAATACCTGCAGCATTGCAAAGATCAGTGTTACAGCAGCTCATAGTCGATGTCACTCCAGATAGTGATGAAGTCCCTGGTACACAGTCAGGTGCGCACCCTTTAGTTGTGGCGGACACCTCAGAGGAACCTATAAAAAATACATAAATGTCCATATAATAAGATAATAAAACAATTCCAAGTATACTTTCGCTCCAGCTGTATCACTCAGATTTCCACATCATACTGGACTTACTGATGGATGTTTCAACCGTAGAGCTGTAACATTTAGCACCTCCATCTGCACATGTCTCCTCTTTTAAGTCACAGGAACCCGTCAGAGGTATGCAGGAGTAACACTTGAGAGAATAACCTTACAGACAGAGAAAGACATTGAGTTAGCGCTCTACAGTATGATTAGCAAATAATACATTTCAATACTTGCTGTTTTCTGTACCTCTAGTGAGAGAAATGAAAAGAAGAACGACGGAGACCTGCAGATTCATCTTGTTTCAGGAGCTGAATGTATAGATGAATAAACTATACAGAAGTAATACTTCAGTTTCTTTTATGTCTGTTCAGAAAGGGGTGGGTTTAGGACTCTTTGTGACATCCCTAATGAACTATGACAGTTACTAAGAATGTAATTAATATATTTTATTTAGGCTATATAAATGATGTCATTATATATATTGGTAATTTAGTAAGTGAATGGACATTAAACAGTCTTAAAGGGGTGATGAACTGAGAAATCAAATTTCCCTTGAGCTTTTGACATCTAAGAAGTCATCATATTATAAGAATATCCTGTAAGTTTCAGAACTGAAAACGTCCTTGTTAGTCCAATAAATGCTTTTATTGACACCAGCCTCAGCAAACGACTCGTTTTTCAAAGTGGGGAACTTTGACGTCAAAGAGGATAAAACACCACCCCCCACGCGCATAGCTAAATAACATATGGCCTACCTCGTGGAGCTCAAGTCCAAAGTCCGTCCGTTCGCGAGCTTCAGTCGCGGAGCTCAAGTCCAAAGTCCGTCCCAGATAGCAAAATCTTACGGGTATTTTCTGGATTCTTCTGGCATTTGTTTGGTTTGTGTACGATGTTGGCAAATGGATGGCAACCCTTAAGAGTTCCGGAATCAGTGGTGGCGCAGCTGGAGGTGGTGGAGGGAGGGGCATTATTTTATGGCTGTCTTCTGGCAAATATGAAACATGCCAGATTCAACGTATTTTTCAGTTGCTGTTGCGTGGGAGTGATTGTGAAATTACTATATATATATATATGTGACCGAACACGGAACCCAGGGACGCAAGTCGGCAGCACAACTTGTGAGGAAAATGAGAAAGAAGCGTTTTTTTCCAAAATTTGTGATTTCCGCTTTTTTGCACAATCTGTTAGTTGAGATCATGAAGAAGCCTCTCCATGTTTGAGATAACAGTATTGGTATATTTAAAAGCGTACATTTTGAGGTTGAAATCGGCTTGTTTTCGTAGATTCTAGCACGCAGTAGGGGCGTGGCGTGTTATTGTCTGTGTGTACTTCCATACTGAATATAGTGCTTTTGTCCCCGCCCTCCAAGTGAACCGCATGGCTACTTATTATGCTGTGCTCTGCTCGGCTCTATCTGATATCAAAATTCAATGAAGATGGACGCCGCAAAGATTGTCGCAAAAGAGCTGAACCGTGGCAGTTACAGTACACTGAAAACGTTTTCGCCGCACTTTGTGGGCTCGGGAAACTGAAGCCGCGCGCGTGCTTGAAAACGGCGGCTCGGCTCGCTGACAACGGTAGATGGCTGTTTCATATGTGACATCCCGATTGCTTTGAATGGGGAACGTTTTGTGAACAGGGAACAGACTTAATGGAGACTTAATGGACTGGCAACAATCTCAATAGAACATGAACTGGCACAGAGAATCGAAATGGAGGATGCAGTTAAGACCTTTGCTGCGATGAAGGCCTGAAACGTAAGTTAAGCTTCATTTGCTCTTTAGTCGTTATTTAAGATGAACCTGCTGATGATATAATGTGCTTGCGGACATTTCATTTGTGTGTGTATACGCACATAAGTGATGTAAAGAGATTTGCAACAGTAATTTGAGGAGTTGAAATGATTATTTGGAAAATCCCTGTCATGACTGCTTAAAGAAAAATGCCAGCAGGCATTTGCCTCCTGCATACACTTTAATATTGTTGACATTTTGGGCACACGCGCGTTGCGCACTATTTGCGTTGTATTCCTTTGGCATATTGGCCTTTGTGTGTTGTTGCTGGTTTTGTGTTATATCATGGCATATTGGTATTTGTGTGTTGTTGCTGGTTTTGCGTTACATCTATTTTCGCCTAGAGCGGCAAAAGTGCATTCACCGTCCTGGAGGTGAGTTTCCGTAAACATTAAAGTTTGTCGTTTTGTGCTCATTCTAAGAACACGTACACGTTATCTCATGTTTAGTCTGTTTAGACCTTCTCAATACCTACCTATTGTTATTAGCTAGCAGGAAAGAAAAAAAAGCTGTAAAGCTTTATAGGGGGTATGGCTTATCTAAATGAGATGTAAATGAGCGCTATTTTCACTCCCAGCGGCAGAGAGAGGTGAGAACTGCAGATCTTTACAGGCTGTTTTCTCTGCTTTTAGTTATTTTGAGTGGCTACCTTCAAATGACCACAACTTCTCCAAATATTATCAGATTTCCATGTGTTACGCATCGTTGGAAAGCTTGGAGACTACACTTTCAGAATCTATGAATAACTCAAAATGCCCCAGAACCGACTTGTGTCCCTACTTTCCGTGTCTGGTCACATATATAAACCCAGCATATGACCGACCTTCAACGTTGAAATATGGTTGAAATAATGTCAGTTGTTGTTTCAACGTTGAAACAACTTTGATATAACGTTTAATGCTAAATGGTTGAAAAATGTTAACAAAAACACTTCTAAATCAACGTTGAAATTTTTACAAGATCTGTACGTAGAAACAACGTAATGTTTTCAACAACATACAACAGAAATATCTGCCTTATAAAGTATTATTACGATCATTATTAGCATTTAATGATATTCTGATAATACATACAGCCTTTCAACTGATATGTTAAAATACAATAATTATCATCATTATAGACAACTCTCCAATAATTTCAACCTCAAGTGCAGCAGAAACTTTTTGCTTTACGTGATTTTGTGTGGATTTACAATACTGTGCTTGCCTAACAGTTTACCATGCATTATTATTTTTTTATTCATACACTGTCATGAAAACACCATTTGACCAATTAATTAAATAAATACAGACTGCAAATAAAACTAAATACACTATACACATTTCACTACGTTACTACGCTGAAAATACTGTTATTGGTTGTTTCACCGTTTTACTTTGATCATGATTGGTTAATCTTTCTGTCTCCCAGGAAACTAGCCAATGACAATATGCGCGCCTATTTTAAGTTTGAAAATACGACCGTTACTCTGTGAGTCGGTGTGTGAGAGCTGCTGCTGATTATTACCCGGTCGGACACTGATTATTTTATAAATTGTTGTTAAATTCTTATTTTGAGCGAATGAGAGTTGTGATATGTCAATGAAGGACAAAAGCTGCAATGTGAACTGAGTAAAGGGGGTCGCACACCGAACGAGAAGCGCAGCGCCGCGTCGCGCAGCGCCATGTCTTTAAAATTCGAACACATTATTATCTATGAGAGTACACACACGGGCGGCGTCATTCGGCGTCTGTCCTCGGCGTCCAGCTACGGCTCAGGACCTTGTTCAAAACCTTGCCGCGCCACAGAGCGCCATTTACATAGTTGTATATTAAATTTACATTTATTTGTCTCAAATCGTTGTTAATGTACATACTGACTTCACCCTGTGTTGCAATATACATTTAGTTTAACATTCCTAATTTAACAGCTTGAATTGCCACTGCCATTGGCACTGAATTGCCATTGGCACTGCCACCTACTGGATTTACCAGGTCACAACACACTTCAGGTAATTTCTGTAACGTAGTAGCGGAGCGAAATGGACGACGAAAAACTGATCAATGAAGTAGGGAAATACCCTGAAATATTTGCAACAAACCACAGATTTTTCAAAGACAACATAAGGAAGTCAGCAGCGTGGAGGAAGATTGGAGATGTCATTGGATTTTCAGGTAAGATTCTCTAATTATGTTAACTTACGACCTGAGGTAAAATTTTCTGTGACTGACTTTATCAACGACTGTAGGGCATGCTACTTAATTGTACAGTAAAGCAACATAACTGTTACAGGACAGACATTATCTTAATCTCATGTCCTTAAAAATAACAGTATTTTGATCACAAACTTACATTTATGATATTTCATTAAATAAATCTTCATGTTGAAATAAGACTACGATAACATGCCACCAGTGAACCACAGGAATATTAATTGATATTAACAATGAAACCATAGCTTAAACGAAAAATATGCAACATATTTGTTTTATTGAACAAACAAATCATATTAGTAGCTATAATAAATGTTGAAATTGATTTGTAATAATACGTAATAATGCTAATAATTAATTGGTGCAGTCTAATATTAATGCTAATCAAAGACTAAATTATGATGTAGGCAGGCATACATTAAGATATTACATATTTACATACATTATGATATCAAGAAAGTGATCAATTCTAAAATCAATTAAATTTAATAAATAAATAATCAAACTAAGACCATGTTGACCATTAAACCATTTCATTCTGCCAAGATACATGTCCCTCAGAGTTGAAATAAGAGCAGAATTTGTCTCGAACTGTGTAGGCCTCCCTTGCACCACGAAGTCCACCAATGGTAGAAATGCTCTCCATCGATCCAGGAGTTGGGGCACTGGTATTCAGCCACCTCTCTACTTCCATTGGCTTGAGAAGAAAGTTGTGCAGGATGCAAGCTGACAAAATAAGGCTGTTTATTTTGTCAGGGTGTATGTTGATCCTGTGCAGGATCCTCCAGCGAGATGACAAAATGCCGAAGGCATTTTCAACTACATTGCGTGCTCGAGACAATCTGTAGTTGAAGATGCGTTGTTGTGTAGATAAGTCCCTACCAGGGTAAGGCCGCATCAGGTAGGTTTTTAATGGGAATGCTGCATCCCCAACAATGGTGAATGGCATGTTCCCCAGATACTCTGCTCCTGGAAGGTGCTGATCATCTGGTATCTCCAGCTTCTTTGCATCTAGAGCCTGCCCTATGGCTGAGCCAGCAAAGACACCCCCATCGCTTGACCGTCCATACTCTCCAATATGGACTAGGCGGAAACGATATTCGGCATCAACGACAGCCAATAATACTACAGAGAATGTTTTTTGTAATTAAAATAAAGGCTGCCTGAATGTGGTGGTGCAAAGAGGAGGATGTGCTTCCCATCTATCGCTCCTATGCAGTTAGGAAAATTCCACCTACATGAAAATCTTGAGGCAATATTCCTCCACTCCTGCTCAGTTGGTCTTGCTAGGTGTGTATCCATCATTCGCCTGTTAATAGCTTCACATGTGTCCTTGATGGATTTAGCCACTGTGCTCTCCCCCATACGATAGTTAAAGGCAATCGTTCTTACTGAATTTCCTGTGGCCAGATATCTGTAAAACATAAACATTAATATAAACATTAATTTCTCTCTCTTTACAGAAAATGAGTGCAGAATGAGATGGAAGTCCCTAAGAGACAACTAATTCAAAAGTGGAAGAAAAGACAACAATTGCCAAGTGGCTCTGGAGCAGTGCGTCAACAGGAGTGGAAATATGCTGCTGCAATTTCCTTCCTAAATATCTTCCTACAAAATAGAAGGTACTATTTATAGTAATACACTGAGAAGTGTAAATTAAATTTATTAAAGTATGATTTGAATTAGACTTTTAACTGTAAAAAAAATGATGCAAACTGTATGCTCTTGTTTGTCTCTCTTTCTTTTACTCAGTACAATCAGTAACGTTGACTTCGACAACTATGTGGATGGGTCGACCAATGAAGGTGATTTAGAAACACAAATGACTCCAGAAGAGGAAAACCCAGTACCAGAGACAACAGGGACCGAAAGTGAAGTTTCAGGATGGCCACAGAGACCCAAGAGAAAAAAAAGAGACCCAAAAAGTCCAAACACAAAAATTAATGAAAAGCTTATAGACTTTTTAGCAACACCCACAGTGCCACCAAAACAACATGATGTAACCGAACTTTTCCTTTTAAGTTTAGCACCTCAAATGAGGTCCTTGGGAAAAAGAGAACAAACACGGGCAAAAATAGAGATGCTACGCATCCTGGATGACCTGGATGTGCAGAGTAATCAGGCACATCATGGGCAAGGTGTGATTAGCTATCACACAGGACCACCACTGTTTGGTAGCTGGAATGCTCCAAATTAAAATATTGTGGCTCCTTCAGCTTTCTCAACATACTATATTCATAATAGGTAACATTTGTTTGTTTTGGGAATTGTTAACCTAATCCTGTTTTATGTTAGATTACATACAGATATTGTTTTTTATTACTGTAGAATGTGATGTTTGGGCCCACCCTTAATTAAATGTATGTGGAGGCTGCCTAGAGTGGTCAGCTATTATTATTATTATTATTATTAAAATTATCTATGTGTACGTTACAGTGTTATCTTGACATATGGCTCACATGGTAAAATCCATTAAATGAATTATTGTTTTGAAAATATTGTCTTCATTCTTCCAACAGCATAATAAATGTAAACTGTAAATCAGATATAAATAGGTTATATAGAAAATTGCTTACCGCAATGTTACTGCAAGTTTTTCTTTTGGACCAATAGGTGTCCGGTAATTTATAGACATCCCTGTGATGTCAGGTCCAATGACTGACAGCAGATCCTCCATCTGCTCTGCATTCATTCTGAAGTACTGGTGGTGTTTTTCTGGACTTAATTGCAGCTCCTGAACAAGGTGGTGGAAAGTGCCAAATTGTTGCCTTTTTTCATTTAGAGGGTGTACCCAAATACGATTGCCTTTTTTTTCAGTCTGTGACGTAAAAGTAGCAGTGCAGCAGCTTGTTTTTTTTTTGTCAGTCAAAATTGTATCTGTTTGGGAAGAATAGGAAAAGCATTCATGCAAAAAAGCCTTCATAGGTTACATAGGTTAAATATACCCATTATGACTGTTGAAAAGTGCATAATTTAGAAGAAAATATTCGCTAGTACTGTAATTTATTACAGAAAAACTATTATTAAACTAAAATATAGTACATTCATCATTCACTGAAAGAAAAACGTTGCCTTTGACAGAGAGGAGTAACCCCTAAATAAATAGCACCAGAGGGTGATACGTAACTTGTACGTAACTGTCATTATAACATTATGTTACAAAGAAATAACATATCGTCAGTTACATATATAATAAAAAAAAATATATCAAATAACTTGTTTGGTTAACGTTTTCACTCGGGTAAGCTAAGCGCTACCTAAATAAATACTATTGTATTATGTAACAGTTGCCAAGACAACGGATAACGTTACAACAAAATAACAGACTTAACTTTAACAGATAGACACTTTTACTTGATTAACGAAAACATCAGCTATTATTCAATTAACATAAAAAATAAATAATACATCAAGTTAAAACTCACCCATCGTGCAGCTCTTCTTCTAGGCTTCTACCAGGAGTTGATTCAAAATTGAGCTCGCGCGAATAGAATGTGCGCGTCCGGTGTGCGATACCTGTGAGTTGTTCTAGACGTGGCGTGACCCGGCGCTGTGCTTCTCGTTCGGTGTGCGACCCCCTTATGGGGTCGTAACGTTACGTGGTCTGTAAAAATACTGGCGATATCACTTCAGGTAAGAACACATTTTTCATTCTTTAACAGTCTAACGTTAACGTTAAACGCATAAGGTTAAACGTTATGTTCCTGTCTTTAATGTATGTACGTCGTTACCACAGTTTCATTTTAGATAAATAAATATGTTAACAAATATCAATAAATGTTTAAAAGGTATTACATTGAAATCTGTTGAATAGAGCAGCCTTTCTCAAAGTGGGTGCCGCGGCACACTGGGGTGCCCCCTGACTGTGTCAGGGGTGCCGCCAAAAAATTACGTAGGCTAACAAAAAAATACAAAAAATCTAACATTTCATACATAAATATATTTGAATTTACATAAATACATTCTTCTTCTTTTTAAACATATGAACGTATTAATAAAATTGTAAATTCATTTTAGATAAATATATATATATAAAATTAACCATAAAAAATCCGTCTCGCAAGACCGAAGCAAGACATACACAACTTGACGCAAGTGACGCAACCCATAGCAACGCGTTACAGCAACAACACCTCAGACTGACAGAAACGTAAAAATAAACGTGAATTATGCCACTTTAGTTCTCTTACGAGAGTATCTCTCGTACTGCGTAATAGCTTACGCTACGGGGAAAAACTCTTTCCTCGAGATATTGAAGCCAAAAAAAATTATCCTTAATTTTTAATCAATGTAAAGCGCTTTTGTAGCAGCAAGCAGACCTTAGGCGAGGCAGCTCGCGCGCCCATTGGCTGTCTTGCGGCAAAAGCAGCAGCCTACCGAGAGCAACTCTGCGTGACGTCATGACGAATGGGGGCATTTCGCGCCCATATCGTCACGTCCCGCCAGAAAGGGCGTGGTCTCGCCCCATAAATAAGCTCGATATCCTGCTATACACTGATTTTTCAACTCTTCACTCTTCACGCATCGCTGGATCTGGATTGAGAAGCCGCGCCGTCGACCTGTAGCCTTCAGCGGGACGTACCTTGAGCCTGGAGTCGCTGGCCTCGCCGCCTTCAGCTGCCGTACCTGCTGCGCTTTCCGGCGTACTATATCCTTTCCATTGCAATTGTATTTCTCTGTTGAGAGTGCGTGTTTGCTTACGTGACGCAACACACACTTCTCCCTAAAAGAGCTGCGTCTTTTTAAAGATGCCTTCTTGTGGCTCGTGCCGCGCCCAACTCAGCGAAGAGGACCGTCATGTCATCTGCGTGTCCTGCCTGGGTGAGGATCACGCGGCTATCGCGCTCGCTGACGGCGGATGCCCTCATCCTGCGAGGTTTTGCCTATGGTGACTCTGAGGACTCGCCTGGCATCGTTCTCTGAGCCCACCTCCCAGCCTTCCGTGGTGTCCGCGCCGCAAGAAGCGCCGCAAGAAGCGCCGCGCCCAGCGCGCTCCCGAGCCTTCTCCAGCCCGCCAAAGCTCGCCGGTTCGCCCGCCTGCTTCGCCGGCTTCACCCGAGTCGCTCCCGGATGGACAACGGCCGCCGTCTGCCGCCGCATCCGCCCCCGAGTTCGACGAACCTGCTGAGGTATGCTCTCTCGTGGCTTCTGACAGCGAGGATTGGGCGAGCTCCGTGGACCTCCCCCCCGCTGACGTTTCCTGCCATCCCCCTGGGAAGAGAGCCGGCATTGAGGCTGAACTGATGCGTCTGCTCACCCAGGCCGTGGAAAGCATCGGCCTCGAGTGGGAGGCGCCCGCGCTACCACCGCGCAACAGACTAGACGGACGCTTCCTCGGGAAGGACGAGGCTCCGTCTAAGTCTAGGGCCGCCCCTTTCCTCCCCGAACTTCACGACGAAGTCTCCAAGTCGTGGAACGCCCCATTCTCCGCCAGGCTGCGTACCTCTGTCTCCGCGGCATTCTCAACTGTCGACGGTGCGGGAGATAGAGGGTACACCTCCATTCCTCCTGTGGAGGCAGCGGTAGCGTCACATCTCTGCCCGCCCTCTGCTGGACGGCGCGTGCAGACGATGCTCCCATCTAAGGCCTGCCGGGTGACGTCATCGCTGCACGGGCGCGCTTACACCGCCGCCGGACAAGCAGTCTCAGCGCTGCACACGATGGCTGTCTTGCAGATATACCAAGCCGACCCTCTCCTTAAACTGGACGAGGAAGGACCCGGGGCTGTCTGCGTGGCGGATTTGCGGAGCGCTACGGACCTCGCTCTACGCGCCGCTAAAGCCGCTGCACAGGCCATGGGGCGGAATATGGCCTCTCTCGCTGTCGCCGAGAGACATCTGTGGTTGACGCTGTCAGAGATGACGGAAGCCGAGCGCTCTGTATTCCTCGACGCGCCCATTTCTCCAGCGGGCCTCTTTGGATCTGCCTTCAAGGATTTCGCGGACAGATACACTGAGGTGCAGAAGACTTCGCAGGCCATGAAGCACTTCCTCCCGAAGCGCTCGAGCTCCGCTTCAGGTCGCCCTAAACAGCCGCCTGTTCGCAGCTCTCAGCCGCAGCATGCACCGCCCGCCGCCGCCGCTTCACAGCGCCGCCAGGCCCGAGACCAGAGACCGCGCTCTCGCTCTGCTGGACACCGCCCCCCTCAGCGCGGGCCCCGGCCGAGGATTGAGCTCAAGCCCGAGGCCTCGAAGCTTTCCTAGCCACTCTAGGAAAACGACGGTGTTCAGATCCCGCTGCGGCCGGATTTCCACCAAAACTCCTCGCTCGTTCAGTTCCATGCGATGTGACTGTCCCAGTGTATTTAGCAGCGAAGCAGCCGGTGTCTCAGCCCGCTTGCCTGCACACAAAAGCCGTTTTTATGGCTACCCAGATAAATCCAATAAAGAGTGTATTTTCTGGTGTCCCGGCCACGGCCGATGGTGTTATGAGTGTTGTAAGAATGCCCACGCCCCAGTGCCCATTCCCACACCCAAACACAGCCCGCCACAGTGCAGGGCTTGCACACATAAAATCGACTCAGTTCGATTGTGCAAACAATGTAGTGAATGCGCCCATTCAATGCCCGCTTACACTACACGCCGCGTGTCCCTTGGTTTCTGTAAAAACGAAACCAACACACATCCAATCGGCCCCAGCCGAAAGCGTGTGCAGTGCAGTAAATGTGCCCGTAGTCTCGCGCCCACATTTCCCCACAGACACGCCGAATCCCACGAGATTCGCCCCGCTCACTCTCGCTGCGCGTCCCGCCATAGAGAGTCTGAGTGCGGCCAGGCTGCCCGCTGTGATCAGCGCGCCCCCCGCCTCGAACGCTGTAAACACGGCGTCGTGTTCTCAGGACACCGGGGCTCTCGAGCTGAGAGCAGCGCATGTGCCCGGTCACCTAAATGTGGGACCGGACAGACTGTCCAGGCAATGTACCAGCAGGGGAATGGTCGCTGCACCCGCAGACGGTCCAGCTGCTGTGGGAAACGTTCGGCAGAGCGCAGGTGGACTTATTTGCGTCCCACGAAAACGCTCATTGCCCGGAGTTTTTCTCGAAAAACAAGGACGCGCTAGCCCATGTCTGGCCCCGCTGTCCTCTGTATGCTTTTCCCCCAGTCTAGCTCCTGCCCCAGGTGTTGGAGCGAATCAGGGAAAACGGATGCCCAGTGCTGCTCGTAGCTCCGCTCTGGACGAACCAGGCTTGGTTCCCTGTCCTGATGCAGCTGACCAGCGCTGCCCCATGGCCTGTGCCGTTGAGGAGAGACCTCCTCTCTCAGGCGGAGGGCTCGATTTGGCATCGTCGCCCGGATCTGTGGTCCCTGCATGCATGGGCCATCAACGGGTACCCGCTAGCCTCCCGGAGGGAGTGCTGAACACGATCGCGCAGGCTAGAGCTCCGTCTACTAGACGGCTCTACTCCTCGAAATGGTCAGTGTTCTCTGCGTGGTGTCAAGCCCGGGGCTTTTCGCCAGTAGACTGCGGGGTTACGGAAGTACTGTCCTTCCTTCAAGAGCTGCTGGATAAGGGCAGGACCCCATCCACGCTCAAGGTTTATGTGGCGGCCATAGCAACGTTTGCAAAACCGGTGTCTGGCCAGTCGCTAGGGAAGAACGACTTTGTCGTGCGTTTCCTAAGAGGAGCCAGGAGGCTAAACCCTCCCAGGCCCCCTTCAGTCCCGACATGGGACCTTTCAACGGTCTTGGAGGCCATGAAGGGTGCCCCATTCGAGCCGATCCAGTTATCGGACATGAAGCACCTGTCTTTCAAAGCGGTGTTTCTCATGGCTCTCGCTTCAGTGAAGCGTATAGGGGACTTACAGGCACTTTCTGTAAGCGCGTCATGTATGGAGTTTGGGCCTAATGACTCAAAGGTCATACTCAAACCTAAGCACGGCTACGTGCCGAAATCCCTCAACACACCGTTCAGGGCCCAGGTGATTTCCCTGTCTGCCCTTCCGGTTATCAATGAGGAGAAGGACGCAAATCTTCTTTGCCCAGTTAGGGCATTGAGAGCTTATGTGTCCCGCTCGTCTGGGTTCAGACAGACTGAGCAGCTTTTCGTTTCGTTCAGCGGGCGTTCCAAGGGACTTGCCGCTTCGAAACAGAGCCTATCCAGATGGATAGTCGATGCCATTGCGCTGGCTTACACTTCCAAGGGCTTGCAATGCCCCTTGGGTGTCAGGGGGCATTCCACAAGAGGCGTGGCCTCGTCGTGGGCATGGTCTAGCGGGGTCACCCTGCAAGATATCTGTACGGCCGCGGGCTGGGCCTCGCCGTCTACATTTATAAAATACTATAACCTGGAGGTGCCTGCCTTACAAGCTAAGCTTTTGGCTATTTGAACTTCAGTGCTACCTGCCCGCTGTGCGGCTCGGACGCTGAGTGTTTGGCCTGCGCATCGTTCAGACTGATGCAGCAGCTCCATGAGTACTGGCTCAAGTAGGGCCACCCAGTTCGGGCTGAATGCTTTCACCCTGGCTGCGTGGTTTAATGGTCATATGGTGCCCCCCGTGGGCCTATCTATAAGGAGAAATGCTTCCAGCCTCTCCTCCTTTACTCTCTGTGAGTATATGGTGATTATGCACTATATGCGCCCCGGGCTTTGCCCCTGGGACTGTGGTGTTGGATCCCTATCAGCACGGCGTGTTACACTGTGTTCCCCATAGCGTAAGCTATTACGCAGTACGAGAGATACTCTCGTAAGAGAACGTACTCGGTTACTAACGTAACCTCGGTTCTCTCTAGAGAGGGAACGAGTACTGCGTATCTTGCCGTGCTTGGAATACGCTCTGGTTCGCTTCGGCGATGAAAAATCAGTGTATAGCAGGATATCGAGTTTGTTTATAGGGCGAGACCACGCCCTTTCTGGCGGGACGGGACGATATGGGCGCGAAATGCCCCCATTCGTCATGACGTCACGCAGAGTTGCTCTCGATAGGCTGCTGCTTTTGCCGCAAGACAGCCAATGGGCGCGCGAGCTGCCTCGCCTAAGGTCTGCTTGCTGCTACAAAAGCGCTTTACATTGATTAAAAATTAAGGATAAATTTTTGGCTTCAATATCTCGAGGAAAGAGTTTTTCCCTGTAGCGTAAGCTATTACGCAGTACTCGTTCCCTTTCTAGAGAGAACCGAGGTTACGTTAGTAACCGAGTACGTTTTCTACACATTGTCATGTTAATTATAAGCAAATACATTTTTTTTATTGACCACAATATTATCATTGATATATGTTTGAGAAGGGCACTTTTGATTAATTTTTAAATAGGGCAGGGGCTCGAGTGCCCAAAGCAGATTTTTCTTCTGTCAAGAAGACTCTGAGTTCTTCTCTTAACTCGCACAATCGGCCCAAAACCTTCCCCCGTGACAGCCAGCGGACTGCCGTGTGTAGCAACAATTGCGACTTTATATCTCGCAATTCTGACTTTATAACACGCAATTGCGACTTTATATCTCGCAATTCTGACTTTATCTCGCAGTTCTGACTTTATATCTCGCAATTGCGACTTTATATCTCACAATTCTGACTTTATTTCTCAGAATTGCGAGATTTTACACCCCAGTGTAAAATATAATTTAAAAACACTGCATAACCCAAATGTAAGTGCAAATGTCCTGTTTATTTAGACAGAACAGTAATGAACAGAGCTTAATACGAACTGTAAATAACAATAACAACTTTATAGCACCTTTAAAAACACAGGTTTGCAAAGTAATTCACAAAATAATTAATCAGATTAATATAAAAGGTAATTATTTTGTGAATTACTTTGCAAACCTGTGTTTTTAAAGGTGCTATAAAGTTGTTATTGTTATTTACAGTTCGTATTAAGCTCTGTTCATTACTGTTCTGTCTAAATAAACAGGACATTTGCACTTACATTTGGGTTATGCAGTGTTTTTAAATTATATTTTACACTGGGGTGCCTTGAGATTTTATGCACTTTTGAAAGGTGCCCTGACTGAAAAAAGTTTGAGAAAGGCTGGAATAGAGTATAAATTAGGTTTGTGGGTACCTTAACTTAACGTTAGATTAAATAATGCTATAAGCGGATAATCACTGTTAATGAAGATCATTATCTTCATTTTTTTACTGTCTGTACACAAGAGTTTTACAAACTGGTAACGGACATGGGCCTAATGCAGCCTGCAAATAATAAGTTACCTCTTGAGTGTTTTTGTAACGTTACTGCTTTAGCGAAGCGCGCTAGAGATATTATTAGCACTTATTATTCATGTATAACTTTACCATCTGACACTGTGTGTTGTTGTTGGTGGTTTGTGTTAATGTTGTCCGTCAGTTTAAAACTCAAACGCATCGCATGAGAGGCTCGGAATGAATAAAGTGATAAAACCGTAATTAATTCGTTAGAAGTACATAACCTCTTCGAACACTGATAACTGCCAATGAATATATTTGTTTACATTTTTTAGATCAAGCATTGGAATAAGATTTTGTCGGGGGGAGAACACCCAAATTACAGTAAGTTGTTTTTGTTTTTTGTCAATTTTACCCACTCTTTCGAAACCTACACTGGGATTAAAATAAAGTATTAAGTATGATTCTCATCATCAAAGTAAGACATTTACTGATAGAAAGTCTGAGTAACTTTTTGTACTTTTGTCTTTCTTCCTCTGAAGTGGCGCAGTGAAAGGTCATGCCACCTTCATCAGTCCTTTAATTCACTGGAAAACATTAAGGGAAAGACCCTCAGACATGTCATAACAGGATAAAGGCTGCAGGTAACATTATATTATGGCTTGATTTTGGTGTACCAATTGGCTTTTTTTGTGGCCTTCCCTTTCTATGATACACATTTTTCTGATGTGATTGCCATGCTTTAAGTGTAAATGTAATATTACATTTTAATCATGTAATAACTAACAGTCTCAAAGATGACAGTACTCTGTTCATGTTGTGTGAATGTGTTATAATGGCAAACGTTTGTAGTATTAATTACATTTTAAGATTGTTTATGGAATGGTAAAAAAAAAATTCTGCTTTTTTTTAGGGCTTTTCAGTGAATCATTTCTTGTTTCCCCTTCCAGACTCAGCAAGGATCCAGATGATTACTGGCAATTTGGTGGAGGATTTTTCTTTAGCTGCTATCACTTCTGGTACGGATTCATTGACCTTTTGTGATATGATTTGATTTTACTCAATTTAATAAAAATGTACACTACTGTTCGAAAGTTTTGGGTCAATATGATTTTTTTTTTTTAAAGAAATTAATACTTTTCTTCAGAAAGGACGCATTAAATTGATCAAATTAATCTGCTTAATATTTTTGTGCAAACCGTGATTCATTTTTTCAGGATTCTTTGAAAGTTCGAGAGAAAAGCATTTAATTAAAAAATAAATATTTTGCATTATTATAAATGTCTTTACTGTCACTTTTGATCAATTTAATGCATCCTTTCTGAAGAAAAGCATTAATTTAAAAAAAAAAAAAAAAAAAAAAAAATCATATTGACCCCAAACTTTTGAACAGTAGCTTTTATTAAATTGAGTAAAATCAAATATTATCACAAAATTCTCTGGGGAAATTCCCATTGGAGGATCTATTCTTTGATTTATGTAGATGACATGCGCATGTGACAGCGCGCGAACTGAAAGAACGAGCAGAGATCCTCGGCCGTGCGCGCGCTCTCGCCGTCTTCCAAGCGCTGCCTTGCTCTCCCTTGCGCTATTAATCAAAATCAAACGACACGATGGTAGAAGTTTGGATATTTATATAAGGTTACTTATATGACAATGTGTAGATTTTTGTAGAAAATTACAAAAAATGCTTTCGCTTTTCTGCTTTTTTCCCAGTTATCATTATTTGCAATGTAAGTTCAAGTCACATGGGTTGTGAGCGTGGTATTGAGTTTTTTGACACTCTTGTTTCTGTGTTTCAGAATACTGTTTTCATTCCTTACTGCATTTTGAGGTAAAGGTTTATGAGAATCTTAAACTGTCCCGTTTTTGAATAGTTGTACCCGACCTTAGCGTCAGCACTTATTTTAGCTAGCTGCTAGGTTGTTCACCAAACCGAGCTCGTTTCTCTGACCAAACCAAATGTTCCTGTACATTTCCTGACAGAGATTTCACCGGTGACTATCAAGAGCCAATCCATCTTGCCCCTTATGCTGCTTCTGAGATGGACCTGCAGTCTGGTGAGACCTTATGCTCTATTCCAATTTACAATACATTTCTATGTGCTAGCAAGGACTGAACAGTTTTTAAAATGTTCTGGCTTCAGCATTACTACGAGAGATCATTGCCAAGCAGGAGGTGATGTGTTATATGTAATGAAATCTGCTGCGGATTGTTCAGGATCTCCATTCTACACCTACACCACATGGACGGAAGTTTTCTGCCATTGAGGGATGCTGAGGCTCTTTTGCCGCTGAACCGTGACATTAAGACAAAGCCAGAGAAGAGAAAGGACTTGGTAATTATTACTTTTATCATTAGTATTTGGACCAGATTTTTTTCTGAACTTTTTTCTTTGCGTTTTTTTTTCTCCGCAATGAACATTCATATTTTCAAAACTTTTATTTTTTCAGGTGCTGACAATGGGCCTTGCTGGGGGTGTGAACCTCAAGGATACTGTGTGGAGGGTCATGAAGATGCTTATTCAGAACGACTTGGCCTGCACAAAGTCAGGCACACACCAACACACAACGTCAGGCACCCACCAACACACAACGTCAGGCACACACCAACACACAACGTCAGGCACCCACCAACACACAACATCAGGCACACACCAACACACAACGTCAACCACCCACCAACACACAACGTCAGGCGCACACACACCAACACACAACGTCAGGCACACACACACCAATACTCAACGTCAGGCGCACACACACCAACACACAACGTCGTCAGGCGCACAAAAAACACACCGTGTCAACCACCCACCAACACACAACGTCAGGCACACACCAACACACAACGTCAGGCACACACCAACACACAACGTCAGGCACACACCAACACACAACGTCAGCCACCCACCAAAACACAACGTCAGGCGCACACACACCAACACACAACGTCAGGCGCACACACACCAACACACAACGTCAGGCGCACACACACCAACACACAACGTCAGGCACCCACCAAAACACAACGTCAGGCACACACCAACACACAACGTCAGCCACCCACCAAAACACAACGTCAGGCGCACACACACCAACACACAATGTCAGGCACACACAGACCAATACTCAACGTCAGGCGCACACACACCAACACACAACGTCAGGCACACACCAACACACAACGTCAGGCACACACAAACACACAACGTCAGGCACACACCAACACACAATGTCAGGCACACACCAACACACAACGTCAGGCACACACAAACACAACGTCAGGCACCCACCAACACACAACGTCAGGCACACACCAACACACAACGTCAGGCACACACCAACACACAACGTCAACCACCCACCAACACACAACGTCAGGCACACACCAACACATAACGTCAGGCACACACCAACACACAACGTCAGGCACATACCAACACATAACGTCAGGCACACACCAACACACAACGTCAACCACCCACCAACACACAACGTCAGGCGCACACACACCAACACACAACGTCAGGCGCACACACACCAATACTCAACGTCAGGCGCACACACACCAACACACAACGTCAGGCGCACACACACCAACACACAACGTCAGGCGCACACACACCAACACACAACGTCAGGTGCACACACACCAGTACTCAACGTCAGGCGCACACACACCAACACACAACGTCAGGCGCACACACACCAACACACAACGTCAGGCGCACACACACCAACACAAAATGTCAGGCGCACACACACCAACACACAACGTCAGGCGCACACACACTAATACTCAACGTCAGGCGCACACACACCAACACACAACGTCGTCAGGCGCACACAAACACACAACGTCAACCACCCACCAACACACAACGTCAGGCACACACCCACACACAACGTCAGGCACACACCAACACACAACGTCGTCAGGCGCACACATACATTCCACATTGGCCCGTTTCTGGCCACACACTACCGTTCATAAGTTTGTGGTCTTTAATGGTTTACACAACTAAGTGTGATTTCTAAAACTAAGCTTTGTATGTTTTTACATTTTATTTGTATAAAAAAAAAAAAGATAAATGTTTACCTATTTAGGTCATATGTTTGTTAATTAAAAAAAAATAAACACTAATTTTCTGCAGTTATGGTTTCCTGGTTTGATTTCTCTTTGAATTGTATGGTTGCTATTGGGTGCAGATATTGAATATGGGCCAAATTAGTTATTTTAATAAAATCTGGCAGAGTTGTGGCCTGTGCTCGGGAGACATCTGGCTTTTCAATGGCGATATTATGGCATGAATATGGCCCAATTTAGGGTCTTTTGGCTCTCGTCTGGTAAGGCATTGGCATTTTTCTGGCAGCTTTCTGGCGTGCTTTTGGCAAAACTGTCTGGGCCGGTTCTGCCCCTGCATTCCTGGCGGTTATGGTTGCCAAAACTAAGAACAGTGTTTGGGCCATAAAAAGCCCGGAACAATTTTGCTATCTGGGGTCGCCGTCCGCGGAGCTTCAGTCACGGAGCTTGCAAAAGCTTCCTCTGGAGTGCATGGAAAACCGAGCGGTTTTTCAGCTAGGCTCAAAACTAGGGTACAAAATAGCCTATAACTTATTCATTTTGATGTTTTTGAATGCAAAAAACAAGCGAACGTCATATGTTTACATCAGACAACAATATAATAAGATTTAAAAAGCCAGTTCATGACCCCTTTAATCAAATAATTGTATTTAACGACAAGTACATTAACAGCATAAAACATTTAAGTGACAGCAAAGGGAGCAAACTCTGTGCTTCTGGCATCTGTGGGAAGAAAAGAACTGTCTATTCAACAGACGACACCATTCACGTTTGCTTTGTTAGAAGATATCAGCTTTCTGTCTCCTCTCACTCTAAAATGGGCTGGATTATTTTTTTACCCAGAACGTTGGGTCTGTTGAGTCGTCATGTTGGGTTATTTTCAAGTTTTGTGTAACGGACTGATGGGTTAAATTTCAGTAGAAGCGATGTACCCCCTCATAGTAACCAACTGCTGGTGGTTTGCTGAACTGGAATAAACTGGACTGGTAACAGACATTTTGTCTTCTGTCTTAAGGGAAAATTCCTGAGGTGATGATCTTTGTAATATACAAAGCCCGCAATATAGCCTACTAGCTGAGACTCTTCTTTATGTGTACAGATGTGACGTAATGACGCAAAGACATGCTCGAATCTCCCGCGGTAAGCCACCAGTACCACTGGAGTTAAAAACATTTTTACAAGCTTACCGTTTTGAATCGAGCTAAGGCAAGTGTGGCAGGGCGGGTTAGACCCCGCCCTATTATTTGTGGTTGTCACATAAGTGATGTATGTGACTGCCTATAGGCTCTATGCACGAACGCTGCTGACGTGTTTCCGGTAGAATCTCAGCCCGCGTCTTTACTTCCGCATAGCGCGATTTATAGGGAAGTGTATAGCGGCAAAACTTTAATAAAATTAATTTTTCTCAGAAACGAGACAACGATTTTAGAAACTGATTCGCTAGTCGGATTTCACATGATATGAGAGAATACTCACCCTCAAAGTTGTCGATGTAGCTCGAAAAATATAATTTAAAGCCCTTCTCTTTCTTACTCTTATGTGTGACAGCTAACTGCCTCACAATATTGTTAACATCATTTACGTTAACCGCGGGAAGTTTTTGTAAACAGCGAGTGTAATTTGCCATTATCTCCACCTTATGCAAAAAACTGGCTCCGACGCAGCACCGGATGTAACTGGGCGGGCTGAGACAAAACGCGGAAGCGATCGTGCATAGAGCCTATTGGCAGCCGTACCTGGCCTATTTAAGGTGGAGTTCCGGCCACCTGGGTATGCGTCATTGTCACGATCGCTTCTGTGTGGGTGCGCGCGCAGCTCTGCGGGAGGTATGTACCTAGCTGTTTGGCTAATGTTGCTGCTCATGCACATGTACTTTTAAAGTGGGGATGTATTTGTTTTAGCCAGGTTATGGCTGGGATCGGTGCAACCTTGCTTTTGCCTATGGTGAATGAAGCTGTGAGTCACTGAATATTTTGTGGGTCTAGCGATCCACTACCGGGTATGTATATCTAACCACTTGAATATTATTAGGTGGGTGATTTTAAATTCATTCATTAATTTTGTCTGTTTTTAGTGCGTCAATCCGCTTGTGAGCGGTTCGTCTCTGTGGACTGCGGGGCAAATGCTCCATAGACAACGTCGTTAAGACTGCACTGTTTGTTCTGCTGCCATATTAACCTACGGTGTGACTGTTTCCTGTTTGTTTTATATTTGTAGCTCTATGCTAATGCTGGTGGCTTAGGTGAAGAGTAGCTAGTCTCAGAGCCGTCACTTAAAGTTTGATGTGCCAGTAATTATGTACATTAGCCCCACCCTTTTGTAATATTGCCATCAGCAGTCTGTTAATGTTTGTTTATTATTTGTTTCTTGTGATTTCATCTGTTTACTCTGTCCAAACAGTAGTTGTCCGTTTGTATTGTTTGATTTGTATGTGTTTTGTTCTGTTTTTGTTTATAGCAGTTGGCTGCTTCAAGATGTGTCCCAGCTTGAATGGCAATGTAATGTAACGTGAAACTCTAAGGGTTACACAGCCTGGTTAACTTTTGTGGCCAGTAATTGGCTGTTTTTGATCTTCCTTGTGTGGCCTTACGTGACTACGCCACTCCCACGTATCTGAAAGGTGTGGGAGAACCTATTTACCCACCAAACTAAGACTTTCCCACGCTAGTGTCGATCAAAATGAGACAAGCTGGAGGCGGATGTGCAAAAGCAATACAAAAAGAGTTTTATTGATAGTCACATTAAAATTGTATTTATTACCAATATTACTGGGTCAAAAACTATGACTATCACATTTAGCGACTTATAGGAAGCAAATGGGCAGCACGCAGATCCTGGTGCAAAACGGAGAACCACTTTTTTTTCTCTTTTATTTTTTTTTGAACAACCAATCTACTCCATAAGCTACAACTTCCACAGCAACCGTGACAGCAAGGGATCAATATGGGTGTCTCCCCCTATTAACCTCTAGCCTGGCTAACGCCAGACCCAATCTCGTTGAGAATTGGGTCTGGGAACCACATGCGCAATTTCTCGTATTTGAGGCGTGGTTTCAGAATGCCCGTCGCAGTTTATTGGGTGCTAAGAATGTCTATCAAATATGCCTGTACGTAGCTCATAGCCAATCGTTTCGATTATACCAGATGACGTATGTAGAGTGACAGAAATTAGACAAGGAAGAAGACGATGGGAAAGATCTTTTTTGTAAACAATGACGTTAAGTTTTTTATCAAAGAGAAGCTTCGCGTCTTCAGCCATGTTAAATCGATAAACAAACTGTTTCCGTGTGTCGCATAGATGTCGTCATCGTCTAGCTTCTCCCTCCCCGTTCTGTGATTGGTTCCCTAAATGAGGCGAAAAATCTGGCCATGGTATCCAGACTGCCTTTCAGCGTGAATTGAATCGCGCTGCGGTAAGGCAGTATGGGGAAACCCAGGCTAATTAACCACAGCATTCCCAATAAGAATCACAGCAACCAAGTGGTCCCCTTATCACACCCAAGAAGCGCCCGCTGCTCACTTCAAATCCTGGGTCAAAGCATAGGCTGGAACTTGCCCATATACATAAATTAATAATGCACAGGAACAACAACCCAGAGTGGGTACTTTTGTAGTTAATTACCCCACCATATTGCACAATGCCCAATCCCAAAAAGGAAGAAAAAAATCCCTTTACAACTGCCCTCTTAGAAAGAGGAAGTGCACTCCTATCTTAATACGGATACTTCATCGATATGACCCGATACAAAAGCTAAAACACATGATAATTCACAGTATGGGAAAACAGTGGCTGCGATGTCCTACAAAATCCACAATCCTACAAGAGAAATTAAAACACATTTATTCAATCGTACAGTCATAACTCATTCACTCCTATTATACTATCAATCACACATAAGACTAACACTCAACACATGCAGACAATAGACCAAACACTCACAATCAACGGGCCTCGAGGCCAAAGGGCTTCTAATGTGCGCGACTCCGTCACTGAAGCCAAACCCCGGGAGATCACGGGCTACACATAATAAACGCGCATAAGTCATGGCCAAACTGAAATATAGCCACAGCATAGTAAACCAACAGGTACCTACTTTTGCGAGGAGATCCGCCCAAGCACACACCACAGTTCAGCATTTGCGATGCAGCTCCCAAAGCTTATCTGTTAAAGGGCAATAAAACATAAGTTTCCCAATCACGCCGATCAGGACTACTATTTCAAAGACTTAAGTTATTCTACGCACCCTGATGGGGGGACAGTATCCACCAGAACGATTTGTACTGATTCTGTTCAATCGCCAGTTACGTTCTACAAAATAGCTGATAGTCAAAGCACATAGTCCCATTTTACGGGGCTCACATCACATCACAGCACTTTGCAAGGTGATACATACCAGTGATACAACCGATGTTGTGTTTGTATGTTGCCGCTGATTCGGGCCACTCCCCAAACTCACTGCACACCCGTGTACTAATCCCACCTGTACTCACTGAAAATCTATAAAAAACAAATTTCAAATAAAAACCTTTGTAAGGGGTTTACAGTTAAAGACCCAGAACCAGATATGAAGAATGAAGACCCGGAGTCAGAATTATAAAAAATTAAAGAACAATTTTACTGAAGATAGTTTGCAGTTACATCAGCAGAAGTCAGCTTCAATACTCACACAGGAGTTCGTAGGCCGCCCCGCTTACAGTTACAAAGATCACAGCAGTTATACCATTTTCAAGGTCTAAGCTACGTCATTGCTTACAGGTTGAATGGTTCTCATTGGCTTAGAAATAGATAAACACAGTAATTTTCCACGCATATACAGATAGACGGAAGCGTATCTCCATCGATTATGCAGCTGACACATTTGGACCCTGAAGTTAAGCACGTCATGACCTTCCAGGTCGCAGATTTGGGTTTGATGAGCGCCAGCATGTCTCGAACAACAATTCACTCAATCTCCAATAATGCCAGTGGTTCTGTAACCAAGAAGACTAACACACACACCGACACACAGCTTTTCCAAGGTTGGATTTAGCCAGGCTCAAACTATAAACATGAGAGTCATCTCAAAACATCAAGATAATGGGTTCTTTCTCTCAACTTTAGTCTAACTGGAAAGTAAGGCTTTAACAAAGAAATGGTCCCTTAAACTATTGGCTTCAATGACCCCTATATGTTTTAACACGTTGAAGATCTTTCTCAAACACAAAACAAGTCCCTATTTCATTTCTGGAAGCTGGGATAAATAAGCAAGCACTTTTACTGCATTCAGATATCAAATACATACATTAAAGAATACATGAAAAGAATATTTCAGTGATTATACTGGTAACTTCTATAACAAAGTGAAATCTCAGAAGCCTAGAGAAATCATTCAACTCATTTAATATTTAGAAAGAAAAATATTGATTAATAATTTGATTATAATTACTCATCATTACATATACATTGAAGCAGCAGTGGATTTCAATCCACCCCATCACCTTATACTGTGATAAAATATACAACTAGCCACGTCCACCAGCAACACCAAACAATTCGAGCTTACCGCGTTTCCACTCCTGTCCACTCCCCCTGCCTGACAGCTGATTCCAATGCGCTATTCTACCTCAACGGACGTCGTCATTTAAACTGCGTGACTCTGGGTAATGAAGTCCCACTGGCTACACTTGTATAGGTTGAATTGTTTTTCTATAACTTGATACATGTGTCTGCAGCTAATTGTGATTTGTGGTGTGCCCTTTTTCTTTGGTTTCTTTCAGGAGCTGAAGGCCCCCCGGTGTAGGGAAGCTAGCTGGTTGTGCCCTTTCTGGTGGTGGTGATTCCTTCATCGAGTGTTTTCTTCCATTGGCACCTGCGTTTCTTTCACTTAGCTAGTGTGAAAGTGTTTGTGAGGAGTGGAGTTTTGTGAGTGGTGTGGTTTTAGGATGCTCACTACCCAGCTAGCTCCCTACTGGTAAGCCTCAGCCCGAAAGTGTGTTTTGTTTTGGACGCACCCTGAAGGAGTGTAAAACTCTTACTCCTCCAGAGTCAATAGTTTTTAATATATATTTAAAATAAGTAGAATTGTGAAAAATAAAGTATTTTTGTATTCAGATTCACATCTCTTGTCCTCTGTGGTAGCGAACCTGTGTGTTCTTGTGAAGTTTCCCCTTTCATTTAAACGGGGTGGCGTAGTCTGCTTTTTCTTTTGCTATACTTTTCCCATAAGTGTAACTTTTGCCATACCCCCCACCTCGCCACACAAGCAGATATATTTGAACACTGGCTGGTTATGTATCTGCTCAAATTATTTTGGATAATTTTTAACCCAAAAAAGCTACGGACTTCAGCTTTAACTTTACATAAAATTAGATTTGACCTCATTCATATCTCATGAATGTCTGTTCAGGTCTTAATTAGTACCCTATGGATTATCTGGAGTACCCTACAATCCCTCATAGCTGACAACTATAAATCTCAAAGGTATTTTCATACTGCACAATGACGTGTTGACACATTCCTGCACCGGCCTATATTGATTCAGCACCACATACTATTCTTTGAGATGCTTCAGATTCAGTTACACATGCATGTTTTTGACCCAGTTTCATCCACGATACTAAAAGAGTTGTGGCTTTCGGCTCTAGGACTCTGAAAGCTACTGAAAGCTCATTTTCACTTCTTATACTGTACATGTGTATACCACTCAAAAGTCTGGGGTTTTCTAAACTAAAGAATGCTCTTATCAGATAGCAAACAGTCATTGAAACTATGTTAAATCAACATTCCGTTGTCAACATTAAGTCATTGAATCAACATCGAACTCTGATGTTGATTCTACATCATTTTGCACCCTGTTTTAATATTGAAACAACATTGAAATCCTGTCCATAGATCAACGGAATTTCAATGGTATTTCAATTACCATGAATATTGAAACTATGTTGAAATTTCAACTGAACTAAGGATCAACGTGATATGAATGGAATTTCAATTGTTTTTAAATGTTAATTTAAAATAATTATACTTTATAGTGTGGGGTGGGAGCTGCTCTGAATATAACAGGAAAGCTCTTCAGCGTATAATTAACACAGCCGGAAAGATCATTGGCGCGCCACTGCCCTCCCTGAAAGATATATATTCGTCCCGTCTCATCCGCAAAGCTACCACAATTGTGAGCGATGAAAGTCATCCAGCTCACAATTTGTTCAACCTCCTGCCATATGGGAAGAGGTACAGAAGCCTCCACTCCCGCACTACCAGACTTAACAACAGCTTCTTTCACCAGGCTATTAGGATGCTGAACTCTCTCCCCTCAGCCACCAGGCCGTCAAGAAGATGACAACCCCCCGCCCCCCACCCCACCCCCAGGTTGTTAAGAAAATGACCACACCACCCCTTCCCCCCACCCTGAATGATGTTCTTGCACTATCATGTCATTTGCACACTTTGATGTTATGACTGAACTGTCCTTGCACTACAATGTCATTTGCACACTTCAGATGCTGATTTCGACGAACTGTCTTTGCACTACCATGCCATTTGCAGACTTCTGATGTTTGCTATAACCGAAACCGTCTTGCACTATTATGTCACTTGCAGACTTAATTTTAAATGTCTATTTATTGATGCCCATATATAGTGATAGTATATGTTTAACTCTAGTCTAGGTTTAACTACATGTTTAATTACTGTCTATCTGTCTCTGTCTTCACCGTGGGATGGAGGCAAAACGTAATTTCGATTGCTTGTATGTCTGGAGCATGTGAAAAATCGACAATAAAGCTGACTAACTAACTAACTAACTAACTAACTAATTTTAAATGTAATGCCATAAATTAAATAGCCTGCTTTATACAGCCAGGATGTTAAAAAGTAATGGAACATTTGAAATCTTGTATAAAACACTGAACACACCATACAAACAAATTCATTTTTATAAGCCTTTATATTTAATTATGTGTACTCTTTATTTACACTTCAATGTCCTCTGACGCCTGAATATTTTGTCGTCCAGTCCCTCCTGCCCGGTCTGGCACATGTGAATTGGGTGACGGCGGCTGTCCCCATCTGCTTGGTAAGAGCACCTAAAACAAAAAATAAAATCACAAGGCAAAAAAATAGCATTAAGTTAAACATGAGATGTTATATTTACAGTATTTGTATTGGTACATTCGTGCCGCAAGATGTTTCTATATGAAGTATGTGGTGCTAAGCCCCCCAAGTCCCCCCTTGACGCCAGGCCTGGTTGTCAGGCGCTGTAAAACTGTGCGCTCAAAAATCGTGATATCGCATGAGCACTAGTATAAAACAACTGTTATCATTTCTGAAAACAAACACAATGGAGTTAACTGTATCGCACGCATATCGCAGCCCTGCTCGAGGATTATTCATATTTTGGATTTGTATTACGACGAGATGGTCTAATCGGCATTTCCAGTTACAACTCGAGACAATTCTGCATTGAATAAAGTAAAGTCATGTCTTGTGTGTAATTCTGGCTCGCCGCGGTCACTTCTGTGGGTAGCGCTAGGTGGGGCACTGCTAGCGTTGGTTCCGCCGGTGTTCTCCGGCGGTCAGAAGAAATAGCGGTGCTGCTGTGTTAATAGATTTCACGACACTAGCAATGGGTACAGACATGTATTTTGAGCTTAATATCACAAATAATATACTGGACTCTGAGGTTTTGCTAACTAACCTAGACGAGAACTAAGTAGGCCTAGGCTACTTTTGGCAGATTTTGACACAGTGGTAAAACAAAAATCAATTTCAGTGACTGCAGCACTGCGTCGGTTACTACACTAACCATCATGTTAACAATCACCCTAACAGTATTTGATTTACAATTCATTCATATCAAACATTAAGCAAACTTACCTTTACGCAGTGCCAAGGGTCCAGAAATGAGCTGCAATATGGAGCTATTATTGTGTCTTTATTACATGCGAGAAAATAAATGATCTGAGAGAAAAAAAAAGTTTGAGAGAAAAAGTTATCACACTGATAGCAAAAAAGCATTTCATCAGAGAAAAAAAGAATATTTGAGAGAAAGTTTTCACATCAATAGCAAAAAATTATATTTGACACTAAAAAAAAGTTTTGAGAGAAAGTATTTTCTCATAGAACATAAAAAAATATATCAATTTGAAATTTTTAAAATTATTTCTGAGAAAAAAAATCTCTCTCAAAATACTTTGAATTTTTTTTAAAATATATCTTTTTTGCTATCAGTGCGAAAACATTTCCTCTAAAAAAGGTTTCTCTCAAACCGCTTTTCTTTGCTCTCGATGCAATTTTTTGCTCTCATGTCAGGATTTTGCTTTCACTGTGAAAATTGTGTCATGGGCGGGGCCACGTTCTTTTTTTCATAATTGGAACGCTCCTATTGGCCAGTCGGGTGAGCATCCTTGGAAGTCGAACTTGCGCGTGCCTTACGAGAGCTTACAAGGACTTACAAAGATACATAACAGCTACAAGTGTGCACTACTTGCTTTATGCAAGCACTATACAGGATTTACCCTATTATAATTGACACAAATTGATAAGTCAAACAGCCACCAACAAATAGTATATAAATAGGCTGTCTTTCACTTGAACAAGGGTTACTTAAATTACTCGTCAGGCTACAGAAAATACCATAATTCCTCCTGCCAATTAGGCCTAATGCTGCGTTCACACCAAACATGAATAGAGCGTCAAATTTGTGTCTAGTTGGACACTTGAACATTTTGAATGCATTCGCTCTGGACGCGCGTAAAAAGCAAAAGATTGAAACGAAAATGAGGCACGACTGAGGCGAAATCGCACTTCATGTGGGAGAGGCAAGTCAAAATATAAGACAATATTTTAAGTCAAATATGTAATATCAAAATCTTAATATCAAAATATAAGTCAATATTTTTTGAGACCCCCCAAAATTTCACGAATCACATATTCAGGGGAGCCCATGTCTTATTAAGGGGAGCCGAGCTCCCCCTAGCTCCCCCGTAGTTCGCACCCTGAATATAATACGCATTCATGAATATGAGTGCTATTTTTAATGTTTAATCTTCAGTGATGCTGAACTTGCTCAGCCAGCTAACATCCAGTCGTGTGTGTCATCATCTTACGCAAACATCGGAGTGTCCGTGCTCAACTTAGAGCTTAGATAGGGCCCAAAAAATCAAGCCCGACCCTACCCGAGCCCGTGCACGTTGTGTTCGAGCCCGGCCCGACACATTAACTATAATTATGAGCCTGAGCCCTATTTAAACCGACCATTTTAATACGTGGGTCGTTATAACTGACGTCCTCAACTACTTTCCATGTTACTTTTTCTCCTCCTCCTCTGTTCTGCACCTCCAAATACTTTCAAGTTAGCCTACATGTCCCCATCATACATATCAGCATAAATGCTCCTGATACATTATTTGTTATTAAAGCATTAACACACAAACCACTGTTATCACACAAAATCAAGCAGCTACTGCGTGCATGGTTTGGCATGATTGAATGCGCGCAAAGTGCGCTCCCTTAATAATTCCTAAAGCTGACATCAGTTCATCACGATCTCACACATCTCTGTTATTATCAATGAAGCTGACTGCACAATGAATCTTTCATACTTTGTTTGTTATAATTAGATGATTTGCCCAGCATACAGAATTCAGCTCTGAACAAAAAGTCCGTTTTGAGCAGTGAGGGTCTATCTTGACCATTGCGTTCAAGAAATCAATATTGGCTATATATATCGCTCAATGCGGCAAAATCAATATTGGCTATATCGCTCAATGCTGCAAACATGTAATAAAACGAAACTCTGGACTGTAAATCATTTGTATTTTGTTTTAGTTGTTCTTGTTGCTTTTCTGCAACATAAAAATGTATTCGTATTTATATGGTTTATTCATAGATATTTCTAGTTTGCGGGAGTCCCACGAATCGTTTTAATTATCCCTGAACCCTTACACACACAGAGTGAGTGCATTACAGCCCAGCCATCAAATCTAGTCCCGCGCGCCGCACTCTTTTGCGTTGGGAGTGCACGTCTCTAGATCAAAGGCCCGGCCCGAGGATAGTGGCCCTGTCCCAAATGGCACACTTTATATGCACTTAAAGACTTGTGGACTCCCAATGGCCGTCGTGTGCATGTGTCTGTTAAGTCCACAAGACCGTAGGGTGTCCCGTTTGTAATTTTAGGTTTCATAAGGGTGCTCACGAGCTGTCGATCCACGACGCACGCTTTTGCCGAGCCGCACTGAAGCGAGCTTCACACAGCAGACTTTACCTGACAGTCACAGCGGCGTTACATCATGAAAGTGTGGCCAGTGACGGGAAATATCGACTCGGGCTCGGGCTCGGGCAGAGAATCTAAAGGCGGAAGAGGCATCTATCTAGGTGAACCGAACAATGGTGTAATGATTCAGTTGACTCCCAACAAGACAAGACGATGCTCACCCGACTGGCCAATAGGAGCGTTCCAATATGAAAAAAAGAACGTGGCCCCGCCCATGACACAATTTTCACAGCGAAAGCAAAATCCTGACATGAGAGCAAAAAATTGCATCGAGAGCAAAGAAAAGCGGTTTGAGAGATATATTTTTTGCTATCAGTGTGAAAACATTTTCTCCCGAAAAAAAAAAAAGTGTTTATTTAAGATTTTTTTTCAGTATTTTGAGAGAGATTTTTTTTCTCAGAAATAATTTAAAAAATTTAAAATGTATATATTTTTTATGTTCTATGAGAAAATACTTTCTCTCAAAACTTTTTTTTTGTCTCAAATATTATTTTTTGCTATTGATATGAAAACTTTTTCTCTCAAATATATTTTTTTCTCTCATGAAATGCTTTTTTGCTATCAGTGTGATAACTTTTTCTCTCAAACTTTTTTTTTTCTCTCAGATAATTTATTTTCTCGCATGTAATAAAGACACAATTCTAGCTCCATAGTATAACACCCGTTGATCTCCCGGTCAACCAAAAATCGATTGATTTTCAATCTTATTTCCCGGTCAACTATAAATCCAACACATTCAGCGATCGCCCGGTAAACCAAATATCAATGCTTAATCAATCATAAAGATAACTATAGATCAATGTTGTTCCAATATCGTTGCCATCAACATAAATAACATCAGGTTTTCATCGACAGGGTAATGGTGATTCAACATTAATTTTGCATTGAAATTTCAATATCAACCATAATGATGATTCAAATGGAAAAACAATGTTTATTCAATGTTGGCTTGCTGTCTGGTATATGCTCACCAAGGCTGCATTTATTTAAAACCAGTAATATTGCAAAATATTATTACAATTTAAAATAACTGTTTTCTATTTGATTATATTTTTAAATATATATTTTTTTACTGTAACTCCAACTATATTTATCCAGAACAAATTAATCGAGCGAGTGAGGGAACGCGGGTTTGTGTCAACAACCTGTCTGAGAGATTAGAGGGTTCAAACATTACGACACGCAAAGTGAAGCATTCACGTGACAGGGAAGAAAGTGAGGCTTCATTTCTCGTTAATCACGTGTTAAACATCATGAGAAATTGCTGCGTACTCAATTGGCGCTTTAAAGCTTCAGTGTCAAATGTAACACCACTAACAGTGGGTGGAGCTGAGACACGAGGAAAGGAAACGAGGATGCACACATAAGAATTGAATGTCTGGATTTTACATTGTGTTTTGTTTGTTTTATTATGTAGGCGCTGACAGACACGACACAAACACTTAAAGGAATCATCATGTGTTTATTTTAATGACAGCAGTCAATAGATCAACTGAACAATTATTTGATCTGTACATTGAACTAAACGGAACATTTCTTTTTATGACAATTATCAACAAAGTGTGCAGTAACAAACAATTATGGATCTTCCTTGTCGAATTAAAGATACAGAGAGTGACAGAGATATCAGGGACCAAGAATGACGCAGACACAGAAGTGTAGTTCACTCAAAGTCAAATCTTTAAAGCATTCAGCTTATAAACTATGTATGTGCGTAGGAAAAAAGGTGTGAATGAACCACAACCATCGATATAAAGATGAAGTGTGACAAAAACAATTACTACAGAAGAAACAAAGCAAATCCAAAAATGGTATTCCATGTGATGCACTTATGCTCAATAGAAAAATCATTTATGATTTACCAGTTTGCACATCTGCCAAGGCTGTTTTTTGTTTGCTCTTTATTAATGCAAGCTTATCCTTCATGATCTGAAGTTTCAGGCCAGGCTAGAATAAAATACACTGATTGCTTCCCTGAAAGTGATCAGTTATCAAAATTATAATCATTTTTAATTCAAAGGATACTCTCTTTTATGACCAAACCAATAACTCCTTTCATTGTCTATTAGGTCTGCCTGGTTTCCCTTCCTGTATAATTCCAGTATGTGCTAGTTGCGTGTATGCGAAGAGGGTGGTGTCACGTTTCAGTTTATGTTTGGATTTTCAGTTTGTATTTTGATTGGTTCCTGTTTTCCTTCTCCTGCCACTTCTTTGTTTCTATGGTTTCTATGGTCGATGGTTGTCATTATGAGGTAATTTGTCCCAGTTGTGTCTGATTAAATATCTTCTTATTTCTGTTTGCTATTTAAGATGCACCCTTTCTTTCAGTCTTGGTCCGATCTCTGTTGCGTTAATGTGTTTTTGCCCTGCGTTAGCTTGTTCCAGAGTATTATTAATAAAGTTTGAGTTGCATCTGTAATTGGAGTCTTCAGTCTGTTCCTGAGATAACCACACTGTGACAGAAGATCGGACCAGCCTAATGGATGAACGGGTAATGTTCATCTCCGTGGCTCAGGACAGCCACGACCTTTTAGAGTTTTCGAGGGAATATAGCCAGCAGCCATGTCACCCTGTAGCCCAAGACTGGTTCCCAACTGAAGCTAAGCAGGGCTAAGCCTGGTTAGTACCTGGATGGGAGACTGTTGCTGCTGGATGCTGCACATTGGTGGTGGTTGAGGAGACCCCCCCCCTCCCCCTCCCTCCATGTAAAGCACTTTGAGGTCCCAGAAAAAGCGCTATATAAATGTAACAAATTATTATTATTAATTATTATTATTATTAATGGCAAAGGTGTCATTATACTATATTCAGCACCCCCCCCCCCCCCCCCCGTTTCCATGGTGACGCGTCATGCTTGGCACGTGACTCACCACAGCCAAAATAGCGCTGTATGACAGATTTAGCGCTTTTATTTCTAAATATTAACAGACTTTCTTACCATGTCATGAACTATCTTCTATTCCGATTCTCAAATATGTGTAAGTGAGTTTGTTTTGTCGTTTAAAAAAACTTTATAAATTATCTTGATCTGTAACGTGAAATGGACGCCGTGTTTGGGCCGCAGTTCAGAGATTTCTGTCTGTTGGATATATTACAGCGCGTGAATTCATCAGTTTCTCCCGAAATACATGAAAGTACGTGGCCGGTGAACTGGGAGAAAAATAGAGTTGACTTTATAATTATTTACACTGTGTCTCTCTGATATGAATAAAATCCGTCGGGAAATATATTTGAATGAATTGTTATTGCTGCTTCCCGAAACCATTGTGTATTTTACAAACTATAAATGTATTGTTTTGCTATAAATTATATGTATTTAAATGTCTGAAACCTAAAATAAACATTATGTGGTTAAAAACACTGAACAGTTGTGATATAGCCTATGACAAGCGCTGGGCACGTCCGTTTTTGGCTCAGCGCTAGCCAAAAAAAGCACGCAGTTTGAATCTGGCAGTTATATAATGTCACGTCACTGTACATTTGCTCTTAGTGCTCAGCTGCTGCAGAGCGTGCCGAAATCGAAATTGCTGATGAGATATATCAGCAATTTCGATTGCTGATATACCCCCCCTCTCTCTCCCGATGTCATCGTCCATCGCGATGTTTCACTGTAGACATCGTCTGATGCCAAATTGGTAGACATCACCCAACCCTAGTTTATGCATGGTTATTGAAAAAACAAAAAACTAAAGTTTCTGAAATAAGGCCACAAAACACATAATGGACTGCATTTATACAACGCTTTCAACAGACCAATGGCCACGAAAGCGCTTTACACATTGCCTCGCATTCACCCATTCATTCACTCATTCATACACCGACGGCGGTGTCAGCCATACAAGGCGCCATCCAGCTCGTCGGGAGCAGCTGGGTTTAGGTGTCTTGCTTATGGACACCTCGACACTTGGTCAGGTGGAACAGGGATTTAACCACCAACCTTCCGGTTTGTAAACAACCTACATGAACCACTGAGCCACTGCCGCTCCGGGGCATAGAATCAGGTTGTCTACGAGTCATTTTGCACCGGGTTCTCCACAAACTTGAGGTGCGATAAGGGGGAGAGGGGCGACGCTCTTTCGGCCGCCCCCCGGTTCCGGTCACGGACGACCTTCCTCGCCAGCCCGGAGGCCGGCTATCCGGGGCCAATCAAAGTCCCGCGGCGCTGCGGTATCGTTCCTTCTAGGTGGGATTCTGTCTTAGAGGCGTTCAGTCACAATCCCGCAGATGGTAGCTTCGCACCAGTGGCTCCTCAGCCAAGCACACGCACCAAATGTCTGAACCTGCGGTTCCTCTCGTACTGAGCAGGATTACTATTGCAACAACACTTGTAGACATCTAGTAGACGGTCAACTAAATATGTGTCCACAATACTTTTGACTAATGGATGTTGAGTTTTTGCTTCAAAATGATCTAAAAATCATCCTGCCTGTATGATTCCACACGATTCCCTACCATGATGAGAATAAACTTACTATTCCCAATCCTCAGCTGCAGGGCCGTACAGTGCGACATATATGTTGCACTTGCTACGAAATAATTGGTCTGTGCGATGAATAAATTTACAGCTGTAGCACACGTTTAGCCATACAGTTTTGCACGTGGCGGCTGCGTGGTGTTTTCGCTAAACTTTAATGGCCCGCAGAATATTTTCTTCCATGAATATATGAAGATGCTATATATCAAAATAAAGATGTGAGCCTCTGCTTTTTATTTTAAAACTATTTTATTTTATCTTCATTTTTGTTATTTTTTTATTGCCACCGGAACAGAGGTAGGTTGTGTCAAAAACACAACATTCTGGACAAAAAGCTGAGAAAAAGGCATTTTTATCAAACAAGTGCATTTTCATGTTTCCTTCATATATAACATCTTCCAAAATAAATTAAAAATATAAATAAACGTAAAATATATCCAATTTAATTAATTTTATACCTCAACAGGCAAGTGATTCAGTGTCCACAACTTTGGTTCCTATAAATTTTAGCTTTCTAAACCGAACCGAATCGAACCGAGACGTCAAAACCGTGGGAAAACCGAACCGTCAATTTTGTGTATCGTTACACCCCTAATCATTATGTATTTTACATGTAACTGCCTGTTCTCTGGATTTAACTAAGAAGGAGAAATGAACTCTGCATTCATGTATATATATTTTATCATATGTCCCCTTTGAGAATTGTATGAAAAATCTGTCTCATCTCCTTATCTCACGATGTGCCTTTTATTTTGTGTTTGATCGATGTTGTTTGAAAACCTAAGGGTATAATGTTCAAACTTTACAAACTATGATTAACCATACAGAATGTGTGGCATATTTGGTATCTGCAACCTGGTACCGGGAAGATTGAGATGACTGAGTAAATTATGTGTCGATAACAACAACATATTAATAATAAAAGCAGCTTTCATAGTTTCTTCAACAAATAGGCAACCCCATCTTCTTCTCCCCCCCCCCTCCCCCTCCCCCCTCCCCCCTCCCCCCTCCCCCCTCCCCCCTCCTTGCACGCAAAGAGCTCTCTCTTTACACAAAGACAATATAACCCGAAGTCCCGCCTGTGAATTCCGACCCTCCTATTGGCCAAGCCAACAGGAAGAGGCTGGACTTCTCCGAGGTGATAAAGGACGCTTCCCCGCTCCGCCCTCTCTCTTCCTTCCTGATCCTTGTCTTCATCATGTAACGTCTCGCCTCCGGCGAGCTCTTCGCTGTTCTTTTATTTTGTTTCTTGCTTAGTTTGTGTTTTTCAGTCTAAGATAATGTTCCGGGTTTAATTCAGATCGACGAGTGAAAAGAACACCGCGTGACATATCTCTTCAGCAAAGCCAACTACTAAAGACTTTAAACCTCTGTTCAACACGCGCGCCAAGCCGGCCACGTGACGCTTACACACAAAGGACTCCGCGCACGCACGCGGCCGAGACAGGGACGCACAGGAATGCCGCGCCACAAAGAGACCAAGAAACTGGTGCAAGTATACTTCTTTATAGAGCTTCTGAGACGCATTAAGATGATGTTTTCCGTGTTGTGTCAGAAGGTGAATGTCTGGGAAATCGTACCAATGCTACCAATGCTCTCTCTCCCCCTCCCTCTCTCTTCTCTCCCTCTCTCTCTATCTCACACGTGTTTTCATTGTCCAAACTTCCTGCATTTGTCGTCGTTAGTGTTAATGTTTGTAAATACATGTATTCCTGTAATGTAGTAAATGAATAAGTAGTTCTGCCTTATTAAATTCATTAAATTCATTTTGATTGATGAACTTTCTCTTTGCTCAATTTCAAGTCCCTTAAGTGCCAAAGGTCTAACTTAAGCTACAAGCTTTACAAATTAAAGATACTTTAAAGAGTATGTGTTTATAGGGCGGGAAACCCAATTCTTCTGGCCAGAGAATTGCGTTTCCTGAAATCCTATAAAGTAAGATGATATCGTGGATCCCCACAATATTATTCTGGCAATTGAGCTAATTAATTTTGCCTGTTTGTAAAACGTGATCTATGCAAATTAACCATAACCATTTGGTTGGTTGTCGAGATACACGTTCATCCATGCAGGTAAAATGACAGCTCTTCCCTTGTCGGGAGATTAAATTAAATGTAAGACTGATCTAATCCAAACATGTATGAATAATTATTAATTGCCAATTATTAATTAATTCATGCAAATTCCCCACGGATTAGATCCGCCCATTAGTCTTTACAGAGGTCTCCTTCTTTAAAACCATGTTGATGTAGGGGTTGCGGAATCCGGTCTTTGCCTCCCTGTGTTCTACATGTAAATAATTATATGAATAATTGGAATTACTTTCAATAAACATACATAGATACACACAGATATATAAATACATATGAGAATGTGGTAAATGTGCACAAAGAGAGAAACAATTTGGCCCTTACACACTCATATTTACAGGCACACAGCCACACATAAATGCCTGCACACTCACAAACAAATATTATCGTGTTTATATATATTATCCCATAAAGATAGAACACTTTCTCAGATATGTGCTTATCTTGTCTTACCTCTATGCGTTCTGGCACCTTGGAACGACGAATGAGACCTTGGCCTTGAATGTGTCCACTCACTTTCCGAAGCAAGCGTGCCGCACAAGCCCTCAAAAGTGAAGCCAAAACGTCTCGATCGCCCCCCCGGTGACCAGTCCTAGTATAGGACATAAACCCCGCCTCCCTGTGTTATTCAACGTGAGACAAAACTAAACAATTAAATTACACTTCACATATCTTTTTTCCAAAGATAGTTTCTGTCATTTACTGTAGTTTCTATCACGTTGATGTAATTTCAAGTGTTTGTTTTTAAAATAAGTTTGTTTTTAGTTAGTTATTTGATGCTATAAAAATGGTGCTGTGACATCGTGATTGACGGGTTCTCTGAGCAAAGTAGTCACTGAAGCTCCAACAGGCTTTTTTTCGGGATCTTCGGAGGACTGAGATTGGAATCTAAATTTCTATAATTAATTATTTCACACCGTCATAATGGGTTGTTCTGCAGTAGAATGTGCTAACCGATCTGGCATGTCCGATCAATCTTTGAGTTTTTTCCGGTAATTTAAATTTATAAGCTAATTAGTAAATAAATGTTGACTGTGGTTAGTAGTTGTATTTACCTTATTTTAACAAGGTACTGCAATCAGCAGACAACACTGGAGAGGAATGGAGTAGACAGAGGCCACAGAAGTGCAGGGACGTGTGATTGCGATTTATTCAGCGAGAGTGAGGGCGGGGCGTTGATTTTGCGGCTTTACCTCCTGCTCACTACTGCGCATGACTGGTCCCGAAATCGCAACTGCGCAGACTCAAGTCCCAAGATGTCAGCGCCATATCGGGACACTGGCGGCTTCAGTTCTCACCAATGGACAATAGCGAAGGGGCGTCGTCCATCTTTTTTTTTACAGTTTATATGGTCCGAAGTATCACAGTATTGTCACAGTTTGAAGTCACTGTCCAATCTTCGACACACAGGTGAATTTTGTCTTCGTCCATATCGACGGGTGAACGATCAACATGTGCATCTCTCTCACTGATTAACTTACTTAGTCCCGATCAGATTCAGAATGATCAAATAATGAGTGATCGGACTCCATCAACGCCTCCAGTACTTGATCAGCTGTATACCTCTGCATTTGTCTGTCTGATATTTTGACCTACATTCTTACTACTCCACTCCATCACGTTTGAGATGATTGCGGTCTGTTATTTTGATCAAAAAGTTGCGTACTCTTTCAAAACATGCGCACGGGTCTTCTTTACCGTATACCACTTAAAACGGATACCCGGAAAATTCCATGTTTGGCGGGGAAGCGTTTTTTTCATAAAACCCAGAAAATTCCGTGTTTGGCAGGGAAAGAGTTAACATGGGTGCCGAAATTAAAACGGACACGCCACGCAGCCAATGTGTAGCCAGCCTAACCCCTTATTTATCCCTTACATTGCACACGTCTGCGGCACATTACCCCTTATTTACACTGCACATGTTACGGTTGCGACACGGCTACCGGAGCTGATCACGCCCACTCTAGTCAATGCTTGTGTTTACACCAGCTGTGATGCGGTGCGTTTCAGAAGCGGCTCTCTGCGCCGCTTCGCTAAAGAAAGGCGGCGAGTATATTTTTGACGGTATATATTATCGGTTCGAGTATATATTAACACGTGCCCCAGCTGCATTGAGTCAATTTTGTCCAACTCCATTTCCCACAATTAATGCGCCCATAATTTCAACACAGCTGCTAGTTGACTAAACAATTAAGCGCTATTTTCAAGTGATCCACAAAAACCCCAAACAAGCCCTCGAGGAAGAATCAACAGAAGCAATTTTACCAAATCAAAGTAAAGGAGAAACAAAAATCCTTTTCTTTCCCGTGTCCAATGAGGCCTTGGTCAGTTTATCTTTTAGTATTCGATTGATTCGTTTGATGACTGCCGGGGATCAATAGCTAACATTTTAGGGAAGAGCTTCATCACTTTTGAAGCAAATGGAGTTCCGTTATCACTCTCAATCACTTTGGGGAATTATTTATTTTGTTAGTATCTTTTCTGTACGTGCATTCTCCTTGGCGCAAGGGAAGATATCTGATAACTTTGAAATTGTGTCAACAATGGTTAACATATATTTACAATTTCCTATTGGAGGCATATTCGTGAAGTCAATTTGCAAATGTTGGAATTGGGCTTCAGGAAATGGAACTGCGTCGTGCACATGTTTTGGCAAAGTGGTGTACAACACCATGAGCACTGTCTGCAGGTTATGCAATATCACATCGACTTGGTGTGAAATGTATAGAATTAAAGGGTGTTATAGAACGGTTATTTCTGCCATCTGTACAATGAGACGGCCCGCAACGGCCCTTAAATAGGCCACAAACCTGGGCAATGTTATCTAATCATCTAGATAAATAGGCCACCAGCCTATAGCTTGTGCCATGCTGTTGAAACAGGACCCCCATTGCCACCCCCAAAGCCTCTCTAGCATGTAAGTGGAAAGCCTTTTTGTTGTCTGAAAGTCCCAGTGCTGGAGGTGACGTCACAGCTTTCTTTAAAGTCTTAAAGTTTCTTCTGTCCACGTTATTCTGGCTGAAGGACATGCCTTATGGAGGAACAAGAGAAAATATGTCCTGTTCTCTGATTAAAGAGAGATAGAAAGAGAAAGAAAGTGATATATTTAGAGAGAGAAAGATAATGAAAGATAGAGGCAGATACCTTTACTTGAGTATCCCAGTCCAAAGAATTGTCTACAGTAACATTGGGATAATCAGGCCACACCTATGGCAGTCAGAAACAAAAACTAATATCAGTGGTTCAGGATTATTCCTGCTTTCAATGCATACTGTATATGTCTGAAAACATCAGATGCACAGGTCATCTAATCAAAAAATATCTTCAACTAATGTGGTGTTCTAGATTAAGTTTCCCACTTTAACCTCATTCACCTCTGAACTCTGAACTTTGAATTCTTCCACCACCATTTAAAAATAATCAACAGAATCCTCTTGATTCATCACCAATTTATAGATCACATCAAATGAAACTTTTCACTGAAGTATGGGTTGATTAATTTGCCTTCCAGTGGTTATTCCCAAGCAGGAGTTGGGAAAATTCCAGTTTAGGACTTAATACAAAACATAATGACATCATCCTCTAGGAAGGAACATAATTTTTGGAGGGAAAACCACTCCAAATGATCACTAATGATTCGGTGACTCACTCCTTGTCTAAATACGGCCCCAGAATGTTGTGTTATCATAACTGACGTTTTGCACATCACTGCAGAATAACTGGTTGAGGTATTTACAGAGAGAAATGCAATATTCCTGAAGTTCTAATGCATGTTCTGAAGATCGGTGAGAGTTGCAACACTGTGTTTATTGTTGCGTTCACATAGAGAATGAAAGACACACATGCACACACTAAAAGATGAGATCGCTTACATAAGGAATTTTAGCAGCTTTCATGTCATTGTAAAGATCTGCGATCTCCGCATCGTTGGCAGGGACGAACTGGGACTAAAAAACGGCCCTGGGCTTTGACTAGGCCTGGCCCAAAGCAATCGGCGCGCGGAAACTAGACAACAACAACAATAACGCCTGCCGTCTGGCATGTCACAATACTTTAATTGTGGCTCATGATACTATACCATCCAAATTATAGCTAACAGCATATTATGCAATCTATTCCATGCTGTCTTAAAAATGAATTTATTACTTAATAATCTTAATTTATGCAGTAATTAATCTTAGCTACTGCACAAATAATAATACCACATCTAAATAAAAAAAATACACCATTACAAATGTAACTTCTGTATTCAAAATCTTCAATGCTTGTAAGCATTAACTGTAATGTTACCAACATTTTTAAAAGTAAAAGCACAACATATTTCTTAATATTAGCTGGTGCATGTGCTATTTTACAGTTAAAATGTTGAAGTTTAGCTGTTTTAACTACTGTAATCATTAAAAATGTAGCACGCTGAATATCACTTCCTAACATCATCCCTAGCAAGTAACTTGCAAAGTAATTTCTGATTAATTCGATTCGGGAGTAGAGATAAAAGCCCGTCCGCACTGACAATTGATTGGTTGGGTCCTTACATGCTCTTCGTGAGGCACACTAGCACACACACGCAAGGTCTCTCGCTCGCTCCCTCTCTCTGCCGTGCGTGCGCTACGCATGCGCGCTCTTGCTCGCTCTAGATTCTGGGAGATTTTAACTAATTTGCGGGACTCAGGGAGCCGCTATCAATATGCAGGAGACACCCGGAACTTCCGGGAGACTTGGGATGTCTGTGACTGCGTGTGTGGCGGGTGGTGGGCCGGCCCGCCGGCCGCCCTGGAGTACCGGCCGTTCTGTGATTCTCCAGATCACACAGATGGCCAGTCCGCCCCTGATCGTTGGCGTAGCCGTAGCGACAAAGCTGGAATCCAAGTGACCAATAGGCTGGAAGAACCGAGCGGCCGATCATCTGTCAAACAAAACGCACAAACCGAGAGAAAAGTATTTTACATTTTATGGAAATACATTTCATAACACAAATATTCAAGTGGCTTAAGAGAATCTAATGGTATGTGCCTTCTGAATAAATATTTCTGTATTTCATTTATGCAGTTTTCCAATGTTATTTTGTATGTTGCTTAGATTGAGTGCACTGTGGGCAATGAGAGAGACTCCAGCTGCTAAACCTCATCAATCCAGGAATAACAAACAAACACACACACACACACACACACACACACACACACACACACACACACACACACACACACACACACACACACACACACACACACACACACACACCTTCTGGAGTGGGTCCCATCACCATGTAGAAGTCCAAGATTCCTCCGATGGTGCGGTATGTCAGAGCCGGAGTCGGCAGGAAGGTCACATCTAAGAGCAAAACAAGCAAAAAAAGAGAGAAGGATGACATCATCCCTGTGACTCAATGTGTCGCCTCAGCTCAGAGAGAGAATAAGTGCGTGTGAATTACAGTCTTTGCGACTCTGAACAGTGTTCGACAGCAGCGTCTATAAAACGAAACAAGTTAGACTGTGGTATATTGAATTTCTTTGCAATATCAGAAAAAGTTCCATCAATAATAAATAAATCAGAATTGAAATATGTTTCTTTGCGAGTGTATGTCCGTACAGTATGTGTGTGAGTTTGAGTGGAAGAGAGAGAGTATGTGTATTTCGTACATAATAAAATGTAATTTTTTCGCAAAAAACATGGAAAACATTTGTTGTTTTTATCCTATTGTTTACTTTATTTATTTGCTGGGTCAGTGTCGTTGTGGGTTTTGGTTCTGTAGGTTGTAAAGACCTTTGAAATAACTGAAATCATTTGGCATTTGATATGGAACTGTAATGCGGTCAAGACTTGCCTGGAACTACTTTAGACGTGTGTGTCCCTGAAAATAACTGCACACCTTAGAACGTTAGTAAACCAATCAGAATCAAGCATTCAAAGGACCCATAGGATAAGTAAAAGGTTATAGAATTTTAGGCCTATTAAGAAATTGTAAAAAAAAAATGTTAAAATTATATTAACAAATTAAGCACTTTTATCCCCAATTTCCATTGCCATATTGCGATAAAACTAGTAATATAAAAGTTGTGATTCATTAGTAGTAATAATGTAGTAGAAAATATATATATATATTAGGGCTGTCAAATGATTAATCATGATTAATCACATCCAAAATAAAAGTCTTTGTTGACATAGTATATGTGGGTGCAGTGTGTGTATAATTATTTTATATATATAAATACACACACATCCTTGTATATATTTAAGAAATATTTTCATGTATAAACTGTATATAGATTTATACATAATTTATATTATATATAAATATTTTATATATAAATAATATTTTTTTCTTAAATATACATACATGTGTGTGTATTTATATATATACAAAATAATTATACACACTGCACCCACATATATTATGTAAACAAAGACTTTTATTTTGGATGTGATTAATCATGATTAATCATTTGACAGCCCATATATATATATATATATATATATATATATATATATATATATATATATATATATATATATATATATATATATATATTTATTAACTAAATTGAATAATACATTTAATTTCTTACTACTAATTAGTTGTGAAATAATAGGCTTTAATTTATTATTTTGAAAGTGTCTTCATTGCTTTTGTTCATGAACAGCTGCCATCTGGAACGTTTAAACCAGCAAACCATCTCAGGCTGGTTTTAGATTTATTTAGCTTGGTCTAAGAGCATTTAGCACAGGTTGTGTCCGGTGTGTCCGTGAGACAAACACGTTTAATGTGTGTTTGTACTCACCCATGGCATTGCTGTTGAGCAGGAGGACGCCGTGAGCGTTTCTTGATCACTCCAGTCCCATGTAGAAGGGATGAACTCCATAACTGTTCAGTTTGAACTACAGACGGGGAGAAAGAGATCAGAGTTTGAGTTTGTGATGTGGTTTCAGTTGTCCTCAGTGTTAAACAGACAACGAAGTGTTAATAATAAAAATGAAAGATTTTTATTTGGCTTAAAAGACAAGAACCCTGCAAATCCAATTTCTCTGTTTTAATTAACATCATATCTCTCTCTCTTATTTCAAGAATCTCTCATTTTGCTTCTCTTTCTCTGGGCATTGTGTCATGAAGTAAGTCAGAAAAAAAAGGTTGTCAGCGTGTCCAGTACAGACAACTGACCGCCAATAACAGGACGGTTAGCTGTGTAAATTCAAGACACTTGCTTCAAGAAATTCTGTCATCATTTACTCACCCTTATGTTGAATCAAATAAAATATTTATTTCTAAAGCTACTTTTTGTAATGTCTATTTGATGCATTTCTGATTTAAAGGTGCATAACGCAGGTCTCTGAGTTTTTGCAGAACTACACCCCCTCTGGCGACAAGCGAAACTGCAACCAGAGATGTGCACGCTCATGGAGCACACGCACGCTTGCACGAGCACGAGCTGTTCATAACCAAAGGAGCATCAGCCGCACAAATCTTTTGTTTACAGTCATAATGTCTTCAGAGGTTATAAAGTTATAAATCTGCAAGTCATTTTAAATATATGAAAGGAAAGGCATTTGAGTAAATTACACACTTGTATGTGAGGGGAAAACGGGGGTAGAAGAAAACTTCAGTTTTTGTTTCCATCTATCTCCATGTTGAACTGTTTTATGTGTTTACTGTATCCACTTATGATTGTATTATTATGGAAACACGTTCATGAACAATAAAAGTTATTAATTTGTAAAAGCTTAAAATAATAACGTTAATCATACCATACACAGTTGGTCAACAAAGTACACTCAAATGTCTCAAGGTAATAAACAATCAAATGGCACTATATCCGCTTTCATAACAAGTAGTTATAGGAACTTAGTTATAGGAACTGTCCACTTCTAAACAGTTCTAAGAACGACTCTCCCCCAAACTCGGTTTTGCTGTTTGCGTTCGCACTGGCCAGTGGCCAGAACCGAGGGGTAAGAGAGTGACGCAAGCACGGCGGCGGCACCGCCACATACAACAACAACAACCCAGCATGGAGGAGGCTATCGCAATGTTCCCGTTCTGCCTACCGGGACCTTAATAACGGAGTACGAACGGCGGCGTTTAAAGACTATGGTGGAAAGTCTAAAGTAATATGATGGAAGAAGATAGAAGAGCAGAGCGCAGGCAAAGGACGTTAGCAAAGAACACAGAGGCTACCGGTAGGCTATACACAAAAACATAGTTAGCATCTTTTATGGGACATGTTTTATGTTTCATGCTGTACTATTCTTCCGAAGACAATTCCTAGTTTATGAACCTGTTCACTGACAATGGTAACGTTAGTCAAATCAATTCCGATTGTACATTTATCTAGCTTAGGCTAAAGCATTAACGTTACACATTTTATGCATCGTCATTTGTTGTCATAAATTTGCCGTATCAGACATTAGAGACTGGGGTAACGTTATATCTTACCGTTTTATCAAGAAAACAGCCAACTGAGGATCCAGTTTGAGTCCTAGAGCAGACCGGAGATCTATCCATTTGTTGAAAGCCTTCCCGATGCTGACTCTCGTCTCGTCTTATTCCGACGCCTGACTCCAATTTGTCCCTTTTGGTCAATAACTAGACAAAAGTTTTCTTTTCTTTGTCTTACGTGGAGTTTGCGTTGGGGTTTGGAATGAACTACAAGCCGGTCTCTTTGAATCCATCTTCTACTTTTGTCGAAAGTTGACTAAAGTTTTGTCGCTCGAGTTGTCTTCGCTGATACGGAGAATGGCGGCTCATAATAACAAACCTCCGAGACATCGCCTGGTGAGCGTGAACGCGCATGACGTCACCCCCAGTCTCAGATTCGAGCCCGAACCCCTCTTATTTATTTTACTGTACAGGATTATAGAGGCAATCTCAGTGAGCAGAGAAGGGTTCATTCAGCCCATCAGGCAATTGTTTACGCATGTATGGGTTAAAAAACGGGTATTTTGAACATGAAATGTTGCGCAATGCACCTTTAACACAATAATGACTTTAAAATGATCTTTTGGGGGTCATTTCCCAGCCAAATTTGATGTGTGATTAAATTTAAATGCTTGACAACACTAATATATATATTATCAAAGTAATAAATTACATTTTAGCTGAATTAGGACAGCTGTAACGTGATGTGTTTAAAGTGCAGATTTAACTTAAATATTATTACATTAAATTATATTATATTTACATCATATAGCGCTTAATATCTGTGCTCTTATGGTAAAACATCCGCACTGGTCCGGACACTCACCCCTGGAGGCTGGTCTTTGGCAAACAGGCCGTATGTGTGAAAGTTGAGGTCATGTTTGTAGGTGGGATGCTCTGTTTAACCAAAACCATACACATAGTTTGTGGGGAGGCGTGTGGAGATCTGAAGGAGCTGATCGGAGAATGTGAGCCCTGGCACGGCAGAGTCCCATCTAGAGGAAAAGAGATTTAACAAAACATTGAGAATACTGAACATTTTTATTAAGGCGGCAAACTGCTTTTATAGTCCTAGAAGTGCACCATCAGCACTACTATTCAGAGCTAGAATTATGTGCTCCTCCAAAAAACTGCTTCTCTGTTGCTTTCTCCAATTCATTTGTAGTTGCAATACCTTTGGGAACTTTGACATGCTAATCTCCCTCGATTTTAAAGGTTGCCTTTGGAGAATTGTCACTTACCCTGTGATTTGGTTATATCTTCTGCCTTTCTGCCAGTAACTCAGAGGAGGCGGGAGGTACCTGTCGTAAATGTTCGACAGGTACGGTGGATTTGGACTAAGGTAGTTCCTGGAGACTTTCATCTCGCTTCATTGCAGTCAACAACACAAGTAGTGCTCAATTCACAGAGATCCACTGGAGAGCAGGTAGCTGTAGTTCAAGCTGTGGCAGCTGAAGAACTCCCTTCCATGGATTTTTCACAGTTAGTTTGCCATAATCTTCTCAGGAAGTATTGGAGGCCTGTACTCTACTGGAGAGGTATAGTGACAGCTTTAGTCGTGGGGAGGGGGATTTGGGCTGTGCTTCCTTGGTTGAGCATACAATACCTTTGATGGACGAGACTCCAGTGCGACAGCGTTATCTTAGGTTACCCCCTTCTCAGTATGATCAGGTAAAGAGGCATATCCAAGAGCTGGTAGATCAAGGGGTAGTAAAGCAAAGTTGCAGTCCATATGCATCTTGGACTGCCAACAACCAATTGTTGTTGTACAAAAGAAGGATGGTTCAATTAGGCTGTGTGTAGACTATAGACAACTGAATTCAAGAACTTGTAAGGATGCCTTCCCTCTCCCACGGATTGAGGAGTCCTTGGACGTGTAAGGGGTATACAGTCAAAGACTCAGAACCAGATATGAAGAATGAAGACCCGGAATCAGAATTATAAAAAATGAAAGAAAAGTTTTACTGTAGATAGTTTGCAGTTTCATCAGCATAAGTCAGCTTCAATACTCACACAGGAGTTCGTAGGCCGCCTCGCTTACAGTTACAAAGATCACAGCAGTTATACCATTTTCAAGGTCTAAGCTACATCATTGCTTACAGGTTAAATGGTTCTCATTGGCAAAGAAATAGATAAACACAGTAATTTTCCACACATATACAGATAGACGGAAGCGTATCTCCATCGATTATGCAGCTGACACATTTGGACCCTGAAGTTAAGCACGTCATGACCTTCCAGGTCGCAGATTTGGGTTGCTGAGCGCCAGCATGTCTCGAACAACAATTCACTCAATCTCCAATAATGCCAGTGGTTCCTTAACCTGTAACCAAGAAGACTAACACACACACCGACACAAAGCTTTTCCAAGGTTGGATTTGTCCAGGCTCTAACTATAAACGTGAGAGTCCTCTCAAAACATCAAGATAATGCGTTCTTTCTCTTAACTTAAGTCTAACTGGAAACTAAGGCTTTAACAAAAAAATGGTCCCGTAAACTATTGGCTCCAATGACCCCTATATGTTTTAACACGTTGAAGACCTTTCTCAAACACAAAACAAGTCCCTATTTCTTTTCTGGAAGCCGGGCTAAATAAGCAAGCACTGTTACTGCATTCAGATATCAAATACAGACATTAAAGAATACATGAAAATAATATTTAAGTAATCACACTGGTAACTTCTATAACAAAGTAAAATCTCACAAGCCTAGAGAAATCATTCAACTCATTTAATATTTAGAAAGAAAAATATTGATTAATACCTTGATTATAATTACTCATCATTACATATACATTGAAGCAGCAGTGGATTCCAATCCACCCCCTTCAGACACTTTGGCAGGGTCTAGGTTGTTTAGTACCTTAGATCTAGCTAGCGGGTATAACCAGGTTCCCGTAGCCAGTCAAGATCAAGAGAATCGTTTTGCACTCCCTTTGGGCTCTTTGAGTTTACTAGGATGTCCTTTGGGTTCTGCAATGCGCCTAGTACCTTACAGTGCCTCATGGAAAGGATATTTGGTGACCAACGATTGGTTAAGAACTTTGCCAATCGTTCCAGATAAGAAACACTTTATTCCGCAACTGTTGTTTACATATAACACCACTGTTCATCAGTCCACACAGCACTCCCCTTACAAACTCATGTTTGGCCAGAAGCCTCAGTTACCGATTGATTTCCTCTTGGGTTCAGCGGAGGAGGAGATGGCAGGAGGCTGTGTGAGCGACTGGATTTTCCAACATACAGTTTATGATAGTTTATGATAGAGCACAGAGATATCTGGAGGAGAAGGCCCCATACCAGGGAATAGTGCCACCAAATGGTACATCCATACTTGCTCCTGGCACGTTGGTTTATTGTAGGAGTCACCCTTTGGGGTGCAATGAGATCCCAGATGCATGGCTCCTAACATGTTTGAAGTGGTAGAATTCATAGATCTTTTTTTAGACCTTCATAGATCTGCGTTAAAGCCAGTCCCTAACTCACATATCAGCATGGCCCTGGTGGCGGTGGGAGGAGCAGAGAGTAGTGAAGGAGTGGAGGAGGAAATTTAATTTGAGGAATGTGATGGATTGGTTGTGAAAGTCACTGTTTCCCACCCAAGTGCTTTAGGTCGAATAAGTAAAGGGGCCAATTGAACCAGGAATAAAGTTGCGTCCTATTCTTGTTCTGGAGGTCAGGTAGATTGTTTTAGGGGGACTGGGAACCAGAATGTTGCTACACCAAGTGAAAGTCTGGCTTCACCTGAAAATGCAGGGTGTGGTGGTCTGTCTGCTCTAATTGGTAATGGATTAGAAAGAGAGGATATAATCCCTTCCTTAGTCAGGCGTACTACACGTCCCACAGTTGGATGTCATACAAATCCATTTTGGTTACCTCAGCCTGTATCTCCGGAGTTGGGCCCTAGTGATGCGGTAGTGAATTCACATTTAACAGTATTTAGACAATGGCTATAGGAGTATTACGACGTATTCACTGGGACGGCAAATTTTTAAAGTAGGGGTGTGTGTAGTGGATTGGCAGTGTTTATAATTTTTTTTTTATTGTGACTGATGTCACGGCTGAATGCTTCCAGCGTAATTTCTGCCTAAGTGAGTTAAAGGGTACGTGGCACAATAGTGTGGGAGACACGCACATGTTTGTTTAGCGTGGCATTGCTGAGAGCGTGAAGAGCTGCTGCAGTTGAGGGTACCACTTACCTGTTCATGTTGCCAATAATCCCCAGGTAGGTTGTTTGATTTATTATCTGCAAAAAGCAGAGTATTGTTTGATCTTGAGTATTTGTGTTTTGGATGTGTTGTAGTAACAAATCTGGCATTGCGGTCATTCACTTGGAGCTGTACGTCTCATATCGTCCAGTTTCCCATGTTGCTGACAATTCCTGGGTAGGTCGTTTGATTTTATTATGCGCAAAAAGCAGAGTATTGTTGTTCTATGTTTTGTATGTGTTGTAGTAGCCTAACAAGCTTAGCATCACGTTCGTGACTTGTGATATGACGTGTTCAGTATAAGATAGGACACATTGTGGAGGTAATGAGATGTTTTATGTGGTTTTATATTTTATAGAAAAATGTATAAATGAAATGTATGGTCCAAATGTTATTTGTATATTTTAATAGTGTACAAATTTAAATGTGCTGATTCATCTGGCAGCTGATGGTGCTCTAGACCAGGGGTTCTCAACTCCAGTCCTCGCGACCCACTGCTCTGCATATTGTGTATGTCTCCCTTATTTAACACACCTGATTCAGATCCTCAGCTCATTAGGATAGACTCTATCCTCTATCCTAACGAGCTGAGGATCTGAATCAGGTGTGTTAAATAAGGGAGACATACACAATATGCAGAGCAGTGGGTCGCGAGGACTGGAGTTGAGAACCCCTGCTCTAGACCACTGTTTATCCCAGTATTTACGGTTTATTTACAACTGTCTGTTTGTTTGGAATTGTTTTGGTTGGTTTTGTCATGTAAATATGGTATAGTTTATTTGTTTTCTTTTTATTTAGTTGATTTTTGTGAGTTGTATTGTATAGTGTAATTATAGTTTTTTTTTAATTATTTTTATTATTTTGTTTGGCCGTTTAGGGGGCTTTGTACTGGACGCGACCATATCTCCCTTATTAGGAGGTGGTGGGATGCAGTGATAGCACTATCTTTTGAATGATTTGATGGTTGTGTATTACATTTGTCACGTGTGTTACAATTTTCCCGGGTTGCACTAAAATAGCGGAGACTGTTACTTCCCGTCCAAGACTTTGTCTAACCAAATCAATCTAGCCCCCCCTTATTGCGGCCCCTTTATCTTGTTTGTATTTTGTGTATGGTTATTTTGTTTGGTATTTTTTTTAAATTATGTTTATATATGTTGTTGATTCCTTTTAAAGAAATAAAGAGACGTGTACCTCACCAGGGCCTATACTTTCATTTAATTGAACAACTTCACAATAGACGGTGGATGTCTGCCCTGTTACATTGAATATTTTCTCTCTCAGACGTTCCAGATGCAGCCGCGGGCTTCACAATTGTCCTGATCAGCACCTGCTTCAGGGTGACAGTCGAAGTGCCTAGAGTTTGGGTATTTGGCCTCCCAGTTGACTGTGTAGTCCTTCCCCAGTTCCAGCTCCAGATTTCTCAGATACATCACCTAGCAGACCACAAACACCCAATGTTATACAGTATATCACGCAAAAGACAGCAGGTGTATTCATGTCAGAATCTTATCCTTTAGTTAAATTATGTAAATAACAAAAATGACAAATACTGTTCAGTTTCACGTCTTTTTGCGTTAGTTGGTGGACCTGCCATAAATTACAGAAGCTGACATTAATGTGTCATGCATAGATTAAGACCAAAGTCAGTGCGACCTTGTGTTGTCATTACAACAGAAAATATTGGCGTTTAAAGGAAGTATTAGATTGAAGTTTCCAAAGCAGAGTCCAAAGCAAACATGAGATGATTCATACAGTATCTGCTCATTCTGTTATTCTAGCTACATTTTATATCATTCAATAATATTTGAAGAGGCAATAACATCCTCCAAAGTGATTTAAATAAAAATGGACCCTATTTACTTGAAACACAGTTTCATATTGACTTTGGTGGTGAATAGAAAACTTTTTTATATTAAAACTAGGATTACCTTCTTGGTTGTGTCGTAGTTAACCTGGGACTCCGACAGAGAGTTTGTAGTGATGCCGTCCGACACGAGCACAGAGGCAGGAGCCGCGCTCACTCCCATCACTGTGATGTTCTCAAACTTCAAGCTGTATGGATCCGTGTAGCCATTGTGAGCAACATGCATCGTTAAGACATCCTGATCCAGCAGAAAAATATCAGATATCACTACAGATTTTTGTAATAGATGCCATTTTAAAAAAATATATATATATTTAAACGTTGCTTTTTGGACATACAATGTAATTCCATCTAAAAACAAACAAACAGAAATAGGACATTAGGATGACATACATTAACCACGGGAAAATTGGTAAAGAATGTAGGAGCCGGATGAAACAGTATCTAAGAAAAAAAGAGAAAGAATTTATGAGAGACAACTCAACTTTATATATGAGTCACACAAGCGTTATCTGTTTTCTTTTTTAAAGAAACATTTTGGTAAATCTAATAATTTAGTCTCTATAGACCTTATGTAGCCACGCCCCTTTTCAGCACTGAGCTCGTTGTCTTTTGACTTCCTGTCTGTATTTTCACAGCGATCTTGCGTAGCTATGAATGAACGGATCGTTAAAAAAATTTCCAAGGTCCATTTGTTAAGACATGCATTACAATGCTCATGATAACTTCCGTTAACTCTACATTAAGTAAATCAACTTCACCAGCTAATTACTCCTGGACAACGATGCCATAGAAATATACAGAGCAACCGCAAAAATGGAAGTTCAAAGACAATATTCTAAAGATGGCGGCGCCCTCGTTTCTCTGGTGCAAAAGGTCTATAATAGAGCTGAATACCCAGGATGGTAACACTTTATTTGAAGGGGTGTGCATTAGACTGACATGACACTGTCATAAACATGACATAACACCTGTCATGAACATGAAGGAGTCTTTATGAATGTTTATGACTGTTGTCATTAAGTGTCATTCGGTAAATTATGACACTTTTAATGCAAAGTTGACATTGTTTAAAATGTCTTTGTTATGACAACTTGACATTACCCAAGAAATCATAACCTGTCAACCTGTCACAAATATGTCATAACAGGTCTAATTATCAAACTTAAAGCATTTGACAGTGTAATAACCCTTAATGACATCTTTATAACTAGTACAATGTGTTCCACTTTACTTGAGGACAAGTAAATGTCATGACGGCCAAAGTTGTGACAGGTTGACAGGTTATGATTTCTTGGTTAATGTCAAGTTGAAACAATTTAAGTTAAGACAACATTATGTAGCACTTTATACAATACAGATAGTTTTAAAAAAATGTGTTAAAAGTGATAAAGACAATAATGCTGCCAAGTGCAAACATAAGTTACACAATCTGCTGTGACGCAGTTAACACTAAACAGTGTAAAACCGGAGAATGTAAAACTGCTAACGTTACAGTATGGAAGCGGCGTTTCCTCTTATTTTCCCACCGGGTTGAACAACATATACGTAACGTAAAGTCATTTTTACACCAATCTAAAATAAAAAAAAGAGAGATATGAGGACATTATATGTTATACTCACCTCTAAGCTGAATGACTTGACAAGGCCTCACGCAATGAACTTCTTTTCTTCCAGAAAACGCTTCTCTTCCGTCCCACTTGTGAATGGCCGTCACCACGAGTAATGCTGTCATGTCTTTGTGTTTTAATTGTGATAGTTCATAAATATGAACGTATATGAACGATAATTTCAGTGAGGAAATCAACCACACTGTATTTTATGGAGCAGACACTACGCGGAAAGACGCTGACTGACCGTAACGAGCATCAGCTGCTCTCTCGAGACTCGTTGTCAGGACAACGCCCGCGGCGCGTTCGCGCGAAGGAAGCTCTGGTCACGTGGGCTATGTGTCGCACAATACAACGTAACTGCAGTACAGTCAGTGTAATATTAATGGTAGACCAAGACTTCAGATGCAAAAACCAAAAAGTTAATCTGCCTTTTTTTTCATATAAAGCTCCTTTATTTAGGTTCAGTAATTTCACTTTTTAATGGCAACTAAACTGATATCATTGCCTGAGAGCCCAATAAAAACAAAAAGCTAATTAAAAAAAAAAAAAATAGATTGGAGTTTTTTTTAAGTCTATCACTTATTAAAGTGTATCACTGAACTGCAGTTATTGTATCTATGCTACTTCATTATACTGCAAATCTACAGTTGTACTGCAGTTTTACTTCACTATTCTGAAGTTGTACTTTTTGTACTGCAGTTTTACTGCAGTTGTACTTCAATGTACTGAAGTCACATTGTATCTATACTGCAGTTATACTTCGTTAATACTGCAAATCTACAGTTGTACTTCATTGTACTGCAGTTATTTTTTGTAAGGGTTGCAAACGCAAACATTTGTTTTTCTTTGGACTGTTATTTCATTGAACATTTTGGTGTTGCAAATTCGACTATTTTTAAAGGTAACTAGGGATGTCCCGATCCGATACTCAGGATCGGTATCGGCTCCGATACTGCCATTTTTGCGGGATCGGGTATCGATCAGACATCGATCAGACGAGGCCGATCCAAATCCGATATTGTGGGTATACTATTATGTGTTATTGTTAAGCCCCACAAAAGGCACAAAAACATTCTAAAGTACCATAACGTTTTCGTGCACTCTATTATAAGTGTTCTGAAGCCATTATATGAGAGAGAAATTAATATTTAAGTCATTAAATTCAAGATCACGTAAACTTTTCCCTCTCGCGGCTGTCAGTCATTCTCCATTCAGCATTCAAACAACGCGTCGCGTTCGGTTACAGTCAATGATGAAACTATCTTCAAGATGATTCAATGTTAATACTATTATACTTGATTTGTAAGATAAAGGTCTATGTTTTCGCATAGAACAACTTTATCTTGCTGGACGCATTGCTGCCTGTAACTCAATCGTGTTACTCTCTACCGGGTGTCGGACGCTGTCGGTTTGATCACAACACTAGAGTCAGAGCACTATAATTGTTCTTCACGCGCACAGTAACTGAAATTTAAAACTGTTAAAAGAAAAGGCTCAATAAACGATTGCATAGATAGATACTGTATAATACACTGTCCATCAATATGTATCTCCGTTGTGCTTTGAACTTTTCAAAGCGGACTCGACGCGCTGCGTGCTGTAACTCCACGTGGCTTCAAGCGCATCATTCTCCGCTCGGGATGCGCATAAGCGCTTTGTGCACTGTATTGGAGCCTTTCATATCATAATGCAGTGACGCAATTAAAGCTTATTAACATTATTAATTATTAATGTTGCTGCCTCATTAAATAGCTGTGCAATACACTTAAAACATGTCTCAATTTTATAGCAGATTTAGCTATATCTAAAATAATTATCTTTTTCATTTTTGTTATCTTGTTTTTCATGAATGTATTTTACAACAATAAAAAGAGCAATGTGTATTATCCACTAATCTAGTTTATAATAGCATTTTTGTCATAGATTATGATCATATATTTTGGGGATTTGTTGTTTATCTTTATAATGAAGCTGTCTGTATTAAGTAGATTGTGTTTAACACACACACAAAAGTGATAATCAGTTTAACACACAGTTATAGAAATTCTACTTGATTTAAAAAATAAAAACTGTACTGGTATAACTTTTAACTTTAAACCTGTTGGTAGCTAGCTAGCTTTAAGTACTGAAGTACCTGTATTTTCTTTCATTTATATATATATATATATATATATATATATATATATATTATATATATATATATATATATATATTTTTTTTTTGTAGTGTTTGAATAAAGGGTGGCAATCTTTCATAATCAACTGTTGTTGTGGACTATATAGGAGGTATATTTTAGGTGGCTAATTGAGAAAATTGCTATATTTTTTATTAGTTTAAGAATAAAATAAAAATATCGGATTAATATCGGTATCGGCAAAAGCCAAAGCTGCGGCATCGGTATCGGTATCGGAAGTGAAAAAGTGGTATCGGGACATCCCTAAAGGTAACCTCACCAAGGTAAAGTTACCTTTCAAATGGGAACTCGCACTGCGTCGGAAGACACTTTGGGGAACGCCTCAGCGTGACCAGTGTCTGAAGCACCTGATACAAATGCGAAAATGACATAGGCCTGCGACAGCTCGTGACGTCACTCTAGAGCGACATGAGTCTAAAAGGGCTCTTAGAGTACACGTCATCACCTTTTTTTGTCTTCAGGATCCGTTTGTTTGAGTACATGTAACATGAATATCATGATGAATCGCTCTGCCAAGAGTTTTCAGGAAGTGTGCACCTGGTGCGTTTGTGCACAAGTGAGGAGTACGCATGTTCAGTTCTCGAGGGAGCTAATGCGATTGTAGTGGACTTAGTGTAGCTCTATAATTAAATTGATGTGCGGGGGTACTGAGGGCCAATTACGAAGAGGAGGGACAGTATAAAAAGGGATTGTTCACCCTTGCTTGTGCGGTGCCGTCTGAGTCGCGTCATTGCTCGGGGACCGCCCCTTCTGGCCTTCGGCGTTGCTTCCGCTTTGAGCTTCAGGATAATTCGTGACTGTTGGCGGCCCCAGCTTTCCTGTTACATGTCTCTCTTGCAGTCCCGTCTCTCCTGATACTTTGAGGTAACGTGGGTGTGTGTGTTGGCAAATTAGTTGGCACCTTGATTGCGATGTGTTCTAATAACTGTGCGGGTTTTAGTGGTGGGGATAGCTCGTCGTGTGGGCTGCGGGCGGCGGCCGCGCTCCCTGTGCATGTCCCTTTTTCATTCCCGTGCTTTGTGGATGGTGATGTCCGGCGTGGTGTAGATGGGCGTCGGCTTATGAACGAAAGGTATGTGAAACATCCATTTTTGTGCAGCGAATTCTGTACTGTATCACAAATGTTTGTTTGTATTTTAGGATTAATACGACCTGGTGGGCAACGCTGGTTGACGCTGCTGCTTATCTCAGGATTCTTTTTTATTATAACAACTTTCTTCACAACACTGTGTGCCCAGCTTAAGTGTTTTGTGTGACAATTGGCTTCCAGTACGTGTCATCGCATGGCTGGGGTGTTTTTTTCTAGTGTTCCAAATCGTTTTGCTTGTTTAGTGTCTTTATTTTCTTTTGAGTATTTTCTGTTTTTTTAGTTGTGCTTGTCTGTGTTTTGTAATTTGTTTGAGGTCTGTGGTCCTTCAAAGGTGCTGGCAGAAGGCCAGTGAGCTAATAGGAACAAAGTGGGCACATCAACCTTGATTTTCATTTTGTAATTTTTTTGTTTAAATGTTTATTGTATGTGTATATTTGGGAAAGTGTTTTGTGTGTATTGAGACCAGTAGTAATTCTCATTTTTGTTGCAGGAGCCGAGGCTTTAAGGCAGGCCTCTAGCAGACCCTTACGTGCGGTGGTGGGTTCCTCACAGAGTGCCGTGCTGGACTGGATTGCAGTGTGTGTGTGGATGCTTGTGCACGGGGTGTTGAGAGTTATATAGGATCCTGGTGCGCCCTGAGATGTGTCCGCCATTAAGCCTCGGCTTCCTTTAATCTGTTGGTCTCTTTTGTGATGAATGCTAATGACCCAGTTCTTTCTTGGCGTCCTCTTTTTTTTAATGGCTGTGAGTATTTAAATAAAACTTTTGTATATTTAGTATCCACGTCTCTGGCTTTCCTTTGACAATCACATACCTGTGTGGCTTTGGGTGTAAAACATTAATGTCAGGGTTGGGTGCAGGTGACCGAAGACGAGGACACGGAAGCTTCAATGTAATAGTTTTAATAACAAAAATGAAACTTTCAAAATGAAACAAGAACAAAACTCCAGGACTTCAAAGGTTTACACACAACCATACATAGACGACGATCGACAAAAACTGGGAGAAAACACAGGGCTTAAATACACAAGGAATAATGGGATAATGAACAGAACACAGGTGACGGGAATAACTAATTAGGCAGAGCGGGAAAACTAACAGGACTGAACCAAAATAACAAAGACAGGGGAAACCAAGATCACAAAAACAGAACTCAAACACATTGAATTGTTACAGTACCTCCCCCTCCCCGAAGGCGCGTCCTCGCGCCGTTATAACATCCAAAGGGGTGGGAGGGTGGACGCCCTGGAGGCTGACGAGGGCATGGTGCAGGTCCAGGAAGCCTCCAGGGCGGAGCAGGCTGTGGGCGTGGCCACGGCGGAGCAGGCTGTGGGCGTGGCCACGACGGTGCAGGCTGTGGGCGTGGCCAGGGCGGAGCAGGCTGTGGGCGTGACCAAGGCGGAGCAGGCTGTGGGCGTGGCCACGACGGTGCAGGCTGAACCTCGGGCGTCCAGGGCGGAGCTGTGGGACCCTCGGGCGTCCAGGGCGGAGCTGTAGGACCCTCGGGCGTCCAGGGTGGAGCTGTGGGACCCTCGGGCGTCCAGGGCGGAGCTGTGGGACCCTCGGGCGTCCAAGGCGGAGCTGTGGGACCCTCGGGCGTCCAAGGCGGAGCTGTGGGACCCTCGGGCGTCCAAGGCGGAGCTGTGGGACCCTCGGGCGTCCAGGGCAGTGCTGTGTGACCCTCGGGCGTCCAGGGCGGAGCTGTGGGACCCTCGGGCGTCCAAGGCGGTGCAGGCTCTTCAGGTTGCCACGGCGGTGAAGACCCTTCAGATGGCCGTGGTGGTGAAGACCCTTCAGGTGGCCATGGCGGTGAGGACCCTTCGGGTGGCCATGGCGGTGAGGACCCTTCGGGTGGCCGTGGTGGTGAAGACCCTTCAGGTGGCCATGGCGGTGAGGACCCTTCGGGTGGCCATGGTGGTGAGGACCCTTCGGGTGGCCATGGCGGTGAGGACCCTTCGGGTGGCCATGGCGGTGTTATTTTTTCGGGCCTCCGTGGATCTTTGGCCGGCCTCCGTGCATCTTTGGCCGGCCACGGCGAAGGCGTATAGCCCCCCCCCCAAAATTTTCTTGGGGAGAAAGACAGGTTCAGGAACGGGAACAGACTTGACATCACCGGGCGCTGGGTCAACGGGGTCTGGGTCAACGGGCTCTGGGTCTGGGTACACGGGCTCTGGCGCTGGCTCTGGGTCAACGGGATCTAGCGCTGGCGCTGGGTCAACGGGCTCTGGCGCTGGCTCTGGGTCAACGGGCTCTGGCTCTGGCTCTGGGTCAACGGGCTCTGGCTCTGGCTCTGGGTCAACGGGCTCTGGCTCTGGGTCAACGGGCTCTGGCTCTGGGTCAACGGGCTCTGGCTCTGGCGCTGGGTCAACGGGCTCTGGCTCTGGCGCTGGGTCAACGGGCTCTGGCTCTGGCGCTGGGTCAACGGGCTCTGGCTCTGGCGCTGGGTCAACGGGCTCTGGCTCTGGCGCTGGGTCAACGGGCTCTGGCTCTGGGTCAACGGGCTCTGGCTCTGGCGCTGGGTCAACGGGTTCTGGCTCTGGCGCTGGGTCAACGGGTTCTGGCTCTGGCGCTGGGTCAACGGGCTCTGGCTCTGGCGCTGGGTCAACGGGCTCTGGCTCTTCATGGGACTCGGAACTGGACGGGGCCAGCACATCATGGGACTCGGAACTGGACGGGGCCAGTACATCAGGGAGCTTGGGGCTAGCTTCATACTCTGGTGGGCAGGCGACGGTCTCTGGCTGGACGGTCTCTGGCCGGACGGTCCCCGGCTGGACGGTCTCCGGCTGGACGGTCCCTGGCTGGACGGTCTCCGGCCGGACGGTCTCCGGCTGGATGGTCTCCGGCTGGACGGTCTCTGGCTGGACGGTCTCTGGCTAGACGCTGGACGGGACCAGCGGCGAAGGCTCAACTGGGCTGGACGGGACCAGCGGCGAAGGCTTGACTGGGCTGGACGGGACCAGCGGTGAAGGCTTGACTGGGCTGGACGGGACCAGCGGTGAAGGCTTGATTGGGCTGGACGGGACCAGCGGTGAAGGCTTCTTTTTTTTTTTTGTTTATGGTCGATCGTTCTGTCAGGGTTGGGTGCAGGTGACCGAAGACGAGGACACGGAAGCTTCAATGTAATAGTTTTAATAACAAAAATGAAACTTTCAAAATGAAACAAGAACAAAACTCCAGGACTTCAAAGGTTTACACACAACCATACATAGACGACGATCGACAAAAACTGGGAGAAAACACAGGGCTTAAATACACAAGGAATAATGGGATAATGAACAGAACACAGGTGACGGGAATAACTAATTAGGCAGAGCGGGAAAACTAACAGGACTGAACCAAAATAACAAAGACAGGGGAAACCAAGATCACAAAAACAGAACTCAAACACATTGAATTGTTACAATTAAACCCATAGGGTTAATATTTCCCTGATAAACAGGGTGGCGTAGTCAGGTCTAAGCCGGTGGTGGTATTTCTATAATTGCTCTCCCCCTGAAGAGTGAGGTCCCGCTACATTCTGGCGTAGTCGGCAGGATTTAGAATTTCTTTGTTGGGCTGAGACGTGGATGCTGATTGTTATCTGGGTAACTGTTGACTGTGTATGAATGCATTAGTGTTTTTTTGTTTTTTTTTCTTGTATTTTCAAGTATAGTGTTGGAGACAAAGCAGCAGCGTCATTTCAGGAGATTGGGAGCATCCCCACCGCTGTTTTCCGTATCGGTGCCACTTGCTTACAGAGGTTGCTCTGGTAAGTTTAAAAAAAAAATTTTAAAAATGGAGGAGGAAATGCGGGAATTGAGGGATCTTGTTGCTCAGCTGAGGGCAGATAACGAGAAATTGCGTCAAGACCAGAGCCGAGCTGGTCCTTTGAGTCCAATGGCCGGTTCCTCTAGAGAATCTTCTGTGCCCCCTGCTGATCAATCAGTGAGTGGTGGTGCTACCTTAACTGAGCGGCTCGTGTTTATCCCAAGGGATCGAAAATGTCCAATATTTGACGGTAAGGCAAGGCAAGGCAAGGCAAGTTTATTTATATAGCACATTTCATACACAATGGTAATTCAAAGTGCTTTACATAGGAGAAAAATAAAATAATCAAAACAAATAAGAATAATTAAAACAGTTTAGAATAAAAAATAAAATAAAGTACAGTAAAAACAGTCGGACGAACAGTGGCACAGTGCTCATTCAGTAAATGCATAGCTAAACAGAAGTGTTTTGAGTCTGGATTTGAATGTGACTACTGTAGGAGCACATCTGATCTCTTCTGGAAGCTGGTTCCAGCTGCGGCTGGCATAGTAGCTAAAAGCAGACTCTCCTTGCTTAGAGTGAACCCTTGGTATTTCTAACTGATGTGATCCTAATGATCTGAGTGATCTGTTGGGTTTATATTCAGTGAGCATATCTGCAATATATTGAGGTCCTAGCCCATTGAATGATTTATATACCAGTAATAATACTTTAAAATCAATCCTAAATGTAACTGGGAGCCAGTGTAGAGACCTGAGGACTGGTGTGATATGTTCATATTTTCTGGTTCTGCTCAGAATCCTGGCAGCAGCGTTCTGTATGAGCTGCAACTGTCTTATGGTCTTTTTAGGAAGGCCAGTGAGGAGTCCATTACAATAATCCACCCTGCTGGTGATGAAAGCATGCACAAGTTTCTCTAAGTCTTGACTGGAAACAAAGCATCTAATTCGTGCAATATTTTTCAAATGATAGTATGCTGATTTAGTTATTGCTTTGACATGACTACTGAAATTAAGGTCTGACTCTAGAGACACACCAAGATTCCTGACTTGATTTTTAGTTGTTAGACCCCTAGAGTGAAGGTATGCATTCACCTTGAGAACTTCATCTTTGTTTCCAAACGCAATGACTTCAGTTTTGTCTTTGTTTAACTGAAGAAAGTTTTGGCACATCCAACCATTTACTTCATCAATGCATTGGCACAGGGAGTCAATGGGGCTGTAATCGTTAGGCGATAGGGCTAAGTAGAGCTGTGTGTCGTCTGCATAGCTGTGGTAAGAGATTCGGTTCTTTCTCATTATTTGGCTCATTGGGAGCATATACAGGTTGAATAGGAGTGGCGCAAGAATTGAGCCCTGGGGGACTCCGCATATCATGGATGTCCACTCAGACTTATGGTCTCCTATACTCACATAATAACCTCTCCCTTCTAAGTAAGACCTGAACCATTTTAGGACTATCCCAGAAAGCCCCACCCAGTTTTCCAGCCTGTCAAGAAGTATGTTGTGATCGACAGTGTCAAATGCAGCACTGAGGTCGAGTAGTACCAGCACTGATAATTTGCCTGTATCAGTATTTAAGCGAATATCATTTATTATCTTTATGAGCGCTGTCTCTGTGCTGTGATGCAATCGGAAACCAGATTGAAAATTGTCGAAGTAACCATTCAAGCTTAAGAATTTGTTCAGCTGATTGAAGACAACTTTTTCAATGATCTTGCCTATGAAGGGAAGATTTGAGATCGGTCTATAATGGCTTAATATGGTCTTATCTAGATTGCTCTTTTTCAGGAGGGGCTTGACAACTGCAGTTTTCAGGGAGTTTGGAAAACTCCCAGAGAGAAGTGAGGCATTTACCACTTCTAGGAGATCTGCTTCTAAGCTGTTTAACACACTTTTGAAAAAAGATGTGGGAAGTGTGTCGAGGGCACAGGTTGATGTTTTAAGGTGCTGTACGGTTTCTTCCAAAATTTTGCCATCAATTTCTTCGAAAACAGACATAGTAACTACTTTCTCAGGTAGTGGTCGGATCTGTTTGACCCCAGTGCAACTCAAGGATGTGCTGATCACCTTTCTGATATTATTGATTTTCTCAGAGAAGAAAGAAGCAAACTCACTGCACTTGCTGTCTGAGAGCATTTCACTGGGAATCTGGCTTGGTGGGTTTGTCAGTCTCTCTACAGTAGCAAAAAGAGTGCGTGTGTTGTTTAAGTTGCTGTTTATAATATTTGAGAAGAAAGTCTGTCTAGCTTTGCCTAGTTCCATATTAAAAGCATGGATGCTGTCTTTGTAGATGTTATAATGGACTACAAGTTTTGTCTTCCGCCACATGCGCTCTGCTCTTCTGCATTGTCTTTTCATATTTTGCACAGCTGTTGAGTTTCTCCAAGGTGCTTTTTGTCTACCACTATTCTTCCTGACTTTCACAGGAGCAATATGATCAATTACACTTTTAATTTTTGAGTTAAAAGATTCAAGGAGAAAATCAACAGAGTCAGCAGATATGCTTGGTTTTAAAGATATAGCCTTCATAAATAGCACACTAGTGTTCTCATTTAAGCATCTCTTCTTGACAGACACAGATCTAGCTTCAATGGCAGGAGAGATCAAAATATCAAAGAAAATACAGAAATGATCAGACAGTGCTACATCCTTAATAACAATTGATGAGATGTTTAGACCCGTACTGATAAGTAGATCTAGAGTGTGTCCACGATTATGTGTGGGTCCATTTACATGCTGTGTCAGATCAAACGTTTTTAAAACAGTTTTGATTTCTTTTGCCATATTGGTTTCTGCATTATCTATGTGAATGTTAAAATCTCCAGCAATGGCAAAACAGTCAAACTCTGAGGAAATTGTTGATAACAGTTCTGTAAAGTCCTCAGCAAAGGCTGGAGAGTATTTTGGAGGCCTGTAAACAATGATAAGTAAAATAAGTGGAGCACCTTTTACCACAATACCCAGATATTCAAAAGATGGGTAATTCCCAAGTGATATTTGCTTACATTGATAGACATCTTTAAAAAGAGCAGCTAAGCCCCCGCCTCTCTTACCCGCTCTGCAAACACTCATAAAAGTAAAGTTAGGAGGGGATGTTTCATTGAGGACTGTTGCACTGCAGCTGTCTTCTAGCCAAGTTTCATTTAGAAGCATAAAGTCCAGGTTGTATGTGGTTATTAAGTCGTTGACTAGAAGTGATTTATTTTTAAGTGAGCGGATGTTTAAAAGTGCTAACTTAACAGTCTTACTTTTTGTCCCCACAGCCATCTTAGTTTGGCGTGTAATAGGCACCAGATTAGATGGGTAATACCACGGTAGGCCGGGTATTGGCATAAATGATTGGATAGAGGAGGCGAAAGCCTGTATAAGAACACGTCATCTATCTGTGGCTGATCAAGCGTTTTTTCTATTTGATCACTTAACAGGAGAGGCACGTGAGGAAATTCGGCATCGCCCTGCGGCTGAGCGCGGAGATCCAGAGAAAATTTATTTAATCTTGCAAGAGCTGTATGGCTGCTCCCAGTCTTACGTTGCCCTACAGGAAGCCTTTTTCTCTAGGAGACAGCGGGATGGGGAGACATTGTTGGAATTCTCCCTGGCCCTGATGGGTCTCCTAGAGAAAGTCAAACAGAAGTCCCCTATTGCCATGTCTAATGCGGAGGTTTTATTGAGGGATCAATTTGTAGAATATGTTGGTGACGTTTCCCTTCGCCGTGAACTAAAACAGTTTGTTCGTCGCCAGCCCCATTCCACCCTCTTAGAGGTGCGGGGCGAGGCAATCCGATGGGAGAGGGAGGGAATGCCGGGCGGAACAAGGGGTCGAAGTCTTTCCGTCCCGGCGGCACATGGCTTTCAGTTTGGAGTACAGGGAGGTGGTAGTTCGCCTAATAAATCTGAAATGCAAGAGCTGAGAGAAATGCTCAAGTTACAACAGGAGCAGTTGAATCAGCTCACACAGAGTTTTGCCCGGTTACAGGGCCCCCATTCTCGTACCCAGCCTTTTCGGGGTGGGTCCGTTATTTGTAGGCGGTGTCAAAAACCAGGCCACTTTGCACGGGAATGTGGGGGGGAACGTGTCACGTCCCGGTCGCCTTTGCGTCCTCGCGTTGATTCAGCAGTTGGGGAAGGTAGGCAGTCGCGATCTGCTGCGTCGGAAAACTAATTCCCGCCGTGCTGAAGAGTCACAGCTCGGTTGGGGAAAAGGCAGACTCCGACGGTAAGAAGTTTAATTCTAGTCCAAATTTAATGTCCCCCTGTCCCCATTTGGATGTTTCAATTGGTGGTGTGTCAGTCCCTTGTTTAATCGATACAGGTTCAATGGTGTCAACCATTACGGAAAGTTGTTTCGTTCAGTATTTTGAGTCACGGGGTCAAGAGCAATTGAGGTCATGTTCCTGGTTACAACTGAGGGCCGCCAATGGTCTTTCCATCCCATATATTGGTTATATGGAGTTGGATATCGAGCTCTGTGGTAGGATAGTGACACGATGTGGGGTTCTGGTGGTCAGGGATCCTCCTGGTGGCCTGCGCTCTCGAGTCCCTGGTGTGTTGGGGATGAACGTACTCGGGCGATGCTACCGGGAGCTTTTTGGACACCATGGCCCTGCTTTGTTTAATTTTCCCCCAGTTTCTTGCGCACCACCTTCAGTTTTCCAAGCGTTGCAACATTGCCATCAAGGAAGTGAGCAATCATCCGTTGATAAGACCAGGGTGAGGGTGCGCGGTCCTCGAGTATGTCGCATCCCAGGCAGTACCATTAAGTTTGTTGCAGCAACATGTGCAGAAAAGCTGGCAGGTAGTACAGTGCTGTTTGAGCCCTCTGAGTCAGGGTTACCTGAGGGGTTGTTAGCCTCCCCCGCTTTGGTGCGAGTGATGGGAGGTTCAGTGTATGTGCCAGTGGTCAATATAGGCACTTCTGATGTCCTGCTTTTTCGCCGTCGAGTGCTGGGTACCCTCGTTAGGGTGCATGTCGTTAGTTTGCCCACAGGCATTACGGAAGTCAGACCTAGTACGGCTAGCGCCTATTCCCAGGGTACTCACGTAGCCAGTTCTACTGTTCTCGAGCAGATTGCTGCGCTGAACTTATCTGCATTGCCAGAAGTAGAACAGGAAAAGGTCAGGACTTGCTTAGTAGGTATCAGACGGTGTTTTCAGAACATGATGGCGATTTGGGGTGCACCAGTCTCATTTCGCACGATATCCCAGTGCTAGATGACATTCCCGTACGGCAGCGACATCGCCGTGTTCCTCCCTCTGAGTATGAGGTTGTTAGAGCCCACATTAACCAGCTGTTGGAGTCTCAGGTAATCAGGGAGAGTTGCAGCCCTTATGCCTCCCCAATTGTGTTGGTTAAAAAGAAGGACGGTGGTCTTCGACTGTGCGTGGACTACCGTCAGTTAAACGCCAAGACTAGACGAGACGCTTTTCCCTTACCCCGTATTGAGGAGTCGCTGGATGCGTTGACGGGGCCTGTTGGTTCTCTACCATGGATCTAGCTAGTGGGTACAACCAGGTCCCGGTCACAGAGGGGGACAAGCCTAAGACCGCTTTTTGCACACCTTTTGGGTTGTTCGAATGGAACCGAATGCCGTTCGGGTTGTGCAACGCCCCCTCTACCTTCCAGCGACTTATGGAGAGGATATTCGGGGACCAACAGTGCCAATCGTTACTTTTATATCTGGACGATATTGTGGTGTTTTCCACCTCTATTGCTCAGCACTTGGAGAGGTTGGGGCTAGTTTTGGACCGGCTGGAGAGGGAAGGCTTAAAGGCTAGGCTGGATAAGTGTGCTTTTCTCCAGCAGGAGGTGAGATATTTGGGTCATGTCATTTCGTCCAGGGGAGTAGCCACTGACCCAAGTAAGATAGAGGCTGTGATCCAGTGGCCTCGTCCATCTAGTGTCACAGAGTTACGGTCCTTCCTGGGGTTCTCCAGCTACTACCGGCGGTTTGTAGAGGGATTTGCCAAGGTGGCTGCCCCTCTGCATAAGCTGGTAGGGGAGTTTGCTGGTGTAAAGGGTAAGCAGACAGGAAGGAACTTCGAGGATGCTTGGAGTGAAAGATGTCAGGTGAGCTTTGAGGGGTTGAAAGAGAAGCTTACTACCGCTCCCGTCCTTGCGTATGCAGATTTTTCTAAACCCTTCATCTTGGAGGTGGACGCCAGTTACCAGGGGTTGGGGGCAGTCCTCTCCCAGGATTATGAGGGTAAGGTAAGACCAGTGGCATATGCCAGCCGTAGTCTACGGCCCACGGAGCGCAACATGACCAATTATAGCTCTATGAAGCTGGAGTTTGTTGCGCTCAAGTGGGCCATGACAGAGAAATTCCGCGAGTACTTGTTGGGTAGTAAGGTTGTGGTATTTACAGATAACAACCCCCTTAGCCACCTGGCCTCTGCAAAACTTGGTGCAACCGAGCAGCGTTGGGCTTCTCAATTGGCGGCCTTTGATTTTGACATCAAGTACCGTTCGGGTAAGAGTAACAGAAACGCAGATGCACTTTCACGGCGGGACCCTGTGGATCCTGGGGTGTTAGACAGGCTGGTCCCCGGCTCTGTGATTCCTGAGTCATTGCGGCCATTGGTCGGGTTGGATTCAGCTGGAGTACTGACCCAATGCGTGGTCTCTACGCTTCCCGGTTACTCGGTTGGAGAGTTGGGTTCACTGCAAGAAGCTGACTCTGTTATCCAGGAAGTGTTGCGGTTCTGGAGACGTGGTACTCGCCCGAGCCCTGATGAACGACGCCGGCTGACTAAGGCAGCTCTAACATTGCTCCGTCAGTGGGACCGTCTGGTTGAGCAAGACGGTATGCTTTATCGGAGGGTTTACTGCCCTGAGGGTAAAGAAGAGGTGTTGCAATTGGTATTGCCTGCAGTTTTGAAACCAGAGGTTTTGCGACAGTTGCATCAGCAGCATGGACATCAGGGCAGAGAGCGCACATTGGAGCTAGTGAGACAGCGGTGTTATTGGCCGGGATTGTCTTCTGAGGTGGCAAGCTGGTGTCAGGAGTGCGAACGGTGCCAGTCAGCCAAGGATACCCAGCCACTCACTCAGGGATTTATGGGGAGGTTATTGGCATCTAGGCCAAACGACATCCTCACTGTGGACTTCACCGTTCTGGAGCCCACGCACTCCGGCATTGAAAGTGTCTTAGTAATGACTGACGTGTTTAGTAAATACACCCTGGCCGTTCCAACAAGGGATCAGCGAGCCGAGACAGTTGCCCAAGTACTGGTGACGGAATGGTTTTATAGATTTGGAGTTCCGGGCCGCGTCCATTCTGACCAGGGTCGAAATTTTGAGTCCTTGCTAATCCGTCAGCTATGTAACCTCTATGGCGTGGAGAAGTCTCGTACGACCCCGTATCACCCGGCTGGTAACGGTCAGTGTGAACGCTTTAACCGCACATTACACAATCTGTTGCGCACACTGCCAGTGTCCAGGAAACGTGACTGGGTAGCGTGTCTTCCCCAGGTAGTGTTCAGCTATAATAGCGCTCCCCATCAGTCCACAGGGGAATCACCTCATTTCCTGATGTTCGGGCAGGAGCCGCGATTGCCCGTGGATTTTCTGTTGGGAAGAGAACCACAGCCAAGAGAGGGTAGTGTGCATGACTGGGTTTTGGAGCACCAAACCAGACTACAGGTAGCCTTTGCAGGTGCACGCGAACGGCTGCAGGTGATGGCCGACAGGCGCAAGGCCCATCACGATCAACATGTCCGAGATGAACCGCTGGTGGAGGGTCAGCTGGTGTACCTCCGGGATTATGGGGTAAGGGGCCGTCACAAAATCCAAGACCTGTGGAGCCCAGTGGTTTATCAAGTGACAAGGGCACCGAAGGAGGGTGGTGTTGTGTACACAATTGCGCCTGCAGATGACCTTACCAAGACCAGGAATGTGCATCGGTCACTGGTAAAGAGACGAGTCTGTAAGGACACTGAGGCTGCAGACTGCGGTAGTCCCTTCCGTGACCCAGTGGTGGATATATCCCCAGTGGGTGAATACGAGGAGGAGGGAGATCTGCTGGCTGTGATACAGGAGCGGGACCGATTCGCTGTTGAACTGGAACCGAGAGGGCTGGCACCTGAAGTGGAACCGGGCCCACAGGAGTGGATGGATCCCACAGGACCAGTTCCTATGATGGAGCCAGGACAACTGGATCCAGAAGGAAGTATGGCCAGTACACGGGGACCCCAGTCTGAGGGCCTGCCTGGGGCTGATGGGGCTGTCTTGCGCAGGACGAGCCGCTTAACTGCGGGCCTCCATCCAAACCGACATCATCTTCCCCGTTCAGTGGGAGAGATGGGTGGGGCCTCTCTTCAGCAAATGCAAGGTATAACAAGCATTTTTAGGCCATGGGATTAAGCGGTTTGACTTGGTTTTGGGACCGTCGGGGCGACGATCCGAGTGTGGGGGGTAGATTGTAGTGGACTTAGTGTAGCTCTATAATTAAATTGATGTGCGGGGGGTACTGAGGGCCAATTACGAAGAGGAGGGACAGTATAAAAAGGGATTGTTCACCCTTGCTTGTGCGGTGCCGTCTGAGTCGCGTCATTGCTCGGGGACCGCCCCTTCTGGCCTTCGGCGTTGCTTCCGCTTTGAGCTTCAGGATAATTCGTGACTGTTGGCGGCCCCAGCTTTCCTGTTACATGTCTCTCTTGCAGTCCCGTCTCTCCTGATACTTTGAGGTAACGTGGGTGTGTGTGTTGGCAAATTAGTTGGCACCTTGATTGCGATGTGTTCTAATAACTGTGCGGGTTTTAGTGGTGGGGATAGCTCGTCGTGTGGGCTGCGGGCGGCGGCCGCGCTCCCTGTGCATGTCCCTTTTTCATTCCCGTGCTTTGTGGATGGTGATGTCCGGCGTGGTGTAGATGGGCGTCGGCTTATGAACGAAAGGTATGTGAAACATCCATTTTTGTGCAGCGAATTCTGTACTGTATCACAAATGTTTGTTTGTATTTTAGGATTAATACGACCTGGTGGGCAACGCTGGTTGACGCTGCTGCTTATCTCAGGATTCTTTTTTATTATAACAACTTTCTTCACAACACTGTGTGCCCAGCTTAAGTGTTTTGTGTGACAATTGGCTTCCAGTACGTGTCATCGCATGGCTGGGGTGTTTTTTTCTAGTGTTCCGAATCGTTTTGCTTGTTTAGTGTCTTTATTTTCTTTTGAGTATTTTCTGTTTTTTTAGTTGTGCTTGTCTGTGTTTTGTAATTTGTTTGAGGTCTGTGGTCCTTCAAAGGTGCTGGCAGAAGGCCAGTGAGCTAATAGGAACAAAGTGGGCACATCAACCTTGATTTTCATTTTGTAATTTTTTTGTTTAAATGTTTATTGTATGTGTATATTTGGGAAAGTGTTTTGTGTGTATTGAGACCAGTAGTAATTCTCATTTTTGTTGCAGGAGCCGAGGCTTTAAGGCAGGCCTCTAGCAGACCCTTACGTGCGGTGGTGGGTTCCTCACAGAGTGCCGTGCTGGACTGGATTGCAGTGTGTGTGTGGATGCTTGTGCACGGGGTGTTGAGAGTTATATAGGATCCTGGTGCGCCCTGAGATGTGTCCGCCATTAAGCCTCGGCTTCCTTTAATCTGTTGGTCTCTTTTGTGATGAATGCTAATGACCAGTTCTTTCTTGGCGTCCTCTTTTTTTAATGGCTGTGAGTATTTAAATAAAACTTTTGTATATTTAGTATCCACGTCTCTGGCTTTCCTTTGACAATCACATACCTGTGTGGCTTTGGGTGTAAAACATTAAACCCATAGGGTTAATATTTCCCTGATAAACAGGGTGGCGTAGTCAGGTCTAAGCCGGTGGTGGTATTTCTATAATTGCTCTCCCCCTGAAGAGTGAGGTCCCGCTACATTCGCATTGTGAGGATTTCTGAATGAAAGCTGCGTTCGCCTCACCCCTATTCTGGCATTGGAATGCCTTCAATTCTTCAGAGAATTTGGATGTGCTGGGTAGGATGCATTCGCAAAACTATGCATGCATTCATGGATGTTCTAGTATGTTTCTTTCAGAGTGACAGAATCTGGCGTTTGAACTTAAGCACGCTTAAGCACACGTTGTGTGATGCGGTCGCTGTGATTTCTTCCACCCAGGCTTGACTCTCACTTGAGAGATGAGAGTTAAGCAACTACTGTCTGTGGTTCGGGTCCCGTGACCGCCATTGCGGTGAAGCGGGATAGAGTGTGGAGGTCGTAGGTGGAGCGCGGGAGGAGATTGTGGTGAGTTCTGGTATTACACCCACGTTCCTGAAGATCTCCCTAGTCTAGTTATAGACAGGAGACTTTTGCTGTCAGGTCAGATTTTGGATTACAAAAATCCTACACTAGCTTGTTTAGTTTATACCAGCAAATCTAGTGGTGTACATACAATAACCATCATTAACCCCTTAAAGAATTCATGCTTACCTCTCCAGCAGAATCTTAGGTAGGTCCTTACGGTTGTCCTTTTAGTGAGACGATGTAAACTTAGAATGCTCTTTTATATTACTTAATGAACTGTCTTTATTATCTGAAGTAATAATAAATCAATGCTTGTAAGTAAGAAATAAAAAATTTATTTGAACAAAAGATCAAAGTTACTGGTTATACAATAAAAATGATTGGTAGCAAATTATCAAAAAGGTTACAAGTTATAATACTTCAGCATGTCCTAATACTGAGGGCAGTCCTCAGTATTAAGTTACAGTAAGGTTATTTTACCTTATTTGCAGTTCAAGCAGTATATATATGTATCAATTCAAATCATCCAAGTTGAAGAATACAGCAGAGCAAATAAAAGTTACAAAACTAATCAGTTAATAAACTGAACGATTAGAGAGTAATTCTCTAAGGATGCGTTCGATCACAAATCAAGAAAGCAACAACTCTAAATCCACATTACAGTCATATTTATACATCACAAAGACACGTATGAATCATCTGTAGGTTTTTTCCAGAGGAACTGAACAGAACTGTTTTCCAAGAAACGAGAACTGAAACTGTCCCGTTCATTGCTGAGTCAGCGGAGGCTTTGTCTCCTTCCCGGCATGCTTACGACCTTTGCGCTTGTGTTTCGATTCTCTGAATTCGTTTGTGTGTGTGCGCATATGTGTACGTGAATAATTATCAGGTGCGGTGTTTGCAGGTTCGCAATAGCTTCCGAAAGTCACTGCTGCCACAAGATGAACAGGAATATTTTTGTTTAAGCTCCTCTTGCTAGCTCTGGTACTGCTACTGATTTTTCTGAATCTAATTCTGAGGAATTAGATGTAGAAATAAGGTTAAAAACCATCGGAGTAGTCAGACGGGAAGTCCTTTCCCTTTCATGCTAGCTCTGATATTTCACGTCTTTTCCAATATGGAATTGATTAAGATGGAATCTAATTTTGAGGAATTGGATGCAAATGAGATGAGGTGGATGTTATTAATAAATCTGCTCCCTCTGCTGTCCACACCCGGTACTATCTCCTGAAGCAGATCTAGCTATTCGTGCCACAAAGCATACAGCCAATGAAATTGGGTGTTAATGGTTGCTGTAGCTGTTATGGGGATGCATTTGTATTAGGAGGTAAAAAATATTTTTTCTTGATGCTTGTTGCTTTGATCTCAAAGCTGTGAGTCTCAGTCAGCAGTTTCCAGGAGATTTGTCCCTCTCTAGTAGTTCGTGGGCGTTGAGTGTGCTTATTGCTAGACTGGAGTTTGTCCAAAGAATTTGTTGCTGTTCTACTCTAGGTATTTGAACGCTGTATGCCAGTAATCTTAGTATTAGCATCAATATTAGTTTGAATGGCTCTTTGTGAGCCTCCTTGATTTGAGCAGTTCTGGCTGAGTGTACTCCCCTTGTTATGAGGGTCATCATGATGTGTGCTCCCTAGGAGCTCTGTTTAGAGTTAGAGTCAAGCTGACTGGCTTCACTCCATAGACCTCTGTCTAGCTTTAGTGTCAAGTTGAATGGCTCTAGATGAGCTTCCTTGACTAACTTTATTCTTTCTTAGCATTGTCAGTGCTCACCTCACTTTTGAGGGTCATCATGCGGTGTACTTTGCTCCTTAGAGCTCTGTTTAGCCTTAGTGTCAAGTGGAATGACTCCCGGTGAGCCTCCATGAAAAGCTTAGTTTGAGAGAGTTGCTAGGTCTCCTCTTGCTTTTGTGAGTATCCTGTTTAGGCCTCCGCTTTCTTTTAGATAGTGGCGAGAGGTTTGAAAGTCTCTTTGGCTTCTGTCTCTTGGGTAGAGTTGGCTTGCAGTCCTCTCGTAATTGAGAGTCATTCTGCTGAGATTTTCGCTCCCCTGAGTTCTGCTTGAATAGCGGTCTCACTTGGCATGGCTCTATGTGGGCCACTGCGATAAGCTTTAAAGTCTTTATGGTTGAGCGCAGTTGGCCTCCACTCGATCTGAGAATCATTCGGTTGAAGCCTCTGCTCTCATGAAAGCTCTATCTAAACACGGACATCAACATGTGTCAGCCCTCTGTGGCCCGCTGTGATAAGCTGTCTTTAAGGTTGAGTGTAGTTTGGCCTCCTCTCGCTTTAGAGAGTTGTTCTGCCGAGGCCTCTGCACACCTGAGCTCCAGTTATACTTCTAATACATTTATTAATCTTAGTTGATTTCAACATTAACTAATATATAATTAAAATCAAAAGTTGTATCGGTTATTATTATTTAGTGAATCTGAGCTAACAGGAACCAAACAATTTTTTATTTTATTAACATAAAAATATTAATAAATACTTTAACAAATGTATTGCTCATTGTTAGGGTGTTAGGGTACTGTAACTAATGGAACCTTATTGTAAAATGTTACATTTGGTTCCACTTTATATTAGGTGAATTTAACTACTATGTATTAACATTTAAATGAATAATTTGATATACTTTGTTACACAATGCACTTATTGTGTAAATACATGTTTTTGCAATGTACTTATATTTTAAAAAATACTTGCATGTAATTACTGTTGCTGTTATTGTCATTCTTGTTATTGAGCCATGCATATGGTCAATTTTTGTTTCAGACCCCAATTTTCGTTTCAGTTTTGTTTTTGTTTGTGCAAGTCCCTCCTAAATACCTCGAGAGTCTCCGTCATCCCAAAATAGCTCGCCTGACGCAGCCTTGTTATCATCGAGTGCGGCGATCAGTCCCATGGGATGAAGTCGTATGTATTTCTAGGGGAAATCTACAGGTATGTTTTTTGGCTTTCCCATCATTACCTGTATGTAGTGGTGACGTCTGGTCTTTGTACAGGCAGAATGGCTCCACCTCTCCACTTAGATGTAAACCAAGTTTATCAGCGGGCAGGTTCAAGGAAACGTTTGCTTTGCGATCTGTAATCCTTATCTCCTATAAAACAATCCAAAAAATTGCATTGTCAATATATATGTATAAGTTTATATATAGGTTTGTAGTGTGAGAGGATGGTCTTACCTTCTCAAAGTCATACCAGATGGCATCTGGGATATATGCCTCCACAGTTTCCAAACCCTTAAACAAAAAATCAAACAAACAAACAAGAAATCAGCTAAACAATGACAAACATTATTTTGAACATTATACATTATATTTGAATAATGCGCATTGTTCATTATCACAACTACTGGTCAGACCATCGCAGGTGGTAATTTTTCAGGGAGAGATGGTCCTCCTGTCATGACTTTTCAAGAGTCAGAAAAAGAGAATATGAGTGAGATATTGGAGAGTAAGAAGCTGACAGAAAGAGAGGCAGCAAATGAACAAAAAGAAAAAAGTGGCACTCAAATAATGTGATATAATTCATATCAAGCTGAAAGCAGTCTGAGCTGATGAGCTCTGTGTGTGTGTGTGTGTGTGTGTGTGTGTGTGTGTGTGTGTGTGTGTGTGTGTGTGTGTGTGTGTGTGTGTGTGTGTGTGTGTGTGTGTGTGTGTGTGTTCACTCACAGGGTCCAGCACAGGTGTGATGAGAAGATGTGCTCCCCACATGAACTGTTTGTGCACTGCCCAGTTCCCCATCGAGGGGAACTCAACTCAATCAACTCATCGTTATGACACTTTGGGGAATGCCCCCAGCGTAGCGCATCTGAAGAATGAATGAAATCTGTCCAATCCTGATTGGTGCTGCGTCATGACGTAGTAGATGACGGCATACCCGGAAGATACAAAGGGACGCCGGCAACAACACATATCAGCTTTTTGCTATTCAGCAAGCGCTCTGTGTTGTCTGAAACAGTTTTGTCTTATTTGGTGTTGTTTGTCTCTCTATTTTGCAAATTAGAAGTGTGTGTTCCCATGCCCTCGTTTTATCACGGCGGGGGACACACACGAGATGTGTGTGTCATGTCTGGGAACGCAGCACGCTCAAGCAGCCCTCGAGGGTGCTGCTTGCGGCCACTGTGAATCTCTTACTATAAGAGTGCTGCGTTCCCGCCTGGCCTTATTTTAGTAATGATGGTCAGATGCGCGCTCCCCGCGGATCAGGTCCCGCATCTGCTGAGGCAATGCGGCGGCTTAGATCGTGGGGCTCGCAGAGAGAGCTCTCAGAGGAGATCGGGACTGCCGAGGCACTTTCCCGATCTTCATCTGAAAGCTGCAGATTCCCCTATCCCCCGTTCGGGAGCCCGCCCCGTGGCTTCTCCCGTTCGGGATGTAGACCCGGTGTTGCAGCTGTCTGATTCCGAGGAATTGGACGTGCTCAACATCGCGGAGGAGAATCTGCACGAAGCGCACACACACACACACACACACACACACACACAATTTGCAGTAAGATTCTGTGGCTGGGATCTCGCGTCTGCCGAGGCAGCGCGTAGGTTTAATGTTTGCCTTGCAGTTGCAATACAGAATCTAGCTCGGATCTCGCGTTTGCCGAGGCAGCGCTTAGATTGCGAGTGTACTTTCCAGTAAGATTCTGTGGCTGGGATCTCGCGTCTGCCGAGGCAGCGCGTAGGTTTAATGTTGCCTTGCAGTTGCAATACAGAATCCAGTAGCTCAGATCTCGTGTTTGCCGAGGCAGCATGTAGGTTACGAGTCTACTTTGCAGTTTGCTGTGTGAGTACGAGGTATGAACAGTCAGCTCCTGAGGGTGCTTGCTGTGTTCATTGAGAAAAAAAAAAAAAACTCGCCGCACACGTGCGTTTCGGGTGTCTCAGCCTCGCGCCTGTTGACTTTCTTCTCGAGAGATGAAAGCCAAATATATTGTACTACTCGGATCTCGCGTTTGTTAAGGCAGCGCGTTACGAGTCTACAATAAAAGGGACACACGCGATCTGATAAATAATACTGTTTAGGTGCGAGGAATTCACAGTCAGCCCCTGAGGGTGCTGGCTGTGTTCATTGAGAAATATCCTGACGCGTACAGCCGTGCGCTGTCAGTTGTTTCAGTCTCGCGCCTGTTGACTTTCTTCTCGAGGGATGAAAGCCAAATTATAACGGCTCGAATCTAGCGCTTGCCGAGGCAGCGTGTAGGTTTTGAGATCGTATAATTAAATATAAAACAGTATTCTGGTGTCTATGGCTGCATTATTTCCTACAGCCTACCATTCAGACCGTGTTTCACTTATCCAGTGTTATGGCTGCATTTATTTCCTAGGAGTTAAAGTAATTAAATATTAATTCAGCCTACCATCTGAAGGAGAGTATCGCTTTGAGGTCCCCCTCAAAAAAAAAAAAAAAAAACTGACTGAGCTTGGGACTTTAGGCGGTGCTCTTACCCAGAGCCTCCTGAGAAGACGGATCTGAGGACCGTCCTTCAGTCCAGGAAGGCTAAGGGAAAGAGGTCCTAACTTTACAAGACCTCCAAGGGCCCGCCCCCGAGAGACAGCGATTGCGGTCCCATCTCTCGCTGGGCCCTCGGGAAGCTGGCGTCAGTATCCCGCCGTCTCTGACGTTTCGGGACACGCTAGCTTCCAGCGAGCACACACTGGTCTGTCTGCCCCAAAGGCTTGCAGTCAGTCAGTGTTCAGGTTCGCACACTGTGACTCGTTGTCGGTCTTCCCCTGCCGGTCCTCCACTTCAGGGTGCCGTCAAGGACTCGCACAAAACACCGGACACCAGCCCGGAAGGGCTGGTTCCCTTGGCGAATTTTGCAGAGGCATGGCAAAACCTCGCGAATATTTCTCCATGGGTCCTGCGCACTGTAGAAATCGGGTACAGACTGCAGTTCCAGGTCCGCCCACCAAGGTAAGTATCAACGGGGTGGTCTGGACTTCAGTTCACCCAGAGCAGAGTCTGGTGTTGGAACAGGAAGTTCACTCGCTGCTGGAAAAAGGGGCCATAGAGCATGTTCCCCCACCAGTCAGGGAGTCCGGGTTCTACAGCCGGTACTTCATAGTTCCCAAGAGGGATGGAGGGCGTCCTTTTTTAGATCTTTGGCATCTGAACCGGTCTCTGAGGAGGTTCAGGTTCAAGATGCTCACTATTTATATTATCGTGAGTCAAAACCAATCCGAGGATTGGTTTGTCATGATAGATCTAAAAGACGCCTATTTTTACGTCTCCATCCTTCCATCTCACAGGAGGTTCCTGAGGTTTGCTTTCGGGGGCGAAGCTTACCAATATCGGGTTCTTCCATTCGGGCCTGGGGCTGAGACTCAACACAAAGAAGAGTGTGTTGACGCCCTCCCAGAGGACTACATTCCTGGGGGTTATATGGGACTCCACGACGATGCGGGCACAAATGGGGACACGCTAGCTTCCAGCGAGCACACACTGGTCTGTCTGCCCCAAAGGCTTGCAGTCAGTCAGTGTTCAGGTTCGCACACTGTGACTCGTTGTCGGTCTTCCCCTGCCGGTCCTCCACTTCAGGGTGCCGTCAAGGACTCGCACAAAACACCGGACACCAGCCCGGAAGGGCTGGTTCCCTTGGCGAATTTTGCAGAGGCATGGCAAAACCTCGCGAATATTTCTCCATGGGTCCTGCGCACTGTAGAAATCGGGTACAGACTGCAGTTCCAGGTCCGCCCACCAAGGTAAGTATCAACGGGGTGGTCTGGACTTCAGTTCACCCAGAGCAGAGTCTGGTGTTGGAACAGGAAGTTCACTCGCTGCTGGAAAAAGGGGCCATAGAGCATGTTCCCCCACCAGTCAGGGAGTCCGGGTTCTACAGCCGGTACTTCATAGTTCCCAAGAGGGATGGAGGGCGTCCTTTTTTAGATCTTTGGCATCTGAACCGGTCTCTGAGGAGGTTCAGGTTCAAGATGCTCACTATTTATATTATCGTGAGTCAAAACCAATCCGAGGATTGGTTTGTCATGATAGATCTAAAAGACGCCTATTTTTACGTCTCCATCCTTCCATCTCACAGGAGGTTCCTGAGGTTTGCTTTCGGGGGCGAAGCTTACCAATATCGGGTTCTTCCATTCGGGCCTGGGGCTGAGACTCAACACAAAGAAGAGTGTGTTGACGCCCTCCCAGAGGACTACATTCCTGGGGGTTATATGGGACTCCACGACGATGCGGGCACAAATGTCTCCCGCACGCGTGGAGTCCATTCGGGCGATGGTCTCCAGAGCAAAGCTAGGCCACAACCTCACTGTGAAGCAGTTTCAGAGACTGCTGGGGCTCATGGCAGCAGCGTCCAGTGTCATACCTTTGGCCTGCTACACATGAGACCCCTACAGTGGTGGTTGAGAGCCAAGGGGTTTTCCCCGAGGGGAAATCCGTTCCGTATGATCAGGGTAACGCGCAGATGCCTTCGTTCTCTCGTCATATGGAGGAAACCTTGGTTCCTGTCCCAGGGACCGGTGCTGGGAGCATCATGTTGCCGGAAGACCGTTTCAACAGATGCCTCCCTCACTGTTTGGGGCGCGGTCATGGACGGCCGCTTTGCGAGAGGTCTGTGGGAGACCCAGCATTCTTCCTGGCACATCAATTGCCTGGAAATGCTGGCGGTCTACAAAGCTCTGAGGAGTTTTTTCCCGGACCTCCGTGGCCACAATGTCCTGATACGCTCGGACAATATGTCGGTAGTCGCGTATCTGAATCACCAGGGGGGTCTGAGGTCGCGCCCTCTATGCAGACTGGCACACCAGATCCTTCTGTGGTCCCAGGGGAAACTGTCGTCTCTCAGAGCGATGTATGTTCCCGGGGATCAAAATTAAGGGGCAGACGTCCTGTCGAGGCAGGGGCTGAGGCCCGGGGAGTGGCGACTTCACCCCGAGGTGGTGGAGGCCATGTGCGTGAGATTCGGCCCAGTGGAAGTGGATCTGTTCGCGTCTTAAGAGACGTCCCACTGTCCACTGTGGTTCTCTCTCAGGTATCCAGCTCAGTTGGGGCTGGATGCTATGACGCAGACGTGGCCGAGGCTGCGGCTGTACGCATTTCCCCCGATCGCTCTGCTCCCGGGAGTCTTGGAGCGGGTCCGTCGGGAGGGGATCAGCCTACTTTTATAGCACCCCACTGGCCGACCCGGATATGGTTTTCCGACATTGTAGCACTGCTAGACGGCCTCCCGTGGCAGGTCCCTCTGAGGAGGGATCTGCTGTCTCAGGCAGGGGGCACAATATTTCACCCTCGGCCGGAGCTGTGGAATCTCTGGGTCTGGCCCCTGAAGGGGGCTCAGTTCTTAGAGGCTGGCCTGTCAGCAGGTGTTGTCGAGACCCTACTCAGCTCCAGGGCTCCTTCCACCAGGAGACTGTACAGCCTGAAGTGGAATGAGTTTTCCACTTGGTGTAGAGAGCGTGAGGTGGACCCAGTTAACTGCCCAGTGGCTTCAGTGCTGGAGTTCCTCCAAGATCGTTTCTCCGCCGGTCTTTCCCCATCCACACTTAAGGTGTATGTGGCTGCCATTGCGGCTTTCCACTCACCTATAGGTGCTGGGCCTTTGGGAAAACACCTTATGGTTGTACGTTTCCTCCGTGGGGCTCGGAGGATTAGGCCTGCGGCTCACTCCAGAGTTCCAACTTGGTACCTGGCGGTGGTTCTTGAAGGGTTGGCTGTGGCCCCCTTTGAACCACTGGAGTCGGCTGAGGCAAAGAACCTGACCTTCAAGGTGGCTTTTCTCCTTGCCATCACTTCTCTGAGGAGAGTGGGGGATCTCCAGGCCTTGGCTATATCACCAACCTGCCTGGAGTTTGCCCCTGGCGGAGTTAAGGCCATCTTGCATCCTAGACCGGGATATGTGCCCAAGGTGCCGTCTAGTGCGGCACGGTCAGTGGTTCTTCAGGCCTTCCATCCTCCACCTCATGGGACGGCGGAAGAGGGGAGACTTCACCTGCTCTGCCCAGTCAGAGCCCTAAGGGTTTACTTGGAGAAGTCTTCTCAGTGGAGGAAGTCAGACCAGTTGTTGGTGTGCTTTGGTTCACCCAAGAAGGGGCTGCCTGCATCTAATCAGACAATCAGCAATTGGATTGTCCGGGCTATAGCCACGGCTTATCAGGTGCGCAATTTGCCTTCACCTATGGCCGTGAGGGCGCATTCCACCAGGACGCCAGAGTGCTCGCCTCCTAAGTGTGCCTGGTCTTCCAGCTTCACACTAGGGCGGTCGTGATTACGGTGTGGCATAGTGGGTATCTCGTTCCCCAAAGTGTCATAACGATGACGCAGTTGAGTTCCCCTCGATGGGGAACGTCTCGGGTTACGACTGTAACCCTTGTTCCCCGAGAAGGGGAACGAGACTGCGTCTCGTCGCCACACCTATCACGGGCAGAGCGCTTGCTTCATCGCAAAGGAGCTGATATGTGTTGTTGCCGGCGTCCCTTTGTATCTTCCGGGTATGCCGTCATCTACTACGTCATGACGCAGCACCAATCAGGATTGGACAGATTTCATTCATTCTTCAGATGCGCTACGCTGGGGGCATTCCCCAAAGTGTCATAACGATGACGCAGTCTCGTTCCCCTTCTCGGGGAACAAGGGTTACAGTCGTAACCCGAGACGGTTTCACTGTCGGAAAAAAAACCTGCAGAGCGGGAAACAATTCTTATAAAGCAGATATTGACGTTTCAGGATGCATATATATATATATATATATATATATATATATATATATATATACATACACAATACACTGCGCAATATCAATATATAGATTATTAAACTATTTAGGGGGGAAAACGATAAAGTGAAAATTAATATATATATATATATATTGCTCCCTAATGCTGCATTTTTTTGATAAAAACCGTACAGTAATTTAAAATGACTGTTTTCTATTTTAATATATTGTAATTTATTCCTGTTATCAAAGCTTCATTACTATCATTATTATCGGTGTTGAAAACAGTTGTGCTGCTTCACAGTTTTGTAGAAACCGTGATACATTTTTAAGGAGTCTTTGATGAATATAAAATTAAGCATAACTTTTATATAAAGTTAAAAAAGAATAGGATTTATTTTAAATAGAAATCTTTTGTTGCTATGTAAATGTCTTTACTGTGACTTTTGATCAATTTAATGCATCATTTCAAAATTTTTTTTTTAAATGTCTTACCTTAACTTTGACCGGTATTGTATTTACTTAGAATAGGTGTTGAATAGGTGTTGAATTTAATTCGAGAAATTATTTTATGTTCTAAACACATCTTATTTTTTGTTTGTTTTTACATGAGAGATCTCATATAGAAATACATGAAGTTCATAAACACAAAATCAACACTGAAACTGTCTTACTGCTGTTTGCACATGCTTACGCACTCACTCATGCATCATGGGCCGCACTACAGTCTCTCCGCTGACGTGGGCCTTGTAGAACAGCGTGTAGAGGTACGGCAGGAGGCTGTAGCGGATCTCCAGGTAATGTCTGGAGCTGTTCACCAGGAGAGAGTCAGCGCCGTATGATGCGGGGTCCTGGTCCTGTTAAAAAGAGAGAAATGGACATGTGGATCCTGATAATATATTCATCATTGCTTCTCTCATGCCAATCTCGCAATAATAATTCGTTACATTTATATAGCGCTTTTCTGGGCACTCAAAGCGCTTTACATGGAAGGGGGATATAGGGGGATACAATAATGATTGTATGTAAAGAGAGAGGACACACGTTTGTAATTCAGTGCGCTGCCGTCGGGCCAGAAACACGTCACAGAGATGTTTAAATCATCATCCTTCCCTCGGGTCATTTTGACCCAAAACTCTTTAAAAAAAGTCAAATTTAAATTAAGGCCACGTCCACACGAAGCCGGTGCGTTCCCTATCCGATTTTTTTTTCCTCGTTCTAAAAAAAAATTCCGTAAACATGGTGTCGTCTCAAGAAATATCTGCGTACACACGAAACCACTGAAACCGACTGAAAACGGTGTAGTATATATGCCAAACCAGTATGGGGCGCTGTAATTCTGTCACAGAGATACACTATACACGGAGAAGAAGACTTTGAGCATGCGCATAACCCAAGGGGGTAATCCATCGACCGGAAGTTGAAGTCGGCCGGGTGCCGCCATCTTGAAGCAGAACTTCACTTGCGTTAGCATTTCCATTGACTCCCATTCATTTTGGCGTCACTTTGATGGTGAATAACTTTACATCTGAACAGCGTTTAAAGACTCCATTTGTCCATTATTTATTTCTAAAGAAACACGACAATGTATAAATGGCTCCATTACCTTCTATGTTACATTATGGCCACGTAGAAACATTTTTTGTAAAAATAGGCTAACGATTGCGTCATAACCACTCGACTCTCTGTCGCGCTGAACAGAAGTGACCGTACAGACAGGAGGAGAAGCTCGCAGGCAATCGGGGGGACGTCCCGTCAAGGGAGAAGCTCATAGATAATGAGTCCATTAAAGCAACCGGACAAAATACTCCTGCTCACTCACGCCAAAGAACTCTTTGCTCAAGTTCGCCGTCTCTGCAAGATTAACGTTGGCAGTTTTCATGCACAGCTACTAGAAGATTTACATCAGTCAGACAGGTTGCTCTAGTCATCAAGTTTAGTTTGAGTCGGTTTGAGTCTGCGCGTCAGGAACGGAAGTGCTCAAAAATCGCTAAAAATGGGCTTCAACTGTCTCAACTGAGTTCCAATGAGATGGCTCTGTCCACTTCTTATACTGTCTATGGCATAACCTTGCGCGCTGTATATGAACCAAGAAGAAGAAGATGTGATGACATCATCGTTTCACAAAATATACGGATTGGCCATACACACGAAACCGCAAGGGTGTCGTTTTCAGATTTATCCACTTTGGGACCCGGTTTAAAAAAATAGCGGTTTCACTCTCCCAAAACGCCGGATCCGTGTGGACGAAACGCCAATACGATAAAAAATGTATACATATACAGCGAAACGCGTCTTCATGTGGACGGGCCCTAAGTGTTCATCAGAGGGGTCCAATACCCATTTGGGTAACACTTTAGAATACTGTATCTTACTTACTGCATAACTAATAAGGAATTATTAAAGAACTAGAAGGTAATTCTTCATTAACTACTTCTTCACTACTGTTAACTACTAAGGAAGATGTGTTAACTAATCAGTAGGTAATAGAATTTAATGATTGTGTTAAGTTACAGTTAGTTCATCAATAACTAATGTATTCTGTCATAACTCCTGAATAACTACCATTAATTATCTATTAATTAAGGTAAAAGAAAAATAACTAAGAAGTAACTAATGAACAGTCAAACAAAACTAACCTCAGATTAATTTTATATTTTATATACAGTACTGTGTGTGTCTGTTTTCCTCAGCATAGAATGCCATTGAGTAAATTCATGTATTTTAGGCAACAACTGAGGGGAACTGAAAATATGGGGAACACTTTTGTAATTAATAAAGAATTATTAGATAATTCTTCAGGAATTATTTATAACCTGGAACAGTATTCTAAAGTGAAAATACAGGGAACCCATTAGTAATTAATAAATAATTATCAAATAATTATCCAGGAATTAGGCTACTTATAACCTGAAACAGTATTCTAAAGTGAAAAATTAGGGAACTTAGTAATTAATAAAGAATTATTAGATAATACTTCAGGAATAACTTATAACCTGAAACAGTATTCTAAAGTGAAAATATAGGGAACCCATAAGTAATTAATAAATAATTATCAAATAACTATCCAGGAATTAGGCTACTTAACCTGAAACAGAGTTCTAAAGTGAAAAATTAGGGAACTTATTAGTAATTAATAAAGAATTATTAGATAATTCTTCAGGAATAACTTATAACCTGAAACAGTATTCTAAAGTGAAAATACAGGGAACCCATTAATAATTAATAAAGAATTACCACATACCTCTTACTCAAATAAAACTTACTGTAAAAAAACACTATTAACGTAATCATCCATAACCTTTGTAAAATACACTACGCCTCGTTTAAGCTACATGATATCTTCCTTTATTTCAGATGATATTTTGTTTTAACATGTAAACTGCCTACATTTAAACTCGTTTAACAAACAGCTCTAAGAACATATTTTAACATCTGATGTAAATAGATTTACTATCTTTATGAATAAAATAATGTGTTTTATGCAAGGGATCATGCGTTTCCATCACGCAAAAAAGACCAACTCAGCTAGGTAGGCTAAGTGACCTCGTGTCCTTCTATGTTGCCTTGCATAAAATAAAATGATTTACAGCACAGTAATGATTTAATAGATTAAATAAAACGTACAGAATCCTGTATTTCGCAGAAGAAATGCACCAAATCGGCGGAGCTGAGAACTCTCCAGAAGAGGATGCAAATGCCCGCGCTCTTGCATCACCAAATCATTGTAAAATGTATGCTACCGTGATATTGCCGGAACTTGAATGGTGCAAAAAAGGTTTAAAATGTATAAGAACTAAGTATAATAATATGCTTTTTACTGTTTAAGTACTTTAAAAATTAATTACCTTTGTACTTTTACTAAGGTAATTTTGAAAATGGCCTAATTATAATTTTACTGGAGTAATATTTTATTGTGGTATATCTGTACTTTTACTCAAGCACTTGAGTTGTGTACTTCTTCCACCACTACAATGCTAAAAAAAAAACTGGATTATTGACTACTGTGTATGACTGTTCATTAGTGTCAGGATTCCAGCAGATCCACACTCTCCTCCCACTCATTCACTCACTCCTCCCACTCACTCATTTACTCGTTCACTATCACCTGAGTTCTAATCACCATCACCTGCACCTCATCATCCCACCACCTTTAAATACCACGCTCAGTCTCACACTCATTGTCTGGTCTCGTCGTTACATTGACACTCAGACTCTCCCATGCTCTACCAAAGACTTACCTGCTACTTACCTGCTACTCACCTGACCCTATTGGATTATCTTCTTCATCGTCTGCCGTCTTCAGTTCCCAGCCGTCCAACTGCAACCCATTCCAGTGACTGTCCACCATCATCTGAAAGAGAGACTCTTGTTATTCCTGTGGCTAAGTTCTTCCAATTATCATCTATTAGAATACTCACCATAACTCCGTCTGCTTCTGCTGTTCTGAAAATAAAACACTTATTCACTTACCAACTGTCTGACTCCTGTATCATCCGTGACAGAAGACCAGACCACAAAATGCAGAACCCAACGGAGCCCGGGGAAAATCCATCTCCTGATCCATTCCTGGAACTCGTGCAAGCTGTTCGACAGTCTTTACTTCCCTCACCACCAGTTAATCCGCCTATAATTCCCGAGGATATCCTTCAGTCTGCCCGCCGACAACCACTTCCGCAAACACCCGCTGCTTCGTCAGCTGCCTCTGCAAGTCCCATGGCCCGACCAGCGACATACTCCGGTGAGGCGGAGGATTGCAGCGGTTTTTTACTTCAAGTTTCACTATATTTCCAGATCCAAGCACATCAATTCACCAATGATTCATCTCGCGTAGCTTTTATCACCTCACTGCTATCCGGTCGAGCCCTCCAGTGGGCTCAGTCCTTGTGGAATTCTGATTCCCCCGTGATTAAATCATTACCAAGTTTCATTCAACACTTCAAGGAGGTTTTCGGACAGACTGTTTCGGATTTGTCTGTACATGATCAACTGTTTAATCTCCGTCAAGGCAAATCTTCTGTGAGTACTTATGCTCTCCAATTCCGCACGCTGGCGGCGTCAAGTGGCTGGAACGAAACTGCATTGATCACTGCTTTTCGTCATGGACTCAATCCGAACATCCGACAGCTAGTTGTGGTCTACGAGGATTCGTTGGGACTGGAAAATCTCATTCAAAAAACTCTCAGAGTGTCTCAACGTCTGACGGCCTGTGAAACGCTCGCGACCGCTGTACATCCTCCGCCCACGGCTCCATCTGTCACTCCTCCAGCACCAGAACCCATGCAAGTCGATTCCACGCATCTCTCTCCCACGGAACGTCAGCGACGCATACAGTACCATCTCTGCTTATACTGTGGAGGTAACGGGCATCTCATCGACACCTGTCCCATTCGGCCTCAACGCCCAGCGGTGAGTACTATTCAAATTCCACCCAAGATTGCTACCCTGAACCGAACAACAGTCCATTTACTAACCCCTCTTGTATGTGTCTCAGCACAAGCTCTCCTCGACTCTGGCTCGGCGGGGAACTTCATATCAACGCAACTCCTCCAGAAACTGAATATCCGTAAACTCAGAAGTCATCAGGACCTTCGAGTACAGACTATCCAGGGTAAGCCGCTGGGCCGAGGTCGAATTCGTCACGTTACCCCCACACTGACGCTCCGCCTAGGATGTCTACATTCGGAGGAGATTTCCTTTATGGTGCTGGAGGAATCAACTGCTGAGCTCATCCTGGGACGCCCTTGGATGGTCCAACATCAACCTACCATCGACTGGAATTCTGGGGAAGTCCTTCACTGGGGAGAACAGTGTTTCCATTCCTGCCTAGCACCGGTTAATAAAGTCATTAAAGAGTCCCCCATGGTATACTCACCTCCTGAAGGAAGATCCAAGATTTTCGTTTGTTCCACTAGTATCGAGAGCCCCGAGGTACAACACCAGGTAGAAATTCCAGTGGAGTACAGGGCGTTCCAGGATGTCTTTAGCAAGCAGTTGGCAACCAAACTTCCACCTCATCGGCCATGGGACTGTGCTATCGACCTGCTACCTGGAGCTACTCTATCTAAAGGCCGTGTATACCCTTTGTCCATCCCGGAGCAGAAGGCCATGGAGGAGTATGTGGAGGAAGCCCTCCAACAAGAGTTCATTCGTCCATCCACATCCCCTGCCGCTGCCAGCTTCTTCTTCGTGGCAAAAAAGGACGGGGGCTTGCGGCCGTGTATTGACTATCGCCATCTCAACTCTCAAACTGTAAAGTTCAGCTATCCCCTTCCTCTGGTCCCAGCAGCTTTGGAACAGTTGCGTGGAGCCCGAATCTTCTCGAAACTTGATCTCCGCAGTGCATATAATCTGATTCGAATTCGTCGGGGTGATGAGTGGAAGACGGCGTTCATCACACCCTCTGGACATTATGAATACCGGGTAATGCCTTTCGGGCTGTCCAACGCCCCAGCAGTCTTTCAGGGGTACATGAATGAGGTCTTCCGAGAATACCTAAACAAGTTTGTGGTGGTCTACATAGACGACATACTCATTTATTCCTCATCTCTCTCTGAACACCATCGCCACGTCACTGCAGTCCTGGAGAAGCTGCGAGCTCACAAGCTCTATCTCAAACTTGAAAAGTGTGAGTTCCATACCACTTCTGTTCAGTTCCTGGGTTACTTCATCGACCAACATGGAGTTCGGATGGACCAGAGGAAGGTGGAAACTATCCAGAACTGGCCTCAACCCTCTACGGTAAAAGACCTCCAACGTTTCCTAGGATTTGCCAATTTCTACCGGAGGTTTATCAACAACTACAGTCACATCAGTTCTCCATTGACTTCTTCTCTCCGAGGCCGGCCCAAGTCTCTGTCCTTATCGCCCGAAGCCATCTCAGCCTTCAAACACCTAAAGGAAGCCTTCCAGACCGCCCCAGTTCTAGTTCATCCGAACCCAGAGATCCCTTTCGTTGTGGAGGTGGATGCTTCCTCCACCGGAGTTGGGGCGGTCCTGTCACAGCGGCAGGGTGATCCTCCCAGACTCCATCCATGTGCCTTCTTCTCTAAGAAGCTGTCCCCGGCGGAGCGGAACTACGATATTGGAAATCGAGAACTGCTCGCCATCAAGTTGGCATTAGAGGAGTGGAGGCACTGGCTGGAGGGAGCAAACCATCGGTTCGAGGTCATTACTGACCACCGCAATCTGGAGTACCTCAGAGAGGCTAAGAGGCTTAATCCCCGCCAAGCCCGATGGGCACTCTTCTTCACACGTTTTGACTTCCTCGTGTCCTACCGACCCGGTTCTAAGAACTGTAAGGCAGACGCTCTATCCCGTCTACATCATCCGTCAAGTGAAGACCCTCTCCCAGAACCTATCCTCCCTCCAGCCGTGTTTGTAAATCCAATCGTCTGGGACATCGACCAGCAGATATCCCAGGAGAACCGCCTTCATCCCGCTCCGCCGGGAGGTCCAGAAGGGTGTGCTTTCGTTCCACGTCACCTTCGTACGGCCCTTCTGGACTCTGCTCATACCACTCCGGGCTCTGGACATCCAGGTAGCAGGCGTACCCTCTCGCTCCTCAATAACCGGTACTGGTGGCCGACCATCTCTCAGGATGTTACCCGGTACGTCAAGGGATGCTCAGTCTGTGCCGTTACCAACACTCCCACAAGACTCCCAGAAGGCAAGCTAGTTCCTCTTCCGCTTCCACGTCGCCCATGGTCTCACATCGGAGTAGACTTCATGACGGACCTTCCCAAATCTAACAACCATACCTGTGTCTTCGTGGTCGTGGACCGATTCTCAAAAGCCTGTAAATTGATCCCCTTACCTGGACTCCCTACCGCCTTTGAAGCCGCCGAAGCCCTCTTTACTCACGTATTCCGAAACTTCGGCATCCCAGAGGACATAGTGTCGGATCGGGGTCCTCAGTTTGTATCAAGAGTTTGGCGAGCTTTCTTCAAGCTTCTCGGAGTAACTGTAAACCTGTCATCTGGATACCATCCTCAGACTAACGGCCAGACTGAGTGAAAGATTCAGGAGATTGGACGTTACCTGCGGACTTATTGCCACCAGTACCAGGACTGCTGGAGCCAGTACCTTCCGTGGGCCGAGTACGCACAAAACTCCCTTCAACAGTCCACCACCGGTCTCACCCCCTTCCAATGTATCCTCGGCTATCAACCTCCTCTCTTCCCTTGGTCTGGTGAGCCCTCGGACGTACCAGCAGTGAACTACTGGTTCCAGCAGAGCGAGGGGGTATGGGACTCGGCTCACGTGCATCTACAGCAGGCAGTGCGGAGACACAAGGACCAAGCAGATCGTCATCGTGTGGAACCATCTCAGTATGTGCCAGGACAGAAGGTGTGGCTTTCGACCCGGGACATGCGCCTCCGCCTGCCTTGCCGTAAGCTGAGTCCTCGATACATCGGTCCATTTACCGTGCAGAGGCAGCTGAACGAGGTCACCTACAGACTCAATCTCCCTCGACAGTACCGGATTTCACCATCATTCCATGTGTCACTGTTGAAACCATTCATTGAACCTGTCTCCTCTCCTCCCACAGAACCTGACCCGGCCATCGAACCTCCTCCTCCTATCCCGGTAGAGGACGAGTCTATCTACAGAGTCCGCACCATCTTGGATTCGCGACGACGAGGTCCTCGGCTGGAGTATCTAGTGGACTGGGAGGACTACGGTCCTGAGGAACGGTCGTGGGTTCTTCGGGACGACATCCTAGACCCAGCTCTCCTTCAGCAGTTCCACACCAATCATCCCGATCGCCCAGCTCCCAGGCCCCGTGGCAGACCTCGTCGTCGAACTCATCCCTCTTCGCAGTCGTCAAGAGCCGCCTCGGAGGAGGGGGGTACTGTCAGGATTCCAGCAGATCCACACTCTCCTCCCACTCATTCACTCACTCCTCCCACTCACTCATTTACTCGTTCACTATCACCTGAGTTCTAATCACCATCACCTGCACCTCATCATCCCACCACCTTTAAATACCACACTCAGCCTCACACTCATTGTCTGGTCTCGTCGTTACATTGACACTCAGACTCTCCCATGCTCTACCAAAGACTTACCTGCTACTTACCTGCTACTCACCTGACCCTATTGGATTATCTTCTTCATCGTCTGCCGTCTTCAGTTCCCAGCCGTCCAACTGCAACCCATTCCAGTGACTGTCCACCATCATCTGAAAGAGAGACTCTTGTTATTCCTGTGGCTAAGTTCTTCCAATTATCATCTATTAGAATACTCACCATAACTCCGTCTGCTTCTGCTGTTCTGAAAATAAAACACTTATTCACTTACCAACTGTCTGACTCCTGTATCATCCGTGACAATTAGTAGTTACTTCATAGTTATTTTTCTTGAACCTTAATTAATAGATAATTAATGGTAGTTCTTCAGGAGGTATAGAATACAGTAGTTATTGATTAACTAACTGTAACTTAACACAATCATTAAATTGTGTTACATACTGATTAGTTAACACATCTTCCTTAGTAGTTAACCGTAATGAAGAAGAGTAGTTAATGAAGAATTTCCTACTAGTTCTTCAATAATTCCTTATTAGTTATGCAGTAAGTAAGATACAGTATTCTAAAGTGTTACCCCCATTTGTTGAACCACGAATGCACAAACAAATGTTTTCATGGATTCAAGCAGTTTTGTGCTCAACAAACCCCATAGGAATGAATGGAATGCGAGGAATGCTTTCAGTACACATAGAAAAACCTAAAAATGCTAAAACTTTACCTAAAAAATATTTTATAATGTCTAAATGTATATCTGAATGCATACTGAAGGACTTCAGGACCCAGAGGATAAGCTCATTTGCTCCATATAGAGCTATAAGGCCATCAAGAGTCATGAAATATCAGGTAATATTACTATATTATTAGGTCGGCAAAGACACCCAATGAAAGATATTTTGAGCTGAATTAAAAGGGTTATGCATGAAATTGTGAGTTATTTTAAATTTAAGTTGAAAGAATGTGAGGAATGTGCTTAAATCACTATTTATTATTTATTTATTAATCAAATCTATTAATCAAAAATTTAGGAGTTATTCTTGATGCATCCCTCAAGTTTGACAAACATATTAATTCTGTGGTCAAGTCCTGTTTTTTCCACCTTAAACTTTTATCCAAAGTTAAACCTTTTTTATCTTTTAACAATCTTAAAACTGTAACTCATGCATTTGTTTTATCTCGTTTGGACTATTGTAACTCACTGTATGTTGGTTTACCTCAATCATCCATGTTGCGGCTTCAGATGGTCCAAAATGCCGCTGCCAGGTTTTTAACTGGAGCGCGTAGACGAGAACATATCAGCCCGATATTAATCTCTCTCAACTGGTTGCCAGTGCACTTTAGAGTAGAATACAAAATTTTAATATTTGTTTTTAAGGCACTGATTGGTCAGGCTCCGTCTTATCTGTCAGACCTTGTTAACGTGAAACACTCTACAAGATGCTTGCGCTCCTCAGACAGCATCACACTTGTACACCCAAAATCCAGATTGAAGTTGCGAGGTGATCGTGCTTTCTCAGTGGCTGGTCCTAGGCTATGGAACAGTCTTCCCTTATCTGTGAGATCTGCCACATCTATGTATGAATTCAAGTCCAAACTGCAATCATATCTTTTCAACTGCGCATTTCACTCATAACCCTGGTATAAAGAATGCAAATGTAGTGTTTTATTGCCTGTTAGTTTTGTATTAATGTTGTGTCTTTATATTTTTATTTTTCCTGTATGTACAGCACAGTGGTCAACTTTTGTTGTGTTTATTTGTGCTATATAAATAAACTAAATGAAATGAAAATGAAATGAAAAATCTAGTAATTTAAAGATAAATACAATAAAAAAAGAACCAAAAATATCCCAAAAAATTCATTAAAAAATTGAAAAAATATTATCAAAATGAAATAAAATAAGCTTTCTCGACAAAAAAAAAAAAAGTATAATTTTAGGGCTTCAGGTCACTTTGACCCGCGAGTGAAAGATGTGTTACAAAGTGCAAGACACTTCAAGATTGAATGTTTTTGGGTGTTTAAAGAGCAGCGCATACTTTGAAACCTTGTGCGTTGTGGTTACGGCTGAAGGGGTAAAATGCGCCGACTTGCATCCAACGTCTGCAAAGCTCCTCCGACGAGTTGAAGAAGAACCCACAGATGTCTGCACCGACCTGCAGAATAACGTCATTAGATTCAGTCTCTCCAGAGGAGCTAACAATCACTCAACATTCAACCTGAACACTGAGTCCAAATGCATTCCCATTTAATTTCTCAATCAATACCAAAATGTTCTCATAACATTTCCCTGTCTCTCAGTGGGGCTGTTGTGTTATGAAGAAAGACTGGTGTCTACCATCAATTGCCCATGTTGGAAAAGACTCATTTGGAGTCAAAGCACTTACATAAGGGATTCCAAAGAGGTTAAACTCGAGCATGCCGGGAATCGCCCACTTAATGTCATTCCAGGTGGCGGCATTATCACCCAACCAGTGCCTAGCGTACTTGCCCACCCCGGGGAAGGAGGAGCGGGTGAAAACCATTGAACAGTTCGTCCCAAACACTGCTCTCGATGCCCTGGAAGCAGAAACACACTATTAGAAGCAGTGCCGGTCCTAGACTTTGTAAGACTGCCGCTGTCAGTGCGTTCATAAAAAACCCCAAAGTGAACCGCAAGCCCTTAATCTGTTCTTTCAGAGCAATTTCACTGTCAACCAACAACAGTGAGCTGAAATATACAATAAAAAATAATCAAATTTACAAACAAAAGGAGAAATGCAATAGAAAAAAAGATACAAATGAAATAAAGAATTTAGCCTATAATAATAGAATACTATACATAAATTGAATAAAGCAATCAAATGTAAAAATAAATAAAACACTGCATAATTGCATAACCTTATAAATTAAATATAGGCCTACGTTGATTCTTATTAAAGTTACTAAAGTTATTCAGTGAAGAGAAGTGAATGATTCTCTCGCTTTCTTTTGTTGTTTGATTAACATTAAATGACAGAGAGAGCAGTGGGTTTTTAGGCTGCTGTCACTTTAAGACTATGTACTAATCTAGTACACTGACAAGCATTCCTTTCACATGTTCACTTAAAGGTGCAGTATGTAAGATTGACAGCTAGAGGTTGAAATTGGCACTGCAGTCCAACTGTAAAATATTTGAGAGAGTTGTTTCCCGCACCTCCTGCTCCTCCGACTCGACGCTCACACAGGTTGCCAGATTGAGATACGCAATAGGAACGAGCGCAATTGACTTACAGATTGTACATTAATGATTTCGTTTATGATGAGTGAATATCTCCCACTCATAGAAATTTTTAGATAAATGCCGAGGCTTTTTAGGTCGTGTAGAATCTGCGATCTCTGACCCAATTCGTTCGCTGGCTTCCATGGCTGCAATACGCTGTGTTTTCCGCCAACTGGTGGCGAAAGACTATTGGATAAACTGGCAGTGAGCGAGATCACACAGACCAAAACAAAAACAGACATTGTGACACGGAACGCACAAATAAGTTATTAGTAAAATAACTGGCTTTAGAAGCGCTTTTCAGAGAAACGAGTATGTGAACTCAGCATGTTTCCTAAATATCTCTCAAACATATTATGGTATTTTTATGCTTTAGTACAGTCAAAAACTTACATACAGCACCTTTAAAACATAAACAACTGTGTTTAAGTGAAACTTGCCAAGACAGACATTTAGACAAACACCCATATTTTTGTGTGTATTAGTTTGTTACACCCGAAGTCCAAAATAGCCTATATTTGTCAGTGTTTTGCTCCGTCTCGGATCGTGCGTACAGAAAGCCAATTGAGCCAATTTTTTTTTAAGTATCGAACACGTCCATCAGGAGACTGTATATTACGACAGTCGCATTACATGATTGTACTGATTTGGATGTTACATAGGAAGGGAGACAGCGCTCCGCTTTAAAGGAAAGCAATGGAATTCAGCATTGTTTTTTCATAGTCGTTGGAAGCCAAAATGAAAAACGAAACACAAATTATATTACTCGTTCAGCCCTAGTCACTAAATCCTCTTTGAGATCGGGGTGGGGGGTGGGGGGTAGGGACCCTATGCAACTTGTGTACTTTGTGTCTTGGGAGGACCGGCACTCACTGGAGGTATAGGGAGCGCTGGCACCACATCAAGGAAATGTATTGGAAAGACACAACGACCATTTTTGTTTTTCAACTTAAAGCTACACTGTGCTAAAAACACTTAGTTCTTTCAAAAATATGTGTGCTCATAAATGTATATCAAGTAATAAAGTATTCTCGTGAGTGTATAATATGCCATTGAAAATACATACGGGTAAGGGGTTCTAATGTCGGTTGCCATGTTGCCCCTCCATCTTGAAAGTACATTAGCCAAAGAGGGACATCAAGCTTCGCCTTTCGCGTTTTAACACTCGATGGCACCGTGTCGAGGAGGTCGAACTGGAAGCCATGTTAATCTTGGACTACATTGGCCACCGTAGGAGTTAAAATGAAATCGTAATTGAGAGGAACAGAAACTAATATTCACTGGATGGTCATTTACCTTTTCACCGCTAGATGGGGGTAAAAATCACACAGTGTAGATTTAAAAATCAGGTGCTTGCAAAATGAAGTAAAATGAGTTTATCCAGATACAACATTGTGCAGCAGAGAAATAAAAACTGAATATACTATGTAGACATAAACGAAGACTGACAACATTAACCTCTCTCCTACGACCACCCAGACCATTCATGATTCATAAACATAATTCAAAAATCATAATGGTTATGATGTCACAACCATGATCACATTAATATATGACTATCCACTCGTAAATTTAACATTGTTGTGATGTTAATCATTCTGACGAGACTGGAACGCAGCATCAGTCAATCATAACAGAGATTATTTCCATAGAGAGTGTGGAAAAACCATCACTTACTTCTCAGTGGCCAGGACCATAGAGTAGCCATAGAGACTGTGGACATCATAGTGGTTCCCCCAGTTGTGTTTAGCATCCAAACATAAGGTCTTACTGAACATCAGGTTATCAAGGATACCTTTAGAGTCAAATGGAAATCAAAAGGACGGATGTTTACAGATAGTGAGGAGATGCTGATGTGAAATCTAGCTGTAGATGCATTTCAGACTCACGCGGGGTGAATGGAGGATAGTTGAGTTTGTTATCAGCGCAGCCATTGATGCTTCCCTTTACGAAACTGGCCACCTCATTCATGTCCTCAGAAAAAAAAACAGCAATTAGTTCAGCGCTCTCTAATTCAGGCAGCTAATTGTCTCAAAATTAAAGCAAAACACTAGTTCCCTTTCGAATGGTCACTTCGTATTGCGTAGCTATACGCAGTGGGAAAACTCCTTTTCCTCGGTTTTACTGAACCTTATGTAAAACGCATTTGCAGCTGCACAGCTGACGCCCTGAGCGTCTTGCTCGCTCATAGGTTGTGCTGCAGCAACTGCATATCCAATGGCGAGGACGACTCTGACGCGCGACCAATGGGGTCACTTCACGTCAGAGCCCGTCATAGGGCGAGCCCTAGGCTATATAAGCCCCTGAACTCGCCAAAATAGCAGATTTTACTCCTTCAGCGACAAACTTAACGTCTCTGACTGTTTTTCACTGAGCCTTCGCCGTTGAACAAGCCCTTCAGCCTGAGCGAGCATTATTCAGCGGATTGCGTCTTTCAGCCGTTCGTCCCCTGACGCCGTCTCACCTGTGGCTATCCGACGAAATCCTTATTCTTCGACTATGTCTCGCTGCACCACGTGCGCGCGCCATCTGCACGAGGCCGATCACCACGCGAGATGTATCTCATGCCTGGGACTCGACCACGCGGAGAAGGCCTTCTCCTCCGGCGGATGTGCGGCCTGTGAGAGCATGCCCATTTCATCGCTGCGGACGCGACTGGCTCTTGCCAGGGACGAAGACGCCGCTTCGCCCGCGCCTCCTCCCTCGACTCTTCCTCAACCTAGGAGGAAGAAGCGCCGCAGTCAACGGCAGCCCGAGAGCATGGAGCTAAGCGATCGCACGCCGGCCACGTCCCCGCGTGCCTTGCTTTCTCCCGCCCGGTTGTCTCCGGTCTGGTTTGAAGGAGATCAGCGCCCCCCCCACGTGGCGGGCCTCGTCTCCTTCGGCGGGCCTAGCGATCATGACACCCTGTCTATCGATGCTTCTGAGGACGAGTGGCCGGGCTCGCTTGACCCTGTCACTGCTTCTCAGTCAGCATCCAGCGCGCCTGCTACCAGGACTAACTCCGACGCGGAGATGCTTCGGATCCTGACTCAGGCAGTCGCGGACCTCGAGCTCGAGTGGGCCGCGCCCGCCGAGCCTCCTCGGCGTCGGCTGGATGGATGGTTTTTGCCGGGAAACCAACAGGCCCCTCGTCATAAACCAGCGCCGTTCTTCCCTGAGGTTCACGAGGTGCTTACCAAGTTATGGCGCACTCCCTACTCCACACGAGGCGCCGCAGTTTCCGCGACTCTCTCCTCGGTGGACGGTGCGGCGGAGAAGGGCTACGAAACGTTGCCGCCTCTCGACGAGGCCGTAGCCGCTCATCTATGCCCAAACACGGCCGCTAGCTGGCGGACCAGAGCCGTGCACCCCAATAAGCCGTGCAGAAACACGTCAGCCCTCCTCGGACGCGCGTATTCCGCTTCCGGGCAGGCTGCTTCAGCCTTGCACACGATGGCCGTGTTGCAGGTCTACCAGGCCAAACTTCTCCGCTCTATGGACGAGGCGGGCCCGGATCCGGAGGCCTTTCGGGACCTCCGCAGCGCGACGGACCTGGCCCTGAGGGCTACCAAGGCTACAGCGCAGGCGATCGGGAGGAACATGGGGAGCTTGGTCGTGGCTGAACGCCATCTCTGGCTGAACCTCACCGACATCAAGGACTCTGAGAAGTCCAAGTTCCTCGACGCTCCGGTTACCAGCACCGGTCTCTTCGGCCCAGCGGTGAAGGGGTTCGCGGAGCGTTACACCGAGGCGCAGAAGGCGTCCCAGGCCATGCGACACTTCCTGCCTAAACGCTCTAGCTCTGCTTCGAGCAAACCCAAACCCGCTTCATTTACGCCTCAGCCAGCGAAACCGAAGCAGCAGGCCTCTCAGCCCCGCCCTGCGGCTGATGCCCAGCACCCGACAAGAGCTGCGAAGCGCTTCCCGATGCCCCGGCGCCAAGGCCCGCGGCCCAGCGCTGCGCCCGAGGCAGCACCGCCGAAGTCGTCCTAGCAGGCGGCACAAAGAGAGAGGGCGAGTGTCCCGCGCTGGCCGGACCACCCTCGAAAAAGCCAACGAGACTTCCCACAACCCCCTGTTCAGTTCAGGTGGATGGGGATTTTATTTCTGTGCACAGGCCCGCAGTAAGTGTGTCTTTACAACCAAACGCCGTTTTCACGGCGACCCAAATAAATCACAAAAAGAGTATGTTTCACAAGCACAATGCATGGGTTCACGGTCCCCCTCAGATAGGTGGCCCCTCCCCTGTGATAACACTGACTTCCCCACACGCAAATGCCTGTACAGTCAGTCAAGCACTCAATGTATGCACAAATCACATTATAAGGGTTTCAGATCCCCCTGTGTTAGGTGGCTCCCCCCTTCCAGTGTGTCAATCCCTAGCCACACGGGTTCTAGCCTGGCAATCTATCCCCGGTGTGTCGAGTTGGGTCATAAACATTATAAAGCGAGGCTACTCGCTCCAATTTGCTCGCAGACCCCCGAAGTTTCAGGCGGTCATCGAGACCTCGGTGAGAAGCGACGTGGGTCACGTGCTTCGCACCGAAGTGCAGAAATTATTAGCAAAAGGGGCGATAGAGTTAATCCCTCCTGCGCTGATGCAAGCGGGTTTTTACAGCCGTTATTTTCTGGTTCCGAAAAAAGACAGCGGTCTCAGACCCATACTAGATTTGAGACATTTGAACAAGGCGCTCATGCGCCGTCCCTTCAAAATGTTGACTACCAAGCAGATCCTCGCGCAAATTCGCCCGGGGGATTGGTTTGTTACAATGGATCTGAAAGACGCTTACTTTCATATTCAAATAAACCCTCGCCACAGGCCATTCTTGAGATTCGCCTTCGAGGGTCAGGCTTATCAGTACACGGTTCTGCCGTTCGGTTTGTCTCTGGCACCCCGCACGTTCACAAAGTGTGTGGATGCGGCGCTCTCTCCCCTGAGACAGAGAGGAGTGCGTGTGTTGAATTACCTCGACGACTGGCTGGTGCTAGCACAGTCGAGAAGCGAACTGATAGTTCACAGAGATCTGATTCTCGGCCATTTGAAATGCTTGGGTCTCACGATCAATGTTTCAAAGAGCAAACTATCCCCCTGTCAGAATGTGATCTTTCTGGGCATAGTTTTAGACTCAATGTCAATGAGAGCGCGGCTCACACCGGAGCGCGCGCTCTCAGTGCGAGCGCTCGCATCCTCGTTCAGAGAGCGGGAGCGCGCGCCTCTGAAGAAATTTCAGAAGCTACTGGGTCTCATGGCAGCAGCATCACCGGTGCTCCGCATGGGATTGCTGCGCATGCGTCCACTGCAGCACTGGCTGAAACGCCGGGTGCCAACATATGCATGGCAGTCAGGCAGCTTGCGCATCAGAGTGAATCACGGTTGTTTAAGGACCCTGGTTCCCTGGCGGGCGCGGGACTGGTACCAAGAGGGTGTGATAATGGGGACCATTTCCAGAAGGAAAGTGGTTTTTACATATGCATCCAACCTGGGTTGGGGGGCATTACACGAGGGCACGCCTGCCTCCGGCCTCTGGTCGAGCACGGAGCAGAGCTTACACATCAACTGTCTGGAAATGAAAGCAGTTGGTCTGGCCCTGAATGCTTTTCTGTCAAGCCTCAAGGGTCATCACGTCTTAGTCCGTACGGACAACATGTCAGTGGTGGCCTATATAAATCGCCAAGGGGGCGTCAGGTCAGGTGGCCTGCATGCTATGGCGAGAGATCTCCTCTTGTGGGCGCAGAACAATCTGAGCTCTCTGAGGGCTGCGCATATCCCGGGCGTCCAGAATTTGGGCGCGGATATGCTCTCACGGGGCAACACTCCCCTAGGCGAGTGGGCCCTGAACCCGCAGACGCTCAGTCTGATATGGGAGGTGTTTGGCAGGGCCGAAATCGACCTGTTCGCCTCGAAAGACAACACCCATTGCAATCTGTTCTTCTCGAAGGACAGGGACGCGTTGGCCCACGTGTGGCCCAACCGTCCCCTATATGCTTTTCCCCCTGTCTCGATGATTCCACAAGTCATCAAACGGGTCAGGGAGACCGGGTGCCCGGTCCTTCTGGTGGCCCCTCAATGGAGGTCCAAGCCGTGGTTTCCGGAGCTGGTTCAGATTTCGGACACAGCTCCATGGCCTGTCCCCATGAGGAAAGACCTCCTCACACAGGAGAAGGGGTCGTTGTGGCATCCGCGACCCGACCTGTGGGCCCTTCATGTGTGGCCCTTGAACCGGTATCCGGGGCCTTCCTGTGAAGGTGTTGAACACTATATCTGAGGCTAGGGCCCCGTCAACTCGGCGCCTTTATGCTTCAAAGTGGGCGGTTTTTTCCGGTTGGTGCTCGAAAAACCGTCTGAATCCAGAGTCATGTGACATATCAGTGGTTCTCTCATTCCTACAGGAGCTGTTGGACGCGGGTCGCTCCCCGTCCACGCTCAAGGTGTATGTGGCCGCTGTTGCAGCTCACCATGTTCTGGTAGCCGGTCAGTCACTGGGAAGGAACGACCTGGTTGTAAAATTTTTAAAAGCTGCTAGGAGGATTAACCCCTCCAGACCTCCTTCTGTGCCATCCTGGGACCTATCTACGGTCCTAGGGGCTCTAAGGGGTCCGCCCTTCGAACCGCTACAGTCGGTTGATCTTAAACTTCTCTCGCTAAAGACGGCCCTCCTGTTGGCATTGGCATCTATCAAGCGAGTGGGAGATCTGCAGGCTCTTTCGGTGAGCCCGGCATGTCTGGAGTTTGGTCCTGGTGATTCCAGAGTCATTCTCAAACCCAGGCATGGTTATGTACCCAAAGTGCTCTCAACGCCGTTCAGAGCGCAGGTGGTGACATTGTTAGCCCTTCCCCCTTCCACAGAGGATGGGGAGGTTAATTTTCTCTGCCCTGTCAGGGCGCTGAGAATCTTATCTGGAGCGTTCTGCGTCGTTTAGACAGTCAGAACAGCTTTTTGTCTGCTTTGGTGGTCGGTCCATAGGGGACCCTGTCACTAAGCAGAGGCTGTCTAGATGGATAGTGGAGGCCATTTCTGTGGCTTACGCCGCAGCGAGCCAAAGTTGCCCGTTAGGTGTCAAAGCCCATTCGACCAGAGGCATGGCCTCGTCGTGGGCGTGGTCATCGGGTTTTCCCATTCATGATATCTGTGAGGCGGCCGGCTGGGCCTCGCCGTCCACATTTATGAAATTCTATAATTTGGAAGTACCCTCCCTTCAGGCAGGGGTGCTTTCGGTATGATTATGGCCCCGACAGTGTCTGGCCTTGTCATTACTTGTTACTGTGCATAATCACATTCTCTATATGTATGTATATAACCCGCTTCTTGCCGGTTACAAAAATTTCATATTATAAACCCGCTAAGGCTGGTGATGTTCATGTTCTTGACCCTGTCAGGAATTACTGATGTATTCACCTAAACCCGACGGTGTCGGGTTTAGTGTATGCATATAAATGGTTTATGGCTTGTTCTGTTTGCTCAGGGGTTCCTGAGTTGCAGTGGCAACCAGTTATTCAGTGCGGCGTTTTGCATAGCGTTCCCACTGCGTATAGCTACGCAATACGAAGTGACCGTTCGAAAGGGAACTACTTGGTTACTCACGTAACCTCAGTTCCCTGAGTTAGGGAACGAAGTATTGCGTAGCCGGCCGCACTATTTTAACTGGGGTTTGTCGCTTCAGTCGTATAAACCTGCTATTTTGGCGAGTTCAGGGACTTATATAGCCTAGGGCTCGCCCCTATGACGGGCTCTGACGTGAAGTGACCCCATTGATCGCGCGTCAGTCGTCCTCGCCATTGGATATGCAGTTGCTGCAGCACAGCCTATGAGCGAGCAAGACGCTCAGGGCGTTAGCTGTGCAGCTGCAAATGTGTTTTACATAAGGTTTAGTAAAACCGAGGAAAAGGAGTTTCCCAAACATGGAGATGAGAAATTGTAGCTGCTTGCATTGCTAAATGCGAAACATTCTTTGATTGCCTTGACAATCATGTTTAAGTTGAGAAGACTACGTTACTCAGAAGAACAAAAGTATTTAAGTTGACTGTAATTGGAGCGAATTCATTGATTTAACTTAAAACGTTTTGTGTGATAGGTTGCCTTATTTCTTTTAAGTCAGCTCAACTTCTCTTTTTTTGCAGTGTAGGGAGGATTTAAAGTCAACATGAAATGGCATTCGTAACCATTTTACTTTCATTTCTAAATCAGAATATTCAGTGAGACAAATTGTCGGGCAGAACTTGATTTTATCAATCGGGAATTGACTGGATGGTGTAAAATGCATTTCTTCAACACAGTCGCCACTAGCTTCTTGATTGCAATATTTGAAACAAGCATTTTCTGTAAAGCTGCTTTTAAATATGTACTGGGAAAGTGATATACAAATTAATGTGAATTTACTTGAACAGGAGTTTGATGAATTACTACTGTAAGTAGGGTCAGTTATGATTTTATGTTGACTTTAAAGCTTTTGTGGTTTTTATTGTACTCTAGATGAGATGTTTATTGAGCTTTGCTGTGTTTTGACTATCATGATTAATACATATTATGCAATGACTTATATATGACCTTTCCACCAGGTCGTAAAATGATCAGGTGCAATATCTGGTGACGGGTAAGGATCTCTGCCGGTTACTTACGATCCATAGAGCGTCGTGCTTGACTTCTTTGTGGAAGCGCGAAATTTCATCAACCCACCAATCAATGCAAGACTGGTTAGTGTAGTCTGGAAACACGGTTTCCCCTGGCCAGACCTGTGACATGAGAGAGAGGAGGGTGAATTCTCATTCGTACGAATGAATGAACAAATAAATCAATGAATGAATGAGCCATGTTTTACGAGATTAGCATCACAATCGGTCACAGACACATAGAACTGGAAAAAACAGCCTGTCTAAATGTTTTTTTATGTAATTTTTGCATTTCCTTTCCCTCCTGTTTCCTGATTTTATTTCAATTTAATGATTCTACTCTTTCAGTTCTTTTAAGAAGCACCAATCCTCCTGAGGATTGGAAAGAGAGAGAGAGAGAGAGAGAGAGAGAGAGAGAGAGAGAGAGAGAGAGAGAGAGAGAGAGAGAGAGAGAGAGAGAGAGAGAGAGAGAGAGAGAGAGAGAGAGATTTGGTATTTGGTAAAAAATATTGTAAAAACAGCAATATTGTGAAATATTACTACAATTTACCGTTTTTTATTTTAATACATTTTAAAATGAGATTGACATGCTCCTTTTTGACCAATTCACCAAAAATAAGTTAGTCATTTGTTCCTACAGTAGATCAGACCTTGTTGTGTATTTCAACCAGAGAGGACAATGCAATACAATGATATGTTATCTGTCCACATCAATGTAAAATTGCAGATGTCCAACAACAATTACTAAAACCAATCATGGAAATCATTCAAGTTCAGATATTTTTATAAAGAAGAACCAGTTCTCAGTCCCAAACCCCACTAACGATTAACCATTCAGGAGTGTATTGAGGATCGTACCTCTCCCAGTAGAGGTGTTTCCCCATCTGCTTCAGTGACCCAAGCTTTAGCTGCATGACCCCTGTCCAGAGCTTCATAAGCTCCGTTTATCCGTCGACTGGTGGACACGGCAGGATCCTACCAAGAAGAACATGTTCTGAGGTTTTCAACTGGACAACATCAAGTTCAGCAAGGGGTTGGAATGTATGACTCTAAACTACAGTCCAAAACCCAGAACTAATGTGCCAACCTATAAAACTAAACATAAATTCAACCACAATATCAATGGCTCACCAATATGATGTATTTCTGCCCTTTCTCATGCATGAAGTCAGCAAACTGAGGCAGCTCCGCAAATTTCACTGTATCATAGGTAAAGACCTTGTTGTCCTCCATGTAGTCAATATCAGTGTACTGGACGTCCTGGAACACAAAATAATGATGTGAGTCTCTGTAAAATCTAAAGTTTCCTTCTCTCACTGAATATCCTGTTTCACTTTAACGAATAATTATGGAAGTTACATAAAGGTTCTTTATTGGCATCAATGGTTCTGTGAAGAATCCATGGAATCTTTCCATCGCACATAAGGTTCTTTATAGCGGAAAAGGTTACTGAAAGGTTCTTTAGGGAAGCATAAATGGTACATTTATGGCATAGCCGTGAAAACCCGCTTTTGGAAGCTTTATTTTTTAGGATGTTAAAATAATGGTCCAGATAACTAGTAGTTTCTACATAGTGACTAGGGTATAAACACCAGGAAAGTCAGCTAGTTCACTTACTTTGGTCCGGACCAAATACAATATTGATTTTCTATCTGTTTGGTTTGGTTTTGTTTGGTTTTGTTTTGTTTGTTTCACACTGCCCTTTTTGCAAGTAAACCAAAATTTATAAACAAAACCACACGCGTGCTAAGTTCATCCATTTATTTGGACAGACATTCTCAAGCAGGGAAAAGCAGGAATTGCAAAAAACAGGCTCATCATGGAGATCTTTCGTATAGTGCAATTTTTATTCTTTTAGTGATTTGATGATATCGGCTATAACACAATATGAAGAAACGTTTGAGCATCATATGATACAATGTAATCTATACGATGTTGTAATTAGTATTTTACGAAGACAAAGATGTTCTGCAAGACGGTTGCGGTGGTGAGAGCATGCTCTTAACTTAACATGCTTTTAATTATTCAGTCTGCATAAACCAAGATGGCATAAACCGATTGGTCTTTGCAGCGCCGGTTCAAGTCGAACAATACTGTAAAAAAGTGGCTTAGTTGTCTATTCAGAATCGTGATTTCTATTCTAAACAAAAAAAAGTTGTGCAATTTATCCATAATCGTGCAGCTCTTGTCCTTCATTTAAATGTTCTGTTATCTTATGTCTTAAAACTGGTCTAACACTGGTTTTGGGGCTCTGCATGACCATGAGCAGATAAAAATCACACAGACAAGCTCTGCCCTCTTGAAGATAAACGTTGAGACACAAGGGGAACCTTTCTTCTTTTGGGAGGTGTTTCTCCGCCAGAGCAGTTCTGTGGAAAAGCATTGTGTCTCCCTCCCAGTACTTCTCCAGAAGCATTTTGATGATTACGCAATCATTACTTATTCCTAGTAATCCATGCTGCTCTTTGTTAACATATCTCAAATGTTGTCTCACACACATGCAAATGCGCAAAATTCTAACATTGAGGTTATCGTTTGAGATAAATCAATTATACTGTAACAAGAAATCATTTTCTTTGGTTAACCGTTTTACAGATCTCAGAACTCATTCTACAGATCCTACAAGTCAAGTCAAGTCATCCTCTATATTGGCACAGGCCAGCTCATAGCCTGTGGCAAAAATGAGGGGACACAAACAACAGGTTTAGGCCAATCAAAAAGGTTGTCATAACATAAGGTGTATGTAAAGTGCAGGGATGCGTGAATCTGTGTGTGTGAACATGACTGAGTGGAAACGAAGTAAAACCACAAAGGAACAAACAAAACAGGATCATACCTGGAGAAGCAGAGAGAGATGAGATTGGTTAGTGAAGCAGTTTAAAGGGATACTCTACTGGTTTTTCATATTAAACTATGTTATTCCCTTAACTAAGACGAGTTGATACATACCTCTCTCGTCTCAGTGCGTGCACTAAATCGCAGTCTTGCCGCAAACCTTTTTTAGATCTTATCTCAGCCCTGTTCATTCAATACGTGCCAAGAAGAGAAGCAACCAAACACCTCCAGTTTTCCCTATTTAAATACAGTTACTAGAGTAGTGTAACTCGACCAAGAACAGTGACACAAAATAAAACGTTGCGCTTTTCTAAGCGTGTAAAATGGATAACTATATTGTATGGCAGAATACCATAGCGAGTGCTTGGGAGCACTTCGACTCGGCGCAGTAATATCATCTCTCGTGAAAAGTCCGCTCCCGTTGAAATGAGAGGGAGGAGGAGAGGGAGCGGACTTTTCACGAGAGATGAGATTACTGCGCCGAGTCGAAGTGCTCCCAAGCACTTGCTATGGTATTCTGCCATACAATATAGTTATACATTTTACAAACGCATAGGCCTACTCTTGTTTGATTTGGGTTGTGCCAGCCTATGCTGTCTGTGTATTACATAAACTAAAAGAAAGTTTATATATAATATTTTCTGGCTAGTTTACTTTAGTTTAGTTTTTTATAATACACCATACTTTCACAGAAACTGAATAATGCAAAACAAATTTAAATTGGTAATCTATAAATATTTTTGAGTCTTCATTTTCTTTTTTTGCCTACTCCAGTTCTTGTTTAAACTCACTAAACATTATTCTGTGCATTTCGGGCATTTTTTGTGTGAAATCATATTTATTTTGTCCATCAAAAGTGAGATTTCACTTTAATTGAGCGTCAGCAGCGCAGCAAAAATAGACTTGGCGCCGAAACCCCCGCTTCACTGCTGCTTACGTGCTGCTCCTGCTTGACGCTCACGCGCTGCTCCTGCTCCCGGTGTGAATGCACTCATTGATTAACATGCACACCGAAAAAAATACGCGCTGCTCACGCTGGAAATATTTAGCATGATTTAGTTGGCCTATAAAAGCAGCGTAGTAGTGTCTATGGGAAATGCGTCCCATCGTCACGAGTGACGTTATCCATTTCCGGCGTGTCACGGAAGTGTCTTTCTGGTAAGGAGCTGCAGTTGTGGCTGTACTTCTACATGTTGACCTTGAGTAAAGTTTTTATTTACTTATCTGGCTCTTTTCCCTATGGTGTGGACTGAGGACTCCGGTGACACATTATAGCGACGTGCGTTGCAATATGATATTTTAGTGCCGCAAGTTCAAAGTGGTAGGTTGTTTTTATTATTACTCGTGTTATTATGGGGTGGGTTAATTAATCTTTTCCTCATCTTTCCGTGATATAACAGAGTGCGGGACGTTGCAGTGGGCTTTCTGTTTGTTGCTCTTTCGCTAGTGCTGCTTGCTTGTTGCTGTTCTGATTGTTGGGCGAATGAACCCTCGCATGACGACGGTTGAAGCGTGCTGAACCTCACTCAGCAGGGTGCTGCAGTGCAGACCGTCAGATCGACTGCGCCTTGCCGGTGATCAGTGCTCGCGTGCTGTTGCGTGGCGTTTGCCGATATTATGTTTGAGTTCCGAAGCTGGACACTTTAAACGTCTGCTGGAGTGGCCGCCAGGTGTGTCGCAGATTCGGCAACGTAACTCGCTCTCTCTTCCTTCACAAATCCACGAAACAGTTTGACCATTCACTAGCCATTCAATAGCCATTGTCAAGATGGAAAGTTCTTTTGTGTTTTAATGTTTCCTTTTAATTGGTTTATTTCTTTATTTTTCTTTATGATATCTGTGAATGAGACCTGGTATAATTTAAATGGTTGATTCCTTCTTGTGAATCTATTTTCTTTATTTGTGCTAGTTTTTGTGAACTTGTTTATTTAACATCCTGAGTCTGGTTCGCCTACTGTAACTACGTTATTTTAACTCATTCACACACACACACACACACAAGGGTGACCGGACGTCCGTTTCCTGGTGCTGAAAACGAGCCTATAGCAAAATAGTCACGGCTTATATCAATATTTAATATGCAGTTATGAGAGAGCGTTTGGCGAGGAACTTCGTACGATTTCTTCGGAATTCAGCAGGTCGTAAAATCGTGTCGAATATTACTGCCTTCGTACGATTTTCGGATAAACTCACTCGTAAAGTGTGCGTGGACATACGATCTTCCGACCGTCAGAATTTGCACCGTGTACGCCCGCCTTTACCGTTATAACCCAGTGACTGCCTTACCGTTTCTTGACCACTTCTGCTTTGGATTACTCCTTGCAGGCCTGCCTTCGTTACCTCTGCCTGGTTCATGGATTCTGCCTGTTCTCTGCCTGTCCTGATCTTCTGCCCGGTATTAGACCCCGATTAAGCCTTGTCTCCAGTGCTGTGTTTGCTGTCTTTGACCCTCGCCTGTCTGACTATTCTGTTAATAAACATTACGCTGCGAATAGATCTCTCTGCGTCTGGTGATTCACAACACTACTAGTAATCTGGACCATTATTTTCATAATGCATTAAAAAGATATTTCACTTTAAAATAATGGTCCAGATCACTAGTAGTTTCTACATAGTGACTAGGGGTATAAACACCAGGAAAGTCAGCTAGTTCACTTACTTTGGTCCGGACCAAATACAATATTGATTTTCTATCTGTTTGGTTTGGTTTCACACTGCCCTTTTTGCAAGTAAACCAAAATTTATAAACAAAACCACACGCGTGCTAAGTTCATCCATTTATTGGACAGACATTCTCAAGCAGGGAAAAGCAGGAAGTGCAAAAAACAGGCTCATCATGGAGATCTTTCGTAGTGCAATTTTTATTCTTTTAGTGATTTGGTGATATCGGCTATAACACAATATGAAGAAACGTTTGAGCATCATATGATACAATGTAATCTATACGATGTTGTAATTAGGATTTTACGAAGACGAAGATGTTCTGCAAGACAGTTGCGGTGGAGAGAGCATGCTCTTAACTTAACATGCTCTTAATTATTCAGTCTGCATAAACCAAGATGGCATAAACCGATTGGTCTTTGCAGCGCCGGTTCAAGTCGAACAATACTGTAAAAAAGTGGCTTAGTTGGCTATTCAGAATATTGATTTCTATTCTAAACAAAAAAAAAGTTGTGCAATTTATCCAGAATCCTGCAGCTTTTGTCCTTCATTTAAATGTCCTGGTATCTTATGTCTTAAAACGGGTCTAACAGTGGTTTTGGGGCTCTGCATGACCATGATTAGATGAAATCACACAGACAAGCTCTGCCCTCTTGAAGATACATGTTGAGACACAAGGGGAACCTTTCTTCTTTTGGGAGGTGTTTCTCCACTAGAGCAGTTCTGTGGAAAAGCATTGTGTCTCCCTCCCAGTACTTCTCCAGAAGCATTTTGATGATTACGCAATCATTACTTATTCCTAGTAATCCATGCTGCTCTTTGTTAACATATCTCAAATATTGTCTCACACACATGCACATGTGCAAAATTATTTATTTTTAATTTTGGTTATCGATTAAGATAAATGAATTATACTGTAACAAGAAATCATTTTCTTTGGTTAACCGTTTTACAGATCTCAGAACTCATTCTACATAGGTTTTTTTCTCCATTCTGTCACCTGATGGAGTTTTGGTTCCTTGCCACTGTTGCCTTCGCCTTTTGGCTTGCTTAGTTGGGGACATTTAATTTTGAATTGAACAATACTATTACAACATTGTTTTCCTGTTATCTCTGTAAAGCTGCTTTGAAACAATTTGTATTGTAAAAAGCGCTATATAAATAAAGGTGACTTGACTTGACTTAACTTTAAGAAAACGAAACCGCACACACTTTGTCAAAAATAATACCCTTTTATTTACAGGGCCAAACTGGACACAGTATTAACTTAAATCTTTAAACAATATAAAAACAAGTAACATATGGTAATAATAAATAAACCAATATAAAATAAAAATTCACATTTACATAATATCAAATAAAACAAAATTGTATCAAATAATGTAATAATACTGGAGATTAATAGAGATTACTAGCAGGGTAATCTAATATCGACATGGCTCCAGGTTCCCATGTTTTGTCTGCTTGAACCAGTCATGTAAGTTATCTCGTCATTGTACTAGTTATGCAGCGCTTAGCTTGGCGAGTTTGGTATTTCGTTCCCACTGCGTCTTAGCTACACAGCGTTGAGTAAACCTATGAAAGAGAACGTCTCTGGTTACTGGTGTAACCCATGTTCTCTGAATAGGGAACGAGACACTGCGTTCGCTGCCAAACTCCTCGCGCTGCCAACAAGCTTCCTTTTTCGGCAGAGAAATCTGAGGAGCAGATGATGCGCGCGCTAATTTAATATGACGACGTAAGAGCGTCAAGGCGGCACCCGCGCCATCAGCCAATGGATTGGCGTGATTCTATATGGGCTTCAGACAATCGGCACACCCAGACGGCGTTCTGACGCGTAATTTTACACGTGAAATGCAGCCAAACCTTGGAGCGTTAAGTCTTCGACATCTTCATTAATCCTCTCGCTATCAGCAGACGTTCCGGGAGTCTCCCGCATATTGATAACGGCTCCCTGATGCCCGCAAATTAGTTAAAATCTCCCGGAATATAGAGCGAGCGAGCAAGAGCGTGCATGCGAGACAGAGGAGACTGTGCTCCAAACCGCACGATTTGAAACGCGCACGGCGGAGAGGGAGAGAGCGAGAGACTTTGCGTGTGTGCCCCACATGACACAGAGACGCAAGCACCGAAATCAGGCACCGAAACTTTCGTTTTTATTCGGTCTGGTTACTACCGTTTACGTTGGAACCGGTTCCCTATTAGCACCGCGTTTCGGTACCCAACCAGTGACTAGGGGTATAAACACCAGGAACGTCCGCTAGTTCACTTGCTTTTGTCCGGACCAAATACAATATAGATTTTTTTTGTTTGGTGTGGTTTGCTTTCACACTGCCCTTTTTGCAAGTAAACCAAAATTTATAAACAAAACCACCCATTTGCTAAGTTCATCCATTTATTTGGACAGACATTCTCAAGCAGGGAGAAGCAGGAAGTGCAAAAATATGCAAAATTATGAATAAACGTATGAGCATCATATGATACAATGTAATCTGATGTTGTAATTAGGATTTTATGAAGACGGTTGCGGTTGAGAGAGCATGCTCTTAACTACTCAGTCTTTGCAGCGCTGGTTCAAGTACAACAATCCTGTAAACAAGTGGCTTAGTTGGCTATTCAGAATCGTGATTTTTATTTTAAACAAAAAAGTTATTTTCCAGAATCGTGCAGCTCTTGTCCTTCATTTAAATGTTCTGTTATCTTATGTCTTAAAAACTTTGGCTTTGCGGCTCTGCATGACCATGATTAGATGATATCACACAGACAAGCTCTGCTCTCTTGAAGATACATGTTGAGACACCATCAGACACAACAACGATTGCTATGTTTTTGACTTGTCCCTTTCACCCCGTGGTTCACTTATCCAGATGTGGACTTTTTGTGCTCTACTGACAAAGGACCTCTATTTTAATAAAAAACAGTACATGGACAGTATGCACTGGAATGCATTTCAAAATAAAACAGTATTTTTGTACCCACTGTCATGACTTTCATATAATAATGTATGACAACAGACTTGTGTGTGCACTGCATTAACAGTTTGAGCAGCCAGTAGTTAAAGAAGTCCACCGAAGGGGCTGTTTACACGACACCGTTTTCAACAAAAAAACTTAAAACTTTGTATGTGTTTTCACCGTTCGTTTACACAATGACTTTTTGTGTGCCTAAAAACTTTTGTTTTGAAAAAAAAAATTCCTGAGTCATTTCATTTTATTTCACTTAACTTTTTTATGGATTGTAAAATTATGATTTATTTGTCTGTGTAGATTTTAAATACATTATGTATGTATGATAACATTTTTATGTAAAAATGTTATGTGAATTACTGCATTGGAATTGTGTTTAATATATAAATACACATTATATATAATATATATTAAGCATAGTTTATATATATATATATATATATATATATATATATATATATATATATATATATATATATATATATATATATATATATATATTCTGTATATGAAGTGCATGGCATGCTCATATACAGTAAAATGTCTTACATGTGTTTACAAAAATTTAATTGGATAAACAGATGTATTTCAATCAGCAAGGCAGAGGTAGCTGGTAATGTTGACCTATTCAGCTCATGAGTTTTGACATCCTTCCTGGGCCCACATCTAAGCTTGTAAATCACGGCAGCAACAGGTGCTTTTGGCGGTCTTTGTCGTTGTGCTCTACTTATATACTACCACCCGTGACGCTTACTAACTGTCACGGTGTGGGTTTTGTGTCTTGTTCCTTGTTCTTGTCTGTCATGTGATTCCCTGTTTGCCATGTGTCTTGTTAATTGTCTGATCATTGTTCCCATGTGTTTCTGATTAGCCACGCCCCCTTGTTATCTTGTTTAGCTTGTTTGCCTGTCTATTTATACCTCTGTGTTTCAGTTGTGGTTTGTCGGGGGTGAACTCCAGCGCTGGGAGGTCTTGATAGGCGGGAGGCACGGCCGGGCTGTGAATGGTCGGAGAGATGTCAGAGGTAGTGATGGGCAGATCGAGGCTTCGTGAAGCAATGAAACAGTTGAACCAAATGGTCCATATTGTTTCGAGGCTTCGAATCAATCCGACACCCGTCTCCACGGTGACACCTAGTGGACACTTGCATGTGTTGATCTGAAAAAACCTTGACGAGCCATGAAACTTTGTTGTTTTTTTATTATTGTACTTTTCTAATATGTGAATCTTGTATAGGCTCCTCACTGTGCATGATGTTATTTTGGTCCTGCAAAATGAATATTAATAAAATAAATCAAGTCACAATGTCTCACTTTTTTACATATTTTTATTCAAAAATATAAATTTCTCTGCTGTGGAAGGACTTCTCAAATGGCGCATCATGGATGATGTATTGTTGCAGTAGGCGAGCTGCCGATCACAATACACACATCTCACTTTATTTGTTTTTTCTAAATGGAAATGCTCCCACACCACAGATGTACGGCATCTCTTCTGGGGAGCCTCCATTTTATCTCCAAATCTATCTAGATATGTATCTCTAATCTATCTATGTAATTAGATATATGTATCTACAATCTATCTATGTATTTAGATATGTATATAATATGTATCTATAATCTATCTGTATTTAGATATGTATCTATAATCTACGTCTCTATAATATTTATATATGTAGCCTATCTTTAATCTATCTATATATGAATCTATCTATCTATTAATCTAGCTGTCTATATATATATATCTACACTACCGTTCAAACGTTTGGGGTCGGTAAGATTTTTAATGTTTGTAAAAGAAGTCTCTTCTGCTCACCAAAGCTGCATTTATTTGATTAAAAATACAAAACAAACCCAGTAATATTGTGAAATATTATTACAATGTAAAACAGCTGTTTTTATGTGAATATATTGTAAAGTGTAATTTATTCATGTGATCAAAGCTGAATTTTTAGCATCATTACTCCAGTGTCACATGATCCTTCAGAAATCATTCTAATATGATTATTTGATGCTCAAGAAACATTTATGATTATTAGTTGAAAACAATTGTGCTGCTTCATATTTTTGTGCAAACCGTGATTCATTATTTTTCAGGATTCTTTGAAAGTTCAAGAGAAAAGCATTTAATTAAAAAAGTAATATTTTGCATTATTATAAATGTCTTTACTGTCACTTTTGATCAATTTAATGCTTCCTTTCTGAAGAAAAGTATTAATTTCTTAAAAAAAAAAAAAATTCGTATTGACCCCAAACTTTTGAACGGTAGTGTATGTATCAATGTGTCACTATATGTAGGCTATACTCTGTGTCTCTAGCCTATCAGTCAATGTGTTGTGTAAATTTAAATGTAAGCCTAAATATAACTAAACAAATCGCACTATAAATGTCACCATATATCACCAAAAATCCACTATCTCAAAATCAAACTCCTCTCACAAAAACCCACGATGTCAATATGCGTTAATTTCACTTTTATACAGATGTGCGATTGTGTGGTCTGTTTCCGACCGTGTCAATCAAACGCTGATTCGGCGGATCACACCTGATGAAACACTTAGTGAAACACTTCGAGGCTTCGTTTGGCCATAGTCACGTGACATGGGTGTTTTGAATCAGGCTTCGAATCAGTGATTCGAAACATCTGCGCTTTGGGATCTCGCAAAGCTTCGGAACGACTGTTTCGCATCAGCCATTCCTAGTCAGAGGGAAGTGATGTGTCAGGAAGTGAAGCTGGAATGGACGTAGGTGCAGGTGGCGGGGAAAATGAAAAGGATGGGATATGGCATACTCAGAAAGGTAGGAGAAAGCGTAAAATGCCTAGACAGCTAACTGAATCTTCCCAGTCTGATAAAGATGATGTGCATAGTGCGGGGGTAGTAGAAATAACAACAGAGTTTAAAGTAGTTGTGAAGTTGATGAAAGAGGGCGAGTCGTTTAATAAATGGAACCCGATTAAGCTTACAAAGGAGATAAACACACTAGTTGGAAACGTGAAATGTGCGGAAGTTTTGCGGGACGGGTCTCTGTTAATCATCTGTAATAATGACAAACACAAAGAGAGAGCGCAAAGTTTGAGTAAAATTCTGGGTGAAAGTTGCTTGACAGTGGCAAGTATTTGAGTGGTGTTATTACAGGCATTCCACCTGAGGTCCCAGATGAAGAAATTAAATCCAATGTGACAGGAGGAAAGGTTGTAGAAGTTAGACGACTAAAAATGAACAGAAATGGGGAAAGGAGGGATAGTTTTTCAGTCATGTTGAAGTTTGAAGAGAGGATGCTACCATATAAAGTTCATATTGGTTACATGAGTTATGGCGTTCGGCCATTTATTCCTCCTCCACTTCGATGCTTCAAGTGTCAAAAATTTGGACATGTTGCGGCAGTATGTAAGGGGAAGCAGAGGTGTGGGAGATGCGCCGGGGATCATGATTATGGGAAATGTGAGGAAAGAGCTGCCTTGAAATCTTGCAACTGTGGAGGTGAGCATAGCTCAGCTTACAGGGGATGTGCAGTTAGCAAAAGAGTTGTAGAGATACAGAAGGTTAAAATCCAAACTGGAGTCTCATATGCGGAAGCGGCTAGGAAAGTACCTATTCAGCCAACTGTACAGTTGAATGAAACAGCAGCTGTAGAGACACGCAGTTCCGGAATACAGTAAGATCAAAGAGGATATCCTATTCGTGAAAAAAGACTACTTTGTACTATTCATGATAGAGGTTATTAATTGCACTGCTCAAGCTTAAAGGAAGATGGAAAAAATTCAAATAATTGTAAAAGCAGCGCAGAAGTATCTCGGTTTTAAAAATGCTAGCTGGGAATCAGTGGAAGAGAGATTAAATGAGAGTCAGTTCTCATCCCAACCTCAACCATGGAGTGGTGTACCATCTGTATCATGATAATTATTCTCCAGTGGAATGCGAGAAGTCTCATCAGTAATGGTCAAGAATTTAAGAAATACATTTCTGATTTGGTAGATAAGCCCCATATAATATGTATACAGGAAATGTGGCTAAAGCCTCAGTTAGAATTTATTATACAAGGTTACACAGCAATAAGAAATGATAGGAAGGATAGACAAGGAGGGGAGTAGCAACATTTGTTCAAGATGGCCTGAGGTATAAAGTTGAAAATACAGGGCAGGAGCATGAATCAGTAGTTGTTAAAATATGGACAGATAATGATCAAGTTTCAGTGGTTAACTTTTTACAATCCTAGTAAGAGGTTGAGTATTGAGGAATTAGGTGCTGTAAGTGGACAGATTCAAGGGAAGGTAGTGTGGTGTGGTGATTTTAATTCTCATAATGTATTATGGGGAAGCCTGAATACAGATGCAAATGGTGAGATTATTGAGGAGTTCCTTGAATTGAATTCGCTGATTTGTGTTAATGATGTAAGAGGTACAAGATATGACTGTTGTAGAAACACAGAGAGTTCTTTGGATTTAACATTTGTATCGAGTGGAATGGCAGGTATTACATACTGGGAGGTGTTAAGTGACTCACCTATGGGTAGAGATCACTTTCCCATAATTGTAACAGTTGGAACTGATGTAACTAAAGAAGATGAAGTACGGGTACCGAGATGGAGGTTAGATAAAGAAAACTGGGAATTATTTCAGGGTTTAGCTGATAGACAGTGTGGGGAATTAAGTAAAAGGTGTTTGAATGATGTGGAATTACTTAACTCTGAACTTGTGTCTGCTATTCATCAGGCAGCTGAGGTCTCAATTCCAAAGGCTAGTGGAAGACTATTTAAAAAGTCTGTACCATGGTGGAATGAGCAGTGTAGTGCTGCAATTAAAGAGAGAAGTAAGGCATTTGGACAAATAAGGAAGAATCATACACTTGAGGCTTTAGTCCAGCATAAGAGAGCGCAGGCTGTTGTTAGAAGGACTGTCAGAGCTGCTAAAAGGGCTTGCTGGAGGGAGTATTGTAATACTATTGGGAGAGAAACTAAGCTGTCAGAAGTCTGGGGAGTTATTAGGAAAATGAATGGTATAAAAAGGAATTTTTCTATACCTGTTCTGGTTCGTAATGGGCAGAGTGCTGTTAGTAATAATGAAAAAGCAGAGTTGTTGGTGGAGACTTTAGTTAAAGTACACAGTTCTGAGAACTTGTTAGATACTGGCAAGCGCTGTAGAGAGGAGGCTTTAGCTGAAAATCCAGAAGTTACTGTTCGGAAGAGAGTCTCAAATCGGGCCCTGGATATGCCTATTACACCTTTTGAACTAAAGCTGTATGTAATGTGAAGCAATCTACGCCTGGAAAGGATGGTATTTGCTACTCTATGCTCGGACATTTAAAGAGTAACTAAACACTAAACCAACTTTTTTTAGTTAATGATCTGTAAGACTGGGGCTTTATTAGTGCTGATCATTGATTCAAGTAACTTTTTTGACATTTGGGTATAAAGTGTTTTATTTCTACAATATATGGTGTAAAAACGTCTGAGTGCTGCCCTCTTCAGGTTGAACGGTGGCTACTGCAGTTGAATTTTCCTATTGGATCTTTGCGGTGGTTCGTGATGTAAGCGGTGAGAGCTGATGTAAGCAGGTTCCAGCTAACCACGCTCTTGGTACGAGCTACCATGCCCTTGGCAGTGTAAAAACCATCTTGTTTCGTCAAAACCACTGTAGTGAGTCAGGAGTTGGAATTGCAAGTATTGAAAATGATCAGGATAGAGTATTTAACTGCCCTCAGTTCATCCCCTCTATCTCCGCTAGGCTCCGCCCACTTTTCCAGCATTTTCAAATATTGCCAGTGGGTGGAGTCAGGCTCTGACCAGGGTTTAGTTACCCTTTAAGTGACAGGTCTCTTAGTGTTGTCCTGAAACTTTTCAATCTGGTTTGGGAAACAGGAAGGATTCCTGGTGTGTGGAAACAGGCAGTTATAGTGCCAATACTGAAGCCTGGTAAGAGTGCAACTGACCCTTCTAATTACAGGCCCATCGCGCTTACCTCGCAGCTAGGAAAAACAATGGAGAGAATCGTAACAGATAGGCTGACATATTATATGGAAAGTAAAAAATTGTTTTGTCCTTTTCAAAGTGGTTTTCGTAAGGGAAGAAATACGATGAACGCAATTCTATGTTTGGAGTCAGAAGTGAGAAAAGCCCAAACAAAGAAATAGTGGTGGCTGTCTTTTTTGATATAGAGAAAGCTTACGATATGTTGTAGAAGGAGGGATTGTTGATGAAGCTTGAGAAGCTTGGTATTGGAGGTAAGCTTTATAATTGGGTACTGGAATTTTTATTTAGAAGAGAAATTGAGGTTAGAGTAGGCGCGGCATATTCTAGTATGTATGCTGTAGAAAATGGTACACCGCAAGGCAGCGTCTGTAGACTGGTATTTTTCAACATAATGATAAATGACATTTTTGAAGTATAGACAGAAGTATAGGCAAGTCCTTATATGCAGATGACGGGGCCCTTTAGGTGCGGGGGCGTAATCTGTAGTACCTGGAAAAGAAGATGCAAGATGCAATTGTGGTGGTGGAGGAATGGGCTAATAAGTGGGGCTTCAGGATGTCTGTTGCTAAGACCCAAGTTATTTGCTTTTCAAGACGACATAAAGACATTACTTTAAAACTTTACGAGCAAAAGCTAGAACAAGTGAGTGCTGTGAGATTTTTGGGAGTTATACTGGATGAGAAACTTACCTGGAAGCAGCACATAGAGTATGTTCAAAACAAGTGTAAAAAAGTTAATAATTTGTTGAGGTGTTTATCTGGTCAGAACTGGGGAGCTGCAAGAGGAGCATTATTAAAGGTGCCCTAGAATGTGAAATTGAATTTATGTTGGCATAGTTAAATAACAAGAGTTCAGTACATGGACATGACATACAGTGAGTTTCAAACACCATTGTTTTCTCCTTCTTATTTAAATCTCGTTTTTAAAAAACACCCCTGAAAAACAGGCGAATCTCCACATAATACCGACTGTGACGCAACAGTCGGGGATCACGCCTCCAAAGATTTGCATATCCCACCCCTCAAGACAGGCACTGCGCAGCCGAGTCATCAGAGCAAGCGAGGATCAGAGAGAAAATGGCAGATCATGGAAGTAAATGCTATGTTCCAGGCTGTGCAGGGGATGTGAGTACTTTTCATACCCTTCCCACAGAAAAGGGGGGGGGGTGTGATGGACCTACTTTCAGTATTACAAGGTCTCTCTCTCTCTCTCTCTCTGCCGTTCGCGCGCCCTACGTGGTTTGAAGCACAGTCTCTAGCAGCGTCCCAATGTGCATACTATCCATCGGGGGGATGAGGGGCAGGGGCGGGGGCGGGGGGGGGGGGGGTCGCACTTTTGACTTGAGCTCCGCGGCTGAAGCTCCGCGAACGGTGACGGACTTTGGACTTGAGCCCGTGCGGCTGAAGCTCCGCGAACGGTGACAGACTTTGGACTTGAGCTCCGCGAACGGTGACGGACTTTGGACTTGAGCTCCGCGAACGGTGACGGACTTTGGACTTGAGCTTGGACTTGAGCTGCCTCGGGCCCTGGGTACTCGGTACCCTTTATCCCCCCGGTACCACGCCCCTGCATGGCATCCTTTAGCGTCAATATGAGACGCAGAACCCAAGGCGTCATAACTGTAACCCTGCTCCAGACCTAAACCTGCTACGTGTTATATTGACGCTAAAGGATGCCATGTGCGTAAGATTTCGACGAAATGTCATATGGCGTCACCTATATGACGCTAAAGGATGAGAATGCGTTGGATAAACTCATCTTTCAGGCATTTGACCGACCGGTTTGACTCTTCAGCGTGAGAAATCGGGGGTGTGGCGTGTGCGCGTGTGAAACCATTCAAATGCGGGTGTCCCACGGCCAATGCGTGAGAGTTGGCAGCTATGCAATCCACACAGCGCGAGTTTATCTCTCTTGCCAAACTCGTTATGAAATCAATGACGCCGTTACACTGCACAACGAAGCTCTTACTGTATGTCATTGTTTGCATTTGTGAAAGCATGAGAGAGAGAAACTGCGTTGTCTCGCGATCAACAAACTGTCATCTGCTTCCTCACTGCTCATCACAGCAACATTTTATGTGATGGAAATAGATTTAAATACTTAAAAAACATCTCATGATTCGTTAATCTCGATAGCTGTAATAGTTAAAACGTATATAACAGCTGTAGTGAAAGTATTCGAGAGAGTTTCACGTGTCATATTTCATATGCAAGCAGGTCAGCCAATCACAGCAGTGGCCGGTTCTCACAGCAGACACGCCCCTTCAAACAGAGTGTTCAAATCAGAGATTAAAATCAGGCTAGGAAACATGCCTTTTTATTTCTAAATTATGACTTTTTTTATCTAAAAAACATACTAACATTATAAGGGCAACCCAGGAAACATTATAAAATAATAAAAAAAACATTCTAGGGCACCTTTAAGGATTTACCAGGCTCTCATGAGGTCTTCCCTTCATTATGGCTGCATAGCATATATGGGAGCTGCTCAAAGTCATTTGATTAAGTTGGACAGAGAACAATCACAAGGGTTGCGTATTTGCTGTGGAGCTTTTAGATCATCTCCTGTTGCAGCTTTGCAAGTTGAAACCGGAGAACTTCTGATACGGTTGCGGAGAATTAAACTAATGTATGTGTATTGGGTCAATCTCCAAGGTCATAGCTGTGTACACCCAGCAAAAGCTGTGTTGCAAGATTATTGGGAACACCAGGAGTCGGCATACAGTAGTTTTGGGTGGATTGGGGGTATTAAAGCTCAAAATGTAGGCCTGACACTGTTTACGTTCAGTTCGACTGTACCATGTTCACCTATATCTCCATGGTTGTTTGTTATGCCAGTAGTGGACTTGCAGATACAACTGGCACTGGAAAAGGAAAGTAGGGGTACCCCAGAATGGGTTGTTCAAAACTATTTTGAGCAGTTTGAGGAGCACCTTGTAATGTATACTGATGAGTCTAAAGATCCCAGCAATGGCAGAACAGGAGCGGCAGTGAGTATTCCACAGTATAACATCAAGATTAAAAGAAGAACGTCTGATTGTCTTGCAGTATATACTGTTGAACTCACTGCCATTGCTTTAGCTCTTAACTGGTTGCTTATGAATTGCATTGGAGGTATAAACCGAGCTGTAGTTGCCTCAGACAGTCAAGCTGCGTTATTGAGCATAAAAACAGGAAAATCATGCAGACTAGATCTTTTATACAAAATATATCATAAATTGTTTCAGCTGAATAGTAAAGATGTCTGTGTTCAGTTTGTCTGGGTCCCTGCCCATGTAGGTGTGGATGGAAATGAAGAGGCGGATATTCTAGCTAAACAGGCCCTGAAATTGGATGTGATTAACATCAATGTTCCTTTGTGCAAAGCTGAGGGGAAATCTATTATTCATAGTAAAGTGATTGGGATATGGCAAGAGCTGTGGGATAGTAATGACACTGGCAGACATCTTTACTGTGTACAAAGAAATGTGGGAGGGGGTAGGTCTAGGGATGGAAGCCGGAGAGAAGAGGCAGTGTTGACACGTTTGAGGATTGGCCATTCAGGTCTCAATAAATCTTTGTTCTGTATAGGGAAACATCATACAGGAACATGTGATTATTGTGGTCAGCCAGAAACAGTTGAGCATGTCCTAATAGAGTGCAGTAAATACAAGGAAGAATGTAATTGTTTAACATCAGTCCTCCATAAAGAAGGGAAAACGCTTACTTTAGTTAATATCTTAGGAGATATATCTAAAAGTATTAAAAATCAAGTCATGAGGTTTATCAAAAACACGGGGTTGTTTTACCCTATTTAATATGTGCATATTTTATACCATAGGTATAGGTGTGTATAGGTAAATAATTCTCATAGATAATTCCCTCTGACTATTCCCGACGATCACACTCCAGTCCGGTAGGTGGCGGTAAATGCACCTTATGTTGGTTTGCCAACCACCAGTTAAACTCTAAAAGAAGAAGTGGTTTGTCGGTCGTTGTTGTTGCTTGTAGTGTTCTTCGTGTTCCTGTCCTGAGTTCCGTGTTCCTTTGTTTGACCTGTTTCCTTTATTAAATTAGCTGCATTTGGATTCTCTCTCTTTTTCGTCCTTGCTGCATCATTACACTGAACCAAATGTTAAACAAATTTCCGGTCGTTCACTGAGATTGATGTTTATTACCAACGCATTCTCATCCTTTGGCGTCATATAGGTGACGCCATATGACATTTCGTCGAAATCTTACGAACATGGCACCGTTTAGCGTCAATATAACGCACACTGTTATGGGTAGGTTTAGTTCTGGGGTAGCGTTAGGTTATGACGCCTTGGGATCTGCGTCTCATATTGACGCTAAAGGATGCCATGTGTGTCGGATTTAGACGCGCGTCACCTGTATGACGCCTTGGGATCTACGTCTCATATTGACGCTAAAGGATGCCATGTGCGTAAGATTTCGACGAAATGTCAAAAGCGTCACATGTATGTGACATATGTCACATGTATGTACATAGACGCCTTGGGATGAGAACGGGCTGTTATTACACATAAGTAAATATTTTATTACAGACGTTCATCACACTTTTTAAAACGGCAGCGTTTTTCTTCAATTATTTATGTTCTATAATAACTTTTCCTTTATGCAAATAAAATGAATTTGGTAGTTTAATGCAGTATTTATTTAATGTTAAAAAAGTACATATTTTCAGTTCCTTAAACCAAAGAACAGCAGAGCAACAAACAAGCTTTATTCAGATTGTGTATCATATTGAGTTTGTTTGATGGTCTTTGCTGTAGAATCTGAAGTTCAGCTGGATTTACTGAAACAGGAAGTAGAAGAGCAGAGGAGACACCAGCAAGAGGAAGCTTCCCTTATAAACTCCATCTAATCAAGACAGGAAGGACATTAGTATTAATTTACACTCTGCTGCTAGTACATATAATAGCAATTTCTTACTTTTTTTAAAAAGCAATAAAATCTCTGAAAGTGCTAGACTAATTTATAAGCTTCTTTTCATGCTGCTATAGCTTTGCACTATTTTTGATTACTTTTGATATTGTGCTGCTTATTAACACTTGTTCATATTGAAATACTGTTTGTATAATTTCCTCATTTTAAAGTTACTGTGGATGAAATCAAACTGCTAGTGCATGATCAAACAAAGGCCAATACCTGCAGCATTGCAAAGATCAGTGTCACAGCAGCTCACACTCGCTGTTCCTACAGGTGAAGTCACTGGTACACATACAGGTGCGCACGCTTTAGTTATGAGGGAACCTGTAGAAAAGACATACATGTCCATATAATAAGATGATAAAACAATTCCAAGATTAGCAGTTAACATGTGGAAACTTTCTGTCTAGCAGTATCAGCAGATTTCCACATTATACTAGACTTACCGGTAGTAGAGCTTAAACATTTAGCAAATCCAGCTGGACATGTCTGCACTTCTAGTTTACAGGAACCCGTCAAAGCAGATGTGCAGGAGTAACACTTGAGAGAATAACCTTACAGACAGAGAAAGACATTGAGTTAGCGCTCTACAGTATGATTAGCAAATAATACATTTCAATACTTGCTGTTTTCTGTACCTCCAGTGAGAGAAATGAAAAGAAGAACGACGGAGACCTGCAGATTCATCTTGTGTCAGGATTCAGGAACTGAATAACTATACAGAAGTAATGCTTCAGTTTCTTTTATGTCTGTTCAGAAAGGGGTGGGTTTAGGACTCTTTGTTCAGAAGGAAATCGGAAACTTAAACAGGGTTGGGGCTCATGTGTAAACAAACAGAATTAGTTTCTGTGGAAAAGCATTGTGTCTCCCCTACAAGTACTTTTCCAGAAGCATTTTGATGATTACGCAATCATTACTTATTCCTAGTAATCCATGCTGCTCTTTGTTAACATGTCAAATAAATGTTATCTTTGTTAACAAGATAAATAAATTATACTGTAATAAGAAATCATTTTCTTTGGTTAACCGTTTTGGCAAACTCATTCTACAGATCCTACAAGTCAAGTCAAGTCATCCTCTATATTGGCACAGGCCGGCTCATAGCATGTGGCAAAAATGAGGGGACACGAACAACAGGTTTAGGCCAATCAAAAAGGTTCTTTATTGTAAACCAAAACTATTAACTTTTAACAAAGAAAAAGGAATAAGGTGTGAAAATGTCATAATGTAAGGTGTATGTAAAGTGCAGGGATGCGTGAATCTGTGTGTGTGAACATGACTGAGTGGAAACTAAGTAAAAACACAAAGGAACAAACAAAACAGGATCATACCTGGAGGAGCAGAGAGAGATGAGATAAACCTATACTTTATATACCTATAAAGTACTTTGTGTAGGTATAAGGGAACAATATGTAAAGTTTAGGGAATGAAGGGGTAACAACCAAATTATGTATACTGTAATTATTTTAGAACTAAGGTTTATACTATCATGAAAGGCAACAATTTTACATTTGGGAGCAATTTAGCGAGAACATACACTGTGTAGCTTTTTGTAATAAGTGTACAAATACATAAAGGCTGTTTTTTTTAAATGACAGGGTACATATCAGTGCATACAGTAATTTGTTTTGATAGCAAAAGTGCAGCTGTTTGTGGGCTGTTTAGTGAAACTAAACCTATTGCATCTTTTTTTTTTTATACTGGGGAAATATACTCTTGTTCCATGTAGTTACAGGGTAAGTGTGACATTGACATAACTTGAAGCTTGACGTAAGAGCACTGAGAAACATCAGTTTTTTTATGTTTTATTATATGAAATAATAGCAGTATTTATAATAGCATTATATGTTTTATTTTATTATTAATAACGATGAGAAACAACAAGGAGGACAGAGACGCCGGTTCTCGCACAAGTTTTACATCCGCTTATGTCGCACTTCACTTTGTGCTTCACAATAGGTCAAACGTGAACTCGACTCTCATGTACGCACTGGTGACACTTGGCTGTGTACTGTGTTTTCATTTTATTTTAATACAGAATAGTAAAAGACATGGGATTACCCATCAGTGAAAAGATTGAAAAAGAAGAAGAGAATCAAGAGGAGGAGGAAGCCAAGCAAGATAAATGTAAAATATACTACTTTCTGTCTTGACTTTACTCATTTCAAATACTTTGAGTATTTGATAAATATTGTATTTTTTTTTTGTAAATGAATAAGAAGTGTTGTAAATCTGTTTTGAATTAAGTTGTTTTAAAAATAAAGGTTTCTGAGTTATATCAGATTGTGTGTATTTTTATTGTCCCCACTATTAAAAAAAAGTTGAAAAAGCCTTGAAACACAGCACAACCTTAATCAGTGCACTTTTGCTATGAAACAAATTACTATAAATGCACTGATATGTACCCTGTGATTTTTAAAAAAAGCCTTTAACTATTGGTATACTATTATAACAAAAAGCTACGCAGTATGTTCTTGCTAAATTGCTCCCAAATGTAAGATTGTTGCCTATAATAAAGTAGAACAAGTAGTTCTACAATAATTATAGTATAAATAATTTGTTAATTCTTCTGGTTGTTACCCCTTTATTCCCCAAACTTTACAGGTAACACTTTAGAATAATGGTCCGTTATTAATAAATAAATATGCAGGAAGTAATGCAGGACTAATGAGTAGTAGGCTGCATTAACACTTCATTTTCACTTAATGAGATTAGCCTCATTAAAAACTATTAACTAACTGACAAATTTTAAAGAACATTATTGTGTTTCTGAGACGTAATCAGTCATCATTTTTACTCTGAAAATAGTCATAAAATGCATCACTAATTACTCACTTTGCAGGAACTAGGCTACTTGTCACAATCCCGGACTCCCCAACCTCCCTCTCTGGCCAGCAGAGGGCATCCCTCACCCGAATATTGACTCACTCTCACTACATTTCCCATAAGCTTCATTAATGGCTCTGATCACAATGCCCAGCTGCAGCCCATCTACCGGGCTATTTAACTGCAACACGCGCAGCTCTTAGTGCGAAGTTTTGTTTTGCTTTTGTGAACACTACCGACCGTTATAACCCAGTGACTGCCTTACCGTTTCTTGACCTACCTCCTTGCTAGGGCTGCAACTAACGATTATTTTTATAATCAATTAATCGGTCGATTATTTTACGATTAATCAATTAATCGGTTTATGTACTTATATTTTAGTTATTAAATTATTAAAGTAAATTATAAGTAAATTATTAACAAAGGGTCTTTATCATTCAACATAGACTTTTTAGAGATTTTAACCATTTTGCATTGTCATATCCTCGTCAAAAACATACCTGGAGTTGTGTTTTATTATGTGTTAGTAATCCTTTGTCGAACTCTTCTGCAATCAAAACACTGTACTTTAGCAAATCTCACAAGGAGATTTCAAATAATGTTTTCACCATGGCAGTCCTTAGGGTCCTAAATTAGTTTAACATCCCGAACAAAGCTTATCAAGAACTCTTTCAGAACATATTTTCACGAAGAATAAGAATAAAACAGAATAAAATTGCAGTAAATTGCATTTTATTATTTTTTTCTGTAAACACACAGCTTATACCTGGGGCCTGTTTCAATAAGGAGGTTCAACCAACTCTGAGTTAAAACTTGAACTCTGAGTTGACTTACCCTGAGATGGGAAACTCTGAGTTTTCGGTTACAGAACAGCTGAAATGAGTTGGTTCAATCAACTCTGAGTTGACTGACTCTGAGTTAAGCACGTGCACCACAACTATAAAAAGCCATTATCAATGGAGCGCAGATATTATGAGTCACCATGGAAACAGCGCAAGACAAAAAGAGGTGTTGGGTGTAATTAATTACCAAGTAATCTAAATATTGTAATTTAATTAAAGGAATTACTCTTAATAATAAAATATGATGCAATTACATTAAATAGGCTACTGCATAGACTATAGACCAATTCAATATAAAACAACAGTAGATTTAACATACATTTTTAAAAGGTATATTTTTTATGTAACCTCCTCCCTCTACACACTTTGATCAAAATTCATGAATAATTCATGCAATTGTATATTTTTAATTTGAAAGCATTATAAGTGCAGTTTATTGTCTCTCCTTTTATTGTTCAAGTGGTTGAGGTTGATAGGATTTAGTAATTAGTAATATGTAGACCAATACTTTCTAAAGATAGAAATTCTTACATTAATCTAATTACACTGTTGAAGATGTCATTTGTAGTTAGTAATTCATAAATTTTTTAGAGTAGCTACTGTTATAATATCAGAGGTGAAACTGAGAGAATGTTATTCAACCTAAAGTAGGCTACTATTACTTTGATAAAATTTTACTTAAGTACAAGTAAAAGTACCAGTCTAAAAAGTAGCTAATTTAATGTGAGTAAAAGTTGCTGAGTAACTTGTTTAACAGCATTATGGGGGGGGGGGGGGGGGGGGGCTGCTCTCCCATGTAGGGTCTTAACGTATGAGAGTTTAACAGTATGATAACCGTCTCAGAAAATATCACGGTTTATGGTATTAAACAATTATTAAATATATAAACTGCATTATTAAATTACGGTTATTATTATCATCAGTTAAAATGACAGTTAAATAAATTAAACATTTGTTCAATAAAACATATCTAATCAACTAATTTCAATATTTGATTATGAATTAGATTAACAACTTATTTTTTATCATTATTAACTTATTAATATGTTTAAAAAATAATTCTATATTCTATGAAATGTTTATTCCAATTTTTTTTTTTAATGATTTAATACAAATATATTATCAAAAACGGTGGTAATAAAATGAAAGTTTAGCAAACGTTTTAATCCTTTTATTTTTTGGCAAAGTGCTGCGAAACAGATTTAGTCAATCATGGACAAACAATATATATTCTTTAAAGAATGTGTAAATACATTTTAGTATTATTGTTGGTGTTTAAACACCACTTCCTCTTTAAAAAAGGGGAGGAGACCGCAATAAACTCTGGGTTTACTGAAGAAAACCTGCCCCTGACCAGGTTAGGTTCACAGAGTAAGTTACCATGGTAACTGACTCTGAGTACAAGTTACCTCTCTTTCAGAAACGGGCTTGACTTACTCTGCTTTCTCAGGTTTGACTTACCTCCCTTTCTGAAACGGAAAACCCAGAGTTTCCCTCATTTCAGGGTTAACATACTCAGAGTTTTCACTTAACCTCCTTTCTGAAACAGGCCCCTGGGAAACAGCTTTATAGCTTATGCTGTGAAATTGTAAACAATCCTTCGAATAAAGTGCCAATGGCATGAAACCTGAATCAAACTCACATTCTAGCCCTCTGATGGTCTTCAAAAAAAAGTCACACTCGTGGTCTTCGGGTCTATTGGACCCCAGACAATAAGATTTAATTTTATAACAAAACTATATATTTTTTTTCAACAAATATAATTTTACTCTGTTTATTAATGTTTTTACTAAACATTTGTGCAGTTTTTTGAGGATTTATGATTTTTATTAAATTTCTATAAATAAATAAATAAATATTTTTTAAATAGGATTTTTACAAAAAAACTGCATTTTATGTTAAATAAACTTTATAAAAGACCCAGATTTCTAACTTTCATTCCAGGGGATACCATGGATAATTTTACAAGGTTTAATGTAAGATTTTTTGCCCATTTTTTGGAAAATACAGATTAAAATTTGTAATAAATCACTTTAACCACTAGATGGCTATAGGGCTCCACTATAGGCCTATATACTATTGAATTACTGACAGATATAATTTCTAAAGTTAAATTCAGTTGGATTCATATCTAAATTTTATAAAATCACAATTATAACAAAAATAAAATACTTTTTGTCAAAGTTTAGCATTTTTTTTTGTACTGAAAAAACAACAGTTTTTCAATAATGTTACATTATGATTAGAATCAAACCTGAACAACATGTTACAAAGAGAAATGTTGGAGTCTTAAGATTTGATCATTTATTTAAACTGAACAGCAATAACAAATTAGCAAATAAAGCAGTAAAAATAAAATATTTGTAAAAAAAAAATAATAAAAAAATAATAAAAAGAAAATAGTTTGAAACAATAGAACAATAGTTGGTCTCATCTCTTTTATTTTTTTATAGCCCTACAAATGTATACCTGTGTGTGTGTGTGCACATTTTCAATGTGTCTTAGTGTTACCAATTTATTTTTGCGGTGGTTCTGCATTTTAGATTATTTTATTTTACAAATGATAAGAGAACAGTTGTTATAGTCTGTATGTATTCCTGTATATTGTATTCCTCTATATGTGTGTGTTTGTGTGTGTATGCGTGTGTGTGAGAATGATAATTTTGGATTGTGGATGTTTTTTGCATTGTTGGAAGTGTGCCACTTTATTTCTGTCATTTCTGTCTGTGTTCTGCGTTATTTCTGATTTTGATGATGAATTTTGTCTATTTTGAGTCCAATAATAAATAAGTATTTATGTATTTATTTATAGATATTTAAAATATATCATAAATCCTCCAAAAACTGCACAAATGTTGAGTAAAAACATTAATAAACAGAGTAAAATTATATTTGTAAAAAAAAAAACTATTGTTCTGTTACAAAATTAAATTTCATTTTTTGGGGTCCAATGGACCCCGAAGACCACGAGTGTGACTATTTTTGTCACGCCTACATAAAAACAGATAACATTCCATTTTAATTTTTTTTTTGTAGATCTAGAAAGTGTTGAGAGCCGTAGGAAGTTTCATACCATTTGGAAAAAGAGAACATTTTTTTTAATTCAAGCAAAAGTCATTTGGGGTCCAGTGGACCCCAAAGACCATCTGAAAAGTAAAATGTTAAGTAAAATTCATCAGAAGGTTGTCCAGAAAAAAATTGGACAAGAGCAACTGCTCAACTGGACAACTGCTCTGAAAAAGAGCAGTGAATACTTAGAAAAAAGTGCATTTCAAATACATTTAAACATTTACCTCTCTCATTCAGTCATAATTAGGCTGCAAGACTGAATTATGAACTGGTAAAGCTTTAAACAGCAATTTTATCAGATTTTACGACTAAACATTTGCAAACAACATTGTACTGCAGAATCTGCACAAATAAAAAGTGATTTTCATCAGATTTAAATATGTAGTGGTCCTTATAAAAAGTAAATTTATATACTTTAAAAATGTATATACAGTAAAAAATGTTATAAAGCGATAAAATGTTAAACAAAACAGCTTATGCTTGAATTGACAGGAATTCGACTACCTGTGGGAAATGAGGCAGAACACTATTTACTCATTATTTGAGAAAAAACTTTGCATTGCAGTGTAAAAAGGTCAACATGTCCAAATGTTCAGGGCTTAGGCTTGCTAGATTTTTAGAGGCTATGTTTCCTGCCACAGAAAACAGCTGCTCTGCTGGTGTGGAAGTGCTTGGTATACAGAGGTAGGACTTTGCTAATCTTGACAAAAAGGGATATTGCACCTCATTCAACTTCCACCACTCTAACGGATTTTCCCCCTTGGGAATGGACTTCTCACCAAAGTACGTGAGGACCTCCTGCCTGATTTCCCTACTGAGCTCCTCAGCTTCTCCTTCCTTGGCTTCTTCTTCACTGCTGAAGTCGGACTCTAGAAGAGAATCAATTAAGGAGACAGGAACCTTTTCAGGAGCAGGTGGTGTACTGTCAGGTGCTGTGTGGTGCTGGACACAGGGGGGTGGCAGCTGCTCCATTTCAACTGCCTTCATTTGGACTTTGACTTGAATTTTGAAGCAGTCCTCAGAAGAAAGAAACTTTAGTTTACGAAACTTTGGATCCAGGGAACAACTAAGGATTGTAGATTCTGAACCAATCAGACACACACAAATGATTCATTATATTTAATGAATAATCCAGCAAACTCACTATCCCAACAAAGTCTGTGAAACTTCCCCCAAATCAAGCTAACACACTGGCAGAACTTCAGTGTCTTGTTACAAGTTTTATGACCCAAAAGAATGTGCATGGACTTAATTCTAGCTGAGAAGGAGAAATGAACCCTTTTAATCCTATATATTCTATATACACTCACCTAAAGGATTATTAGGAACACCATACTAATACTGTGTTTGACCCCCTTTCGCCTTCAGAACTGCTTTAATTGTACGTGGCATTGATTCAACAAGGTGCTGAAAGCATTCTTTAGAAATGTTGGCCCATATTGATAGGATAGCATCTTGCAGTTGATAGAGATTAGTGGGATGCACATCCAGGGCACGAAGCTCCCGTTCCACCACATACCAAAGATGCTCTATTGGGTTGAGATCTGGTGACTGTGGGGGCCATTTTAGTACAGTGGACTCATTGTCATGTTCAAGAAACCAATTTGAAATGATTCAAGCTTTGTGACATGGTGCATTATCCTGCTGGAAGTAGCTGTCAGGGGATATGTAAATGGTGGCCATAAAGGGATGGACATGGTCAGAAACAATGCTCAGGTAGCCCGTGGCATTTAAACGATGCACAATTGGCACTAAGGGGCCTAAAGTGTGCCAAGAAAACATCCCCACACCATTACACCACCACCACCAGCCTGCACAGTGGTAACAAGGCATGATGGATCCATGTTCTCATTCTGTTTACACCAAATTCTGACTCTACCATCTGAATGTCTCAACAGAAATCGAGACTCAGACCAGGCAAAATTTTTTCAGTCTTCAACTGTCCAATTTTGGTGAGCTCTTGCAAATTTTAGCCTCTTTTTCTTATGTGTAATGGAGATGAGTGGTACCCGGTGGGGTCTTCTGCTGTTGTAGCCCATCCGCCTCAATGTCGTGTTGTAGCTTCACAAATGCTTTGCTGCATACCTCGGTTGTAACGAGTGGTTATTTCAGTCAAAGTTGCTCTTCTATCAGCTTGAATCAGTCGGCCCATTCTCCTCTGACCTCTAGCATCAACAAGGCATTTTCGCCCACAGGACTGCCGCATACTGGATGTTTTCCCCTTTTCACACCATTCTTTGTAAACCCTAGAAATGGTTGTGCGTGAAAATCCCAGTAACTGAGCAGATTGTGAAATACTCAGACCGGCTCGTCTGGCACCAACAACCATGCCACGCTCAAAATTGCTTAAATCACCTTTCTTTCCCATTCTGACATTCAGTTTGGAGTTCAGGAGATTGTCTTGACCAGGACCACACCCCTAAATGCATTGAAGCAACTGCCATGTGATTGGTTGATTAGATAATTGCATTAATGAGAAATTGAACAGGTGTTCCTAATAATCCTTTAGGTGAGTGTATATAACCATGTGATAAATGTATTAACATGTATCTAATGTTCCATCTCACAATTTTTCTTTTATGTGGTTTGGTTTCATGTAAACTCTAATACTTAATGTTTCAAACTTTGCAAACTATGGTTAACCAAACTCACCTATACCATGTTTGGTCTTTATAAATTGGTACTTTGAAGATTGAAAAGAGTGTGTATAGGATATGTTGATATATATGAAATATGATACAACATATTAGTATTTCAAGAATCTTCCCTAGTCTTTTTCATCAGAAACCAGTCCACGTTTAGGACAAAGACTCGTAAATCAACGACAGAGCAACTTTCCCGCTTGGACATTTCACCTTTCTTATTGGTCGAGCCAATAGGCGCGTTTCCATTACAGATTTGCGCAAAACTTTTGCGATTTTTTTCTAAATGTCGATAAAAAACTATTGCGAAATGACGGCGTTTCCATTAACTGATGTTATGCGATAAAACGTCCTTTTTTTCCTCTCGCGATAAGTCATTTAAACATCATGACAACGGGACATTACACATCCACACTAGACATTATTATTATTATTAATGGAAGGAGACGTGCATAGCATTTATCCAAGCATTAATGGCAGGGAAAGACCCGTATACTGCGAACGGCATAAGGAGTTTCTGGGTGTTTCTCTCTCATTTCTGCTCCGAGGTCTTGATTGTGGCATTTCTTTGAGGTTTAGAATCCATGTATTGCCTTAGCCTAATTATTGTTTCTTTTATGAATTTAATAAAGAACTCTGTCCAAACTCAGTGTACATTTGTTTCCATTCGTTTTTCCTTATTTAACCCGTGTTCAAAACGAAAAATTAACGGTGGTTGTTTTTTTTTAAAATGCAAAGTTGAACACCATTTTTTTTTTTAACTGTAGGCTACACAAATGCTGCGCAAAAATAATAATATATCGACTAAATTTCAGATGTTTGTTTATGACTTTTTGCCCCTTTATTAAACATTTATAATATTCCCAACTTAATACGAAAAAAAAAGTCGATTGTAATGGTTTTCTAAGGCCAAATTAGAACCTGGAAATTATATTTTTCCCGCAGTATACTGAATGAGAAGAGCTATATTTATGTCTCTGGAACCACAGAATACAGAAAGGTGATTTAGGTAAGTTATAGGCTAATGATAATAAATGTCTCTGAAAAAATAACGAGGCATTTTAATTGTTTATTAATAAACTATTTTTTTCTAAATCAGTGTCGGCTAAAAACCATCTCTGCTGAGGCGCGCCGCGCGAATGCACCAGAGAGAAATAGGCCTACACCTTTCATACTGATTACATAAGCAGAAGGTATTAGCTTTCGATTCGAATTTGTTCGTTTTAAAGTGGACATTTCAAGCTTTAGCCCAGGCTATACTTTGTTTCAGTTCTCGCGCTCCAGTTCACGGAGATCATGAAAGCGCATGAGTTTTTATTTTACAAAAGCACAACGATTTCTTGTTATTATGAGTTTACACAAATAAAATCATAGTTGCGAATAATGTATTATTATTTTCTGTATGACCAGAAGAGTATGACTATTTTAAGTTGTTTCTACTGTTGATAGGAAAAAGCACTATTCGCGTTAATCGCATGCCAGCTCAGCAAACACTTGGATATGCATCAAAATCTTGTGTTCATTTGTGATAATCTTAGCCCTGTATTATTGTTGTCTAACCATTATGTATGACATTTGACGAATTGCTTTGTTCCTTTTTTGGATAAAAGCGTCTTCTAAATATGTAGCCTAATAACTGTTATAATAATGATGATATTTATTAGCCTAGGCCTATTATTATTTGCGTATATCACGGACCCCAAACACACCGCGTCTTCTAAGTCAGGTGACTGTTATTGCGCAAAAACTGTTTCCATTGCAGTTTTGCGAAATATCCCTTTTTCGAATTGCCTGAAAAACCTCCTCATGCGAGCGTAAAAACTTTTTTGCGATAAATGGGAGTTTTTGCGAAATTGACGTGTTTCCATTGAGCGTAATTTCAATTCGCAATTTCAATTTGCGCAATTTGAAGGGTAATGGAAACGCGGCTAATGAGAGGTTGGACGTTTTCTAAGGTTATAAATTGCATCCACACCAGCCCTTCCCTCTCTTAGTTTTTTCATCCAGCCGCAACACTGTTCTGGTGATACTGGGGAACCCCCTCCACGGGGGCCCAGTAGGCCTTGATCCAACCAGAAAGGGGCTCATGCAGGAGAGAGAAGACTCTCTCACAAAGAACCAAGGACAATCTCAGGAGTTTGGAACCAGGACTCCAACCAACAATGACTCCTATCCTCACTTCTCCTGGATGCTCGGCGTGGCCTCAACAGGGCCCAAGGCCCCAGGCCTTGACCAAACCAGCCATTTGCTCATGGAGAAAAATAACTTTCAAACAACTTCCACTTGCCACTGCCGGAACCCTCAACGACTTCAATTTCCCACAACTTCAAGAATTGTTCCCACTACAAATGCAAGTATTCAATTCAATGAAATGTGAAAATGAAATGCCGTTGGGTCTTCTCATAGTTAGATGGATCTTCTCCATCGTTACATCATTCCATCTCTCACTCCTTTTTCCTACACCTGTATTTATGTATGTTTGTTTAGTTTATTCATGTTTATGATTTAGTTAATAAAACTTATGCACTTTATGTATTTGGTTCTGATTTACTGCTTGCAAACAAAGTCTCTTTTACGATCTTGATCTTGCTACATGCTCAAAGTGCTGTACATGCTAAGAAATAATTATTCTTCTGTGGCCATGAAAGATACCCTTTTCTTAGAATAAATTTATAATCAAAATAGTTTGTTGGATGAACTGAGTAATTGATTGTAATATTAATTTAGCTATGTCAAGTTAATCCAATTAACTGACCCAAATATTCATTATTAATCATAACAAGTTATTATTGATTATTAATATTTCCTATAGCTAAGTTCCTTACAGGATTACAGTGTTATGTGATGTGTCACAGAAAGTGGTTTCACTATTCCATCGTTGTTCAAGCTGTTCTACAGCTGTGTGAAGGAACGCTTGTGCACCTGGTGTTTCAAATTCCATACCTTGCATTGTCTTGACCAATCCTTTTACCAATGGTGGCACAGAGGAAATTGTAGTGTATTTTTCATCACTCATGTACTCTGTGGCACAGTCAAAATGCTTCAGGGCTGTGGAAAGCTCTCCAATTAGGCTACATTGTTCTGGTAATATAATGCACACACACGTGTCCTTACTACTTGATATACAACCACTGATGAGCATAATCGGTTTTGATAAAGAAAAAAAGTCTAAATATTTAAGTCTAAATATTGCTTGCCTGTTTTTGTCACAGTTAGGTCCGACAGCATTGCAGTAACAGGCCACTGTTGCTCAAGCAGGCGACTGATCATCTGAGAAGTACTATTCCATCTAGTAGGCAAGGCAAGGCAAGGCAAGTTTATTTATATAGCACATTTCATACACAATGGTAATTCAAAGTGCTTTACATAGGAGAAAATAAAATAATCAAAACAAATAAAAATAATTAAAACAGTTTAGAATAAAAATTTAAATAAAGTACAGTAAAAACAGTCGGACGAATATTGGCACAGTGCTCATTCAGTAAATGGATAGCTAAACTATGCCTCTAACCTCTAACTTCTAACACCTCCTCTAACTTCTAACACCTCACTTCCGGGGCGCTCCCTCGCGTGCGACCCACTACAGCAAGCACCGTCCTTTGGTTGTTTTATGTGTTTTTTAGGTTTTATGTTTATGTTTTAAGTGATTTTTTTTTACGCCGTGTGCATGTGTGTTTAAAGGCACACTATGCAACAATTGTACCTTAATATAACAGCTTCAAAGTCATTTTGGTGGTAAACAAACTCATAGTAGGGCGAATCATCCTGGTAGTAAAGCTCGGGGGGGACGCCGCTGGATAAACCAACAATGTAAGTTTGAGAGGAGCGCCCCTGACAAATCTCGCGAGAATCACGACATGCTTTACGGCAACGACGTCACACACATCAACAACAACAACATAGGAAGCACGAAGACAGTTGCGCGCAATTCAGACGTGATACCATGCGTGATACTCGACGATGGAAAAAGCAAAGAAAACGCGGTCGGAAGAGACTAGGAAAAGGAATAGAGAATCTGACCATGTGAGGAACCGGATAAGAGTCACTCGGTCGGCTTTCACTCGTTGGCGCGAGCTAAAAAGCATGCCGCACTGCGTGCAAAAGTGCCGAGTCAAGCGAGTCGAGCCCCGTGTCAAGCGAGTCGAGCCCCGTGTAAAGCGAGTCGAGCCCCGTCTCAAGCGAGTCGAGCCCCGTGTCCGGCGAGTCGAGCCCCGTGTCAAGCGAGTCGAGCCCCGTGAAAAGCGAGTCGAGCCCCGTGTCAGGCGAGTCGAGCCCCGTCTCAAGCGAGTCGAGCCCCTTCCCAAGCGAGTCGAGCCCCGTGTCAGGCGAGTCGAGCCCCGTGTCAGGCGAGTCGAGCCCCGTCTCAAGCGAGTCGAGCCCCGTTTCAGGCGAGTCGAGCCCCGTGTCAGGCGAGTCGAGCCCCGTGTCAAGCGAGTGATGCAGTGATGCTGACCTGGCGGTCTTGTTGATGAACTAGTAAGTAAATCTCTTATTTGTAAACTTGTTTGCGTTCTATGTTGTATTATGTTGCGCTTGCTTGTAGTATGTCATTTTTTTTATGATGCTGTTCATTCATCCATGTTTGCGATTATCATGAAGACAGTTGTCATCACAGACTCCACTCACCCTGGACACCACCTGTTTGAACTGTTACCGTCAAGACGGAGACTCAGATCACTGGCCACAAGAACATCTCGGCACAGGAACAGTTTCTTCCCACAGGCCATTTCCCTCCTGAACAGTTAACATATCTCCCAAGGCATATGCCTTAAAGTGCAATACCCCCACTGTTTAACGCAACAACTTACAACTCAGGTGACACTTACATGTAGATTTATTTATTTATAATATTCAAAACACTGTAAATTTGTTCATAATCTGTAAATCTGTAAATGTTTATTCTGGCTAAACCCAACTGTCATACTTTTATTCTCATATTTTTATATTTTGTATTTTATTCTTAACCCTTAGGGGTCGAAAACCGCGTCCACGCGTTTTGCTGGATTTTTTCCTTATCAGAGCAAAAAAGAATCAAATTACTCTGTTGATTTTGATCTTAAATATAAGTGTTGTACATCATTAGATCCTGTTAAGTGACTATTTTTTTGTGGATACTCACAATAAAAACAAAGTGTAGTGCTTTTCGTCAAATAAAGAAAAATAAACATGATGCGCGTTTTAACTTGTCTCTCTCTGTCTGTGAGGTCCGTTCTGAAACGCGTCCAAAATATTAACTGTAACTCTCTCAATACTTGTCACAGAGATACGAGATATGTCTCTTTATGAAGCTGAGATTCTCTTCTTTTAAATGAAGTAATTTATCTTAAAAAAATATATTTACAGTTTATGTAATCCGTTTGAAACAAAGGAGAGTTACAGTTTTTTCGCTCTCCCTTCATTATAGATAATTAGGTGAGCCCGCCACACCCCCAGCGCTTTTGACATGGTAAATCTATGCATCACACGCGGCACGCCCCCGCCACGAACTCAGTTGGCCTTCCTTTTTCAGCTCCTTCTGGAATACCGATAATTCTGATGTTATTACGGCGCGATCGGCCCTCGAGATCGTTAAGCTTGAACTTAAGCATCTTATTCTCTTTACTGAAGGTATCCAGGGACGTTTCCAGAGAGTGGATACGAGTTTCATGATCACTAGCCTGCTCCTCTACCATATCGACTCTCTCACTTAACTCTCGTTGCGCCGTTTGTATGGTTCGAAGAGTTGCTTCTAGTTTATCAAATCTCTCATCAAAGGCACTGATGATCTTTTCCGAGACCTTCTCCATCATCCGTGACATGTCTTTTTCTTCCAGCGCGAGGCCTGCCGTTTGGTCAGCCATCGCCATATTGTCAGAAGCATCAGGCTGCGGCTGAGAGGGTTTAATGCCCTGGGGCTGCTTTTTTGACGGCATCGACAGAGCTTAATGTTCAATTGTAGTGCTATGGTTGTTAAGATAGACTTTTAGCCCATTTAAAAGTAGATTAGAGACATTTAAATTACAATTTTATCGACTTGGCTGTGGAGGAGATGGAAGACACGTCTACCTCCTATGTTGCTCCATAGCGCCCCCCCTAACCAGGCTTTTGAACTAAAATTTCCAAACCATAATGCCATTTATCAAAAAGCACACCCAATTCACTAAACTATAAACACTATTCCCTGTTTTGACACATGAGTCAGAATTGTTGAACTGTCACTGCAAAACTCTACACACAAATCCCTTCATTTCTCATTGCCTAGACCATGTGGTAATTTAGAAAGCACTAGTATTCAATACTGTTCACTCAAGTTAGCACAGCTTCAGCTCAGTTAGCACACAATTACCCAGGTGAAAACACTAAGAGTCAAAATTTAACACACATCAATCAGATCTTTCAATAGAAAAAAGGGCCCGAATCAGTTTGAGTTTTGGAACAATGGATCCAGAAAGACATGAAGGAAGAGGTCGAGGAGGAGGAGGAGGAGAAGGAGGAGGAGGAGGAGGAGGAGGAAGGGCAAGGACAAGGGCAAGGGGAAGGGGAAGGGGAAGGGGAAGGACAAGAAAACAAGCCAGGGTCTCCGCGGGTCCTTATAAAGTCTTAAAACGTCTTAAATACAATTTTCACTTTTTAAGGCCTGAAAATGTCTTAAATTCTGAAATTTACGATAAGGAGGTCTTAAATTTCACATACGGACCTTAAATTTCTTGTCCGACACGTCATCCGTTTTTTGTTTTGTTTTTTGAACAGTGCGCACCATTTGGGGGCAACGAATAAAGGAGACAACAACACATTACAGACTGTGTTTACGAGCGTTCATGCTTACGGTTGCCAGATTTAAATAATTAAATCCCCAGTCAGAGCTTTTCTGTTAAAATAACACGTTTTCTAGCCGGTCTTGTCAATAGTATCTGGCAACCATGCTCGCGCGCGCGCTCTCTACACTGCTGAAGAAGCGCGGATGATCTGAACACAGACAAGTAAGCTGGAGTTCAGTGATCTTCATTTAATATTTTCTACTTAAATTAATTGAAGTGTCATTCAGTTGGTCTTTATTCTGTCACGAGCCGCTTGCGCTGTTTGTGTGACTAAATCTGCGATCAATACAGGCTGATATCTAGCAGTGTTTTTAATGTTGATCATATTATTGCTATTTTGCAACGAAAGCCACGGCAGAACACAGCGGTGATTCGAGAACGAATCTGTGGCTTTGTACGAATCGTGAGATTCAATGACCCGTTCATAAATACAGCCACTTGCTTTGTTACCATAGACTGTGTTTGTTACTGAATGAATGAATGACTCGATGACGGATGACTCGCTCATAAAGACAGTGACTTACCCCCACCTACTGGCGATTTTAATTTAATGTTTAAAAGTATCACCTTGTTTTAACCATCATCATTGCATATTTATTGAACATTGTTTTATTTAAAGGCATTATTTATTTTATAAAAGTATTTATAAAGGTAAAAAATCGATTAAAAGGGGCAGATATTGGAAAAGGTGTGACAGCAGTCTAAGTAGAAGAGGGGTTACGGCACTCTAAAAGATTGGAGAACCACAGAACTAACCACCTCCAACAGGGATATGTAGAATTGCACAAGTGCTACTGCTAAAGAGTGCATTGTCAATACAGCCTGTTACCTTGATTCAAATGTCTCATAAGCTTAATTGAATTGGCCTAAAGCGAAAAATTATACATATAAAATAGCTACCAAAATTAATGTCGGTAACTGAAGTTTGACTTTGTCAACTAAAACTATGAAGACAAAATTACTAAAATGTGACCAATAAGACCAATAAGCATTTTCATCTGAAGACTAAGACTAAAACAAAAATGGCTGCCAAAATTAACATTGTCGTGTTGAACATTTTCCTGTTTTTTTGTCGTGGTAAAGTCTTAAATTTGCCTTTTAGAGGACTTAAAAAGGTCTTAAAAGTCATTAAATTTGCTGTTAAAAAATGTGCAGATACCCTGACAAGCAGTCTCGGATGAAATTAAAGCCACTTTAGTTGACCATGTCTTTGTCAATGGTATGACTGAGGAAGGCCGGGCTACAAGTAAGGCCAGATTTGAGTGCTTCACCGTCGCCTCCATCATCAGAACCTTCAGGGAGGTGTGGTGGCAAAGAAAATTCTATCACTGAATAAGAGACAAACATTTCCGATTGTCTTTGATGAGGTTTATTTTCTTGCAGGAAAAGGCCAGCAGTTGTACAGTCACACAGAGTGGCTGCAGAGTGTGACAGTGAAGGAGGGCATCCTTTCTACTTCAGTGGAACTACTACAGTCTTGAGTCCCAGAATGTTATCTTTCTAGGCCAATGATGGTATTTCAACCATATGTGGAACATTCTTAGATTTGTTCATCATATTGCATCCTTGAGTGGAGGCCCTCCTGTCACGTACCAACGCTCTTTACCATTCCAATACAACTCCATAGGTTTGTGTGTGCTCTTTTACTGTCATATGATGGTCACACACATTTTACGTAAGTAAATCTCAAACATTTTTTAGAGGAGAGAGTAAAAAAAAAAGAAGAAGAGTACAAATCCATTGGTTATGTCTGTTCATTATGTGAACATAACTTACCAGTTTTGGAAATGTTGTTTTGAATTTATTGCACCAGTGTGTTAGACTATGTTGTAGTGTGTGTGATTTTGAAGGCTTGTGTGTCCCATCTGAGGGCAAAGTTTGGTTTTTCAGCAAGAGTGAATGGTTTTGAGTGTAGAGCTTCATTTTGACCCGAAAATAGGATGTTTGGTGAATTTGGTGAGACGTTATGGATTTGTGTTTACTGTTTTGAGAATACGAGGTATAGTTTCAAGAAATGTGTTTAAGCAATCGAGAAAAACTGTAATATTACTAGGCTAACGTTACAGTAAATCCATGGTAAATGGATTCAGTATCAATTCAGATTCTGACTGTATCGTTGCGCACAGTGTTTCTCCTGTTTTTCAGCGCTGTTTCATCTGCCTTTAGACTGGACATTTGTGTTCTTCGCTGAACTCAAGCGCTTCTCACTGGAGCTCGTGAGTGAGACGATCAGAGTAAACATAGAGTAAACAGAGTTAACCCGTCTGCTCTAGTGAGCTCGCGCTGTGCTGCCGTTTGGACTTTGAGCCGAGCGGATAAATGCTCCGTGTGGCGTGCGGTTCAAATGAGTTTCGTTCCGCTTTTGGCGCATACACATTATCGAACATTTATCGGCCTCTTGATATCGTTTTATCGAGAAAAATTATATCGCGATAATTATCGTTATCGTTTTATCGCCCAGCCCTAGTGTCCGTAACGGTGATAGATTGAAGAGCGCGTCCAAGTGAAGACTGCCCGCGCGCCACCACAAGAGAACACTGTCTCCATGACACTGATAGCAGGACACGAGCGCTCAGCTTGAGTTCAAAAACAAAACATTTTTGCACTAAATCTCTTATTTAAGAGCGGACTAAATGAATGCTCTGCTAGTTAACTGGAGATGTTTTATTTGTATTAGGTACAGTCGTTCATTGAGTGTATCAGTAAATGTGTGCGGTCTATATGGGCCATAAACAGATACTCGCGGTTACGCAGTCTACCCATCAATAGATGTTTCTCTGTCCATCAACAGATACATTGTGCATCTATAATCATAATTGTCCATCAGTTTACTTTGGATAATGATGTGCTAACAGTTTTTTTGTTTTATTTTTTAGGAATGTGGCTGCAGTGCTCAGTGCGATCAAGAATCATACTGAGTAAGTGCATAGATGTAATATTTTACAGATGTAATGTAGCCTAATTGTTTTTACATCCTCACCATCAGCCTTCAGAAATCATTCTGATATAATTTTTTTTAAATCAATGTTGGAAACAGTTGTGCTGCTTAATTTTTTTTAACCTGTGATAGTTTTTTTTTAGGATTCTTTGAATGCACTTTTATATAAAAAAAAACAAGTTTGTTCTTTTTATGTTTGTTTGTTTTTTGAAAGGATGTGTTAAGTGATATGAATGACTTTAAAGGGTACCTATTATGGCATTTAAAATGTTCCTAATATTGTTCTGGGAGTCCCCAACAACAGTTTTACATGCATGCAATGACAAAAAACACTTTTGATGTCTTATAATATGCATTTATTTTTACCTGATTTGCTCAGCGATTCCCAAATGATTCGTTTGACGACTTTGCGTGACGCTAATCTGCGGTGATTGGTCAGATAACCCAGTCAGTTATTTTTCGCCTTAACCCAACCCATAAGAAATTTTACCATGGCATTTGTACCATGGTACAAATAACATGGTACTAGTACCATGGTATTTTTGACAGTACCATGGTATATTTATAGTACCATATTATGTACCATGATATATTTATAGTACCATATTATGTACCATGGTATATTTATAGTACCATGGTACATGTACCATGATATATTTATAGTACCATATTATGTACCATGATATATTTATAGTACCATATTATGTACCATGGTATATTTATAGTACCATGGTACATGTACCATGATATATTTATAGTACCATATTATGTACCATGATATATTTATAGTACCATATTATGTACCATGATATATTTATAGTACCATGGTACATGTACCATGGTATATATAATAGCGATTTTTAATAGAACAATGGGACATGTACCATGGTATATATATGTGTTCCATGGTATTTGTACCATACCTACAACTGTCAAATTTACAATGGTACATGAAATAAAATATTTAGCTCAGGCAAATAAAAACACAGTAACTGTAATTTTTTTTTTTTACATTTTATTATTTTTTCCCCCGTAGATTTAGCAGGATTTTCTTTTCACTATCTTGGCCGCATTAGATAACTTCTGGCGGATGAATCCCTTTATTTCAGCATCATTCTTTTCGGAGAAGACAGATTTAACTTCACCTAAAGAGAGAAAAGAAGTAAAGGAAAGGAGAACAGACAAGTTACAGATAGACACATAGACATACAATATATTTACGGATTGCCACTGAAGAAAAAATACTTACAAACAATCTTCTTAACTTCTTCAGGAGGGAGTGATGGCCGTGTCTCCCCCTTGCTTGATGATCCAAGCCCAGTCACACTGTGAGCTGCCATGAATACGGTGGTGTACAGACAAATCATTTGTGTATTTAGCTGCTGTAACCTTGTTGCAGCGGTCCCTGATTGCCTGTGGAATATCCTAAGAACATAAATTGGTATAACATTGGGTCATATTACCAAAGTTAAGAAATAGCAGTGTTCAAAAAAAAAATTTTCAAAGGGGTACAACTAAAATAAGTTAGTTAATCTTCCTATTTATCTCAGATTTCTATTTGCAGAAGTTCCCTGGTCCCACTTTATAATATACTTCTGTTATTAGTGAATATAAAACTTACCAGACAGACAGCCACAGAAGAACAGCCATCCACAAGCAGCTGTGTTCTGGAAGACTGCATACAGTATTTAAAAAGCACAGAAGTATGTTACTCACAAGAAACTAATAATAGGACAGACATAAAAAACAGATTTGACTTATAACCAAGAAAAACACCAAACATATAAAAGCTAATTCAAATGAACCATTAAACAACAACATATCTGCTTCTGCATATGTACCTGCAAACTGGGTCCAGCAGTTGAGGTATGCGCCATACATGGTGCTTCTGCCACATCATTGTTGTCTTTCTGTATCTATGCATTAAAGGAATAGTTCAGATATTTTGAAGTGGGGTTTTATTAAGATACTTATCCGGATGACACGGCCCAGATTGCCATCTACTGTTTGTAAAACACTGACTATTGATAAGAACACATCCTAACTATCCATTTCAACTGAGTTTGTTTAATATAAAATAAACATTTTTCTTTAAATCATTGTAACTATAGCAGACATAAAGACAAATATATATATATATATATATATATATATATATATATATATATATATATATATATATATATATATATATATATATATATATATATATATATATATATATTATATATATACAGTGGGTACGGAAAGTATTCAGACCCCCTTAAATTTTTCACTCTTTTTTATATTGCAGCCATTTGCTAAAATCATTTATGTTCATTTTTTCCCTCATTATTGTACACACAGCACCCCATATTGACAGAAAAACACAGAATTGTTTACATTTTTGCACATTTATTAAAAAAGAAAAACTGAAATATCACATGGTCCTAAGTATTCAGACCCTTTCCTCAGTATTTAGTAGAAGCACCCTTTTGATCTAATACAGCCATGAGTCTTTTTTGGGAAAGATGCAACAAGTTTTTCACATCTGGATTTGGGTATCCTCTGCCATTCCTCCTTGCAGATCCTCTCCAGTTCTGTCAGGTTGGATGGTGAACGTTGGTGGACAGCCATTTTCAGGTCTCTCCAGAGATGCTCAATTAGGTTTAAGTCAGGGCTCTGGCTGGGCCATTCAAGAACAGCCACGGAGTTGTTGTGAAGCCACTCCTTCGTTATTTTAGCGGTGTGCTTAGGGTCATTGTCTTGTTGGAAGGTGAACCTTCGGCCCAGTCTGAGGTCCAGAGCACTCTGGAGAAGGTTTTCGTCCAGGATATCCCTGTACTTGGCCGCATTCATCTTTCCCTCGATTGCAACCAGTCGTCCTGTCCCTGCAGCTGAAAAACACCCCCACAGCATGATGCTGCCATCACCATGCTTCACTGTTGAGACTGTATTGGACAGGTGATGAGCAGTGCCTGGTTTTCTCCACACATACCGCTTAGAATTAAGGCCAAAAAGTTATATCTTGGTCTCATCAGACCAGAGAATCTTATTTATCACCTTCAGGTGTTTTTTAGCAAACTCCATGCAGGCTTTCATGTGTCTTGCACTGAGGAGAGGCTTCAGTCGGGCCACTCCGCCATAAAGCACCGACTGGTGGATGGCTGCAGTGATGATTGACTTACTACAACTTTCTCCCATCTCCCGACTGCATCTCTGGAACTCAGCCACAGTGATCTTTGGGTTCTTCTTTACCTCTCTCACCAAGGCTCTTCTCCCCCGATAGCTCAGTTTGGCCGGACGGCCAGCTCTAGGAAGGGTTCTGGTCGTCCCAAACGTCTTCCATTTAAGGATTATGGAGGCCACGGTGTTCTTAGGAACCTTAAGTGCAGCAGAATTTTTTTTGCGACCTTGGCCAGATCTGTGCCTTGCCACAATTCTGTCTCTGAGCTCTTCAGGCAGTTTATTTGACCTCATGATTCTCATTTGCTCTGACATGCACTGTGAGCTGTAAGGTCTTGTATAGACAGGTGTGTGGCTTTCCTAATCAAGTTCAATCAGTATAATCAAACACAGCTAGACTCAAATGAAGGTGTAGAACCATCTCAAGGATGGTCAGAAGAAATGGACAGCACCTGAGTTAAATATATGAGTGTCACAGCAAAGGGTCTGAATACTTAGGACCATGTGATATTTCAGTTTTTCTTTTTTAATAAATGTGCAAAAATGTCAACAATTCTGTGTTTTTCTGTCAATATGGGGTGCTGTGTGTACAATAATGAGGGGAAAAAAATTAACTTAAATGATTTTAGCAAATGGCTGCAATATAACAAAGAGTGAAAAATTTAAGGGGGTCTGAATACTTTCCGTACCCACTGTATATATATATATATATATTAGTATTTCTTAAAACAGATACCTTCTGAATGTCCTTGTATTTTTTTTTATAATATCAGAGGAAGAATAGGACATCGCCGGCTTATTCTTTTTGAACATAACATGCAATGGTTCACAGAGCCAACCAAATGTTACATAGGATTTACAATAGAACAAAGGGTTTATTAAAGGGTTTATATATATATATATATATATATATATATATATATATATATATATATATATATATATATATATATATATATATATATATATATATATATCTTAAGGTAATATATATTGTGCAATAAATGCATGAAATTATTATCATGATTAAACAATAATTCCCCCTTTGTTGTGGAGGTTTTTTTTCTGTCCCTCCTGAAATCACTTTTATTAGTAAGTGACGTCACTGATTAACAGTACGTTACAGTGAATTCTTTCAGGTTAGCTAAATAAATTAGCTTACTTCCAATAACCCATTGACAAATTACCAGCAAAACAAAACTATCAAAAACTGTCATCAACACAAAGATGTGGTTAAAACCCCAAACTTATGTAAAACAAGAGCTCAAGTGTAACGTTGACTTAACTTACCTATTCTGAAAACGGTTGAGAATGAGATGCTAACAACAGACAACGGACTTTTTCGAAGACACAAAACCATTTCTATAAAGTAAATATTCAACAGAAGCGTATCAATTATACATAAGAAAGGTGTCAGGAACGTTTGTATGTATTATTTGTGTGATTTTGTTAACTAAACTTACCTGAAAGAAGCTTAAACAACAGCGAGAGACGCTAGTTTTGCTGTTTGTCAGTTGATGAGGTTTCCATGGTTTCCATCTGCTCGCGTGCGCTCCTGTCAATGTTTACGCGCACGCGCATTGAAACCATAGAACAATTCAAAAGGCACGCAGCATTTAAACATCTAGAATTACAACATTTAACAATTTAAAATATCATTCATTTTACAGTTTTTCTCGATTGCTTAAACACATTTCTTGAAACTATGCCTCGTATTCTCAAAACAGTAAACACAAATCCATAACGTCTCACCCAGTTTCCCAAACAACCTATTTTCAGGTCAAAATGAAGCTCTACATTCAAAACCATTTACTCTTGCTGAAAAACCAAACTTTGCCCTCAGACGGGACACACAAGCCCTCAAAATAACACACACTACAACATAGTCTAACACACTGGTGCAATAAATTCAAAACAACATTTCCAAAAGTTATGTTACTTGTGGTTCCCCTCCTCACACAAACATTTTCACAAAAGAAAAGGATACAACCAACTGATACATTGGCACATTTTTATTCATTCATGTACTACACAGTAAAAAAAAAAAAAAAAATTATTATAAAAAAATACTTTTTACTGTAACTCTCACACATCCTTTTTACAGGAAAAAATGGAAACATACTGATTTTTGATGCATTTCTTTATTACAGTAGTACAGTAGTACATATTACATAGTGGAACAGTAGATGTGATGTCAAAGCACAGAGTACAGCACAAGTTACAGAGCAGTCTTACTGTAAGTGCACTTACCTGTTTTCCTCCCTGAAAGTTCTGATGGAGGCGACGGTAAAGCGACTCAAATTAGGCTGTACTCGTTGCCCAGCCTCCCTCATAGACATGCCATGGACAAGGACATGATCAACTGAAGTGGCTCTAATTTCATCCGAGACTGCTTGTCTCCTTGCCCTTCCTCCTCCTCCCACCTCCACCACCACCTCCACCTTGACTTCGTCTACCTCGTCCTTCACCACGTCCTCCTTTTCCTCTTCTTCCTCTCCCTCCTCCTTCACCACATCCTCTTCCTCCTTCACCACATCCTCTTCCTCCTTCACCACGTCCTCTTTCTCCTTCACCACGTCCTCTTCCTTTTTCACCACGTCCTCTTCCTCCTTCACCACATCCTCTTCCTCCTTCACCACATCCTCTTCCTCCTTCACCACGTCCTCTTCCTCCTTCACCACGTCCTCTTCCGCTCCCTCCTCAACCTCTTCCTTCATTTCTTTGTGGATCCATTGTTCCAAAACTCAAATGAACTGACTCTGGCACTTTTATGTATCTTGAAAGTTCTGACTGATGTGTGTTAAATTGTGACTCTTAGTGTTTTCACCTGGGTAATTGTGTGCTATTTGAGCTGAAACTATGCTGACTTAAGTGAACAATATTGAATGCTAGTGCTTTCTAAATGACCACATGGTGTAGGCAATGAAATATTAAGGGATTTGTGTGTAGAGTTTTGCAGTGATAGTTCAACAATTTTGACTCATGAGTCAAAACAGGGAATAGTGTTTATAGTTTAGTGAAATGGGTGTGCTTTTTGATAAATGCCATTATGGTTTTGAAATTTTAGTTCAAAAGCCTGGTTATAGTGTTTAAGCAATTGAGAAAAACTGTAAATCATGAATTTGAAAATCATTGTGTAGTTCTATGACCCAAGGTTTTTTTATTTTTTTTATTTTTACATTAAAAGATAATATGAAAGCACTAAACACTGCTTTATATAAATGAAAGATGGTAATGAAATTACGGGCCGTGACGTTCCAGTTTCGTTTGTGTCTGATTGGTCTCAGTCCTTACATCAGTGATATATTTATTAGTATCAACAATATATAATTTTATTATAATAAATATACATCACTGATGAATACCAAAACAAACCAGTAAACCATTTGCATTGTTTTTATTGTGACAAATAAGTTAATTTTATTTAATAAATTCTATGCAGTCCATGCTTATAATGAATTATAGCACGATTTATACTTATTTATGAGCAATATTACTATTCTATAAATATATTTATAAAGACGCATTAAGACCTACAATATATAGTTACATCTATATTATTTTTTATACTTCCTTATGTCACAAGTTTGTTATTTTAAATGCACATGCTCATAATCCATTATGTGGAGTAATAGCTAATCATGGACTGTTGAATGAAATAACATTTATGACAATTCACGGGATCGTTAAATAGTTTGATTAAGCTTCTAATCTTAAACCTTCTAATCTTAAAACATATGTTTTTGTTAAATAACTTAAAACGATCTACTGTTATGGTGAGTTGCCCACAGTAAACCCTCATGGGGGCCCAAATGGGTGAAACTGCTACGGGCCCCACATGGGCTAACCCACTATGGGCCCTTAAGGGGTTTTCTGTGGGCAAACCCACAGTGGGTGGTTGGTAGGCGGTTGCTAGGGTATTCTGGGTGGAATTTTGGGCAGCTCCTGCCCCCCAGGGGTGCAACTTTTACCCCATTGTGAGGTATGTTCTACAGAGCCTGCCAGCCTCTTCAAATGTGGTAAATTACAAGTTTCTGAGAAATCATTGGTCAGTGCTACGAGTCGTCAAAGTTTGTGGCAATGTTAAGTCTATGGGATTTTTTTTACCCAATGATTTGCCCCTGGGGCGAACACCGTACCCCCCATCGCTAAGAAAAGTCACAGCACACCTCTCCTCAATAATCCGCACAATTTAACGCCTCAATCAGGGGTCTGTGATGTCGGCGTGTATTTTTTAACAGATGATTACTATGGAGTTTTTAAAAGGAGTTTTTATAAAAATTTTATAAAGTTATTTAGTATGAACCACCTGAACACATGAATAAGCCATATCTCAGCAGCAGAACATTGTACAGAAATGTTTGTTGGCTGGTATGCAATCATGTACCACACCCTAGCAACCGAGCGGCGAATTTTGCCACTGCAAGCACCACTCACATTTTCTTCTGGAAATGTACAATCTAGGTAGTAGGGTATTTACCATTGTAAATCTGAGGTACCATATTATGTATAGTAACAGCTACCATACAATGTACCATGGTAATATCTGAGGTACTAATGGTATGTACCATGAAGGCACCATGGTACTACTATGGTATACCATGGTATGTACTATAGTTTATCATGGTAAACTTTCTTATGGGAAAGCTTAAACATATTGATAAAGCACTGCAGTATTACAATACGCTCTATTCTTTATGACAATGTCACACAGGTCGAGGGGAGGAATGCTCGGATGACCAACCACCCCCCCTCGCTTACTGAGTCACCACCGTGAGGAGCCGACACCACAGGCACACAACAGAGGACTACGGAGACACAGGTAAGTTTCAAAGGAGGAACAATCTTTATTGAACAATAAAACAAGGGGCATTAATTGGATAGCCTTCACTGTCCTCTAGATATCCTTCTGCCACGGGCGGAAGTACCGAGAACTCTCATCGGCGCACCGTAATGGAACAATGGTTTGAAAGCTTACTTTTTCTCAGCAGTGCTGCAGACTTCCGAACTCGGGCAGTAAGTATAGCAGGTAAGGATCCTTCACAGCGCACGGTACTCTTCGGTCCACAGGAGGAAGACAGTGAGTTAAGGGTTTACTTCGCCCATGATGCTGCGTCCTTCTGGACTCAAACGGTAAGTAGAACAGGTGAGAATCTTCACAGTACAAAATACTCTCTTCAATGTACACCAGGAAGACAATGGATTAAACAGGGTAATTTACCAGTGATGCTGTATACCTCTGGACTCAGACAGTAAGTAGAACAGGCTAGGGTCTTCGCAGTACGACGTACTCTCTCCAGTGCACAGCAGGAGGACAATGGATTATAAGGTCCCTAGTGATGCTGCATACTTCTGGACTCAACCATAAGTGGAACAGGTAAGGATCTTCACAGTACACAGTACTCTCTTCAGCTCACGGTAAGGACAGTTACTGTTACAGTTAAGACAGTGAATTAAAAGGTTGCTTCCCAAATGATGCTGTGTGCTTCTGGACTCAAACAGTAAGTAGAGCAGGTAAGGATCTTCGCAGTACAACGTACTCTCTTCAGTACACAGCAGGAAGACAATGAATTAAAATGGTACGTTACCAGTGATGCTGTAGGCTTCTGGGCTCAAGCAGTAAGTAGAACGGGTAAGAATCTTCACAGTACAATGTACTCTCTTCAGTGCACAGTAGGGAGACAATGGATTAAAAAGGGCATGTTACCAGTGATGCTGCATGCGTCTGGACTCAACAGTAAGTGGAACAGGTAAGGATCTGCGCAGTACTCTCTTCAATTCACAGTGAGGAGACAATGGGTTAACAGATCGTTTCTCCAGTGATGCTGTAGGCTTTTGAGCTCAAACAGTAAATAACAATTAAGGACCTTCACAGTACAGAGTACCCTCTTCAGTGCAGCTGTATCACACTGGACTTCCAATGGGGAGCAGATATAGTAACTTTCCACAACGTGTGAATGGGGCTAGGGCCACTTCTCAGCAAAGGCACAGCACACTTGTGTTCACTTCAATTCCACAGCCACAAATCAATGTGTATCAATAAGGCAAAAGCACTGCAATTCACTCACATGTTAAGGCTGGTCAGAGGCCCCACTCCGTTTGTTGCGCTCGCTCCACGAGGGATTTCTCTTTCAATTCCTCCTCAACACACTCTGAAACACATAGCTCTTCCAACAATCAGATCCACATTTACTGCATCCTCTTCCCGCAATTAAAATACTCATAAGATGAAATCAGTAAGGATGGCTGGCGCGAAACAGACGTTCCGAAGCTTTGCGAGATCCCGAAGCAAAGATGATTCGAAACACTGATCCGAAGCGTGATTCAAAACACCCACGTCACGTGACAACGGCTAAATGAAGCTTCTAAGTGTTTCATCAGGTGGAGTGCTCCGCCGAATCGGGGTTTCATTGATTGGTCGATTCGGGAACAAATCACACAATCACACAGTATAAAAGTTATGTTAACGCATTTTCATACCGTGGGTTTTTGTGAAAGGAGTTTGGTTTTGAGATAGCGGATTTTTGGTGATATAGTGACATTTATAGTGCGATTTGTTTAGTTATATTTAGAATTTAATTTACATTTACACATTGACTTAGAGACACACAGAGTACATATAGTGACACATTAATAGATGCATTGATAGAAATATATATATATATATATATATATATACATATAGATTAATAGATAGATACATATTACAGATACATATAGATTATTAGATAGATAGGCTACATATCAATTAATAGATAGATAGATAGATAGATAGATAGATAGATAGATAGATAGATAGATAGATAGATAGATAGATAGATAGATAGATAGATAGATAGATAGATAGATAGAAATGGAGGCTCCACAGAAGAGATGCCGTACATCTGTGGTGTGGGAGCATTTCCATTTGGAAACCCCAAATAAAGTGAGATGTGTGTATTGTGATCGGCAGCTAGCCTACTGCAACAATACATCATCCATGATCCGCCATTTGAGGAGCACTCATCCTGCCATTCTGCAGGGTGCAGAGCATGGTAGTGTTCCCCCTGTACCAAGGCCTGCTACTGACACTGCTGGGCCATCTAAGCAAGGTAATGCATTGTTTGAAATATAGGCTAATTATAAGTGAAAAATATAATAACTAACTGTTGGGCCATTGTTTAAAAAGGCTGTGGACTAAGACATGCCTAACATCCCAATCACAACTGCCAATCACTTTAAAAACAGCTTGACTGAGAATATAATATATGTTGTCAATATAATATTATATTTTGTGAATATACATTTCATGTCTACATATGAGTACCCAATCTACAGCCAAGACATAATTTTTTTTATTTTTATTTTTTATTGTTGTACTTCTACAATGCACTTTATCTTTCTCTGCACACTGAGCATAAATATTCATAACATAACTTTGTTTAGGAAGGTTTCCAAATGAACCAGTAGACTACTTTCACGGTAGGCTACTATTTTTCCAATATATTTGTCTGAAAGTATGTTTTATCTTCTCTTTTAAAAGGCAGACAGAGGGAATTGGATGAGGCTTTTCTGAACATGGTGGTGAAGGATCTGCAGCCCTTCACCATCGTGGAGGATGAGGGTTGCAGGGCCTTTGTGAACAAGCTTGATCCAAGCTATGTCCTCCCATCCCGGAAGGTGCTTAAAACAATGGTCCGCGAAAGGTACAACACAACCAAGGAGAAGACAATGGAGGACCTACAAAAGGCGGAATTTGTTAGCCTTACGGCTGACATGTGGTCTTCCATTAATATGGATGGATATCTTGGTGTAAATGCCATTACATAACACCAGAGGCAACAATGGCAACTGTTTTACTGGGTGTAAGGAGGTTTTACCAAACCCACACAGCCCAGCATCTCATGGAGGCTAAAGCCTTGCTAATGGCTGAGTGGGGAATAACCTCCAAAGTTCACTGCATGGTGACTGACAATGCATCCTACATGATCCTAAGTGCCCAGCTACTCCACCTTCGCCATGTCCCATGTTTTGCTCATAATTTGAATTTGATAGTGAAAAAGGCCCTGGATCAAACCCCAGTCATCAATGAAATTCGCCAGAAAGCCAGAAAGATAGTGGGGTTGTTCAGATCCAGCTGCAAAGCAAAGGACAAGCTTGTGGAGATGCAGAGCTTGATGGGCAGACCAAGTCTGAAAATGATACAGGAGGTTGATACGAGATGGAACAGCACATTCGACATGCTACAACGCTTGTATGAGCAACGTGAGCCAGTGGGTGCTGCACTTGCCAATTTAAACAGTGATACTGCTCCCCTGACAAGTCTTGAGTATGACATTATTCAACAGTCATTGACACTTCTTCAACCATTCAAACTAGCAACAACAGAGATGTCAGAGGAACAGAGAGTGTCTGCTTCAAAGCTCATACCATTGTACAGGATGTTGCAGCACAAGCTTGCACAGAAAAAAGGAAATGCAACGCATGAATCAACTGTACAATTAGGTAGGACACTATGACCATACGTGTAATTGGCCATAACTCTCATATTGTTGTCATTATTTTAATTAATATGGTTTTCTCTTGTGTTGGCTCATAGGCTCACATCTACAAGAAGGCCTGCAGACCAGATGTGGAGGTTATGAGAGTTTTAGAGCCTTGGCACTGGCTACACTGCTGGACCCAAGGTTTAAAAATGTGGCTTTTGGAAATCCTGCCAAAGCCCAGGACGCTGAAAAGCACATCACACTGGAGTGTGCTTCACTGATGCGTTCAAACACAACTCCTGGTGAGTTTCAGTCTATGTTATCTTATGTAATGTGATTCATGAAATTTATACTTCATATGTGTTGTCAGTTTATGATTTGTTACTAATTGCCGTTTTCTTTTAATTCAGAACCACAAATGTCAACATCAGGCCCATCATCATCATCAACAACACCAGTTGAAACACAGGACAGTTTATGGGAACATTTTGACAATCGTATCCATGAGACCCAGATGATACACAATACTACAGCTGACGCCACAGTGGAAGTGAAAAAATACCTCAGCGATGCGTTTTTGCCCAGAACTCATGATCCTCTAACTTACTGGAAAGAGAGAGCAGTAATCTTTCCTCATTTGTATGTCCTAGCTAAAAAATATCTTTGTATGCCAGCAACAAGTGTCCCTTGTGAGAGAATTTTTTCAAAGGCTGGAGAAATTATCTGTAAAAAAAGAAGTAGGCTGAGTCCTTCAACAGCAGAGAAATTAATATTTTTGAATAAAAATCTATAAGAAAGTGAGACATTGTGGCTTGATTTATTTTTATTAATATTCATTTTCATGACCAAAATCACATTATGCAATGTGAAGAGACTACAGGTGCTTCATATATTACAAAAATACAATAATAAAAAAAAAAAAACACAACACATTTTTTATTAGCTCTTTGTAAAGGTTGTTTCAGATCAACACCTGCAAGTGACCACTAGGTGTCACCGTGGAGACGGGTTTCGGGTTGATTCGAAGCCTCGAAACAAAATGGCACATTTGCTTCAACTGTTTCATTGCTTCACGAAGCCTCGATCTGCCCATCACTAGATCCAGCAAACTCAAATGGGCGATCTCCACACCCCAACGGTTTTCCTGAGGAAGCTTGTATCCAACACTGCTCCAAGTCCACCCTTTAGGCTCTTCAAACACTTCCAACTTCACTGAGCACTTCAAACCCACTGAACACCGCCCCACACTCTCTGAATGGTCCCTTTTTATCCTGGCTTGCGTAACAGGAAGCCTGTGTGAGCGCCGCTTCTCTCTCTCACACCTGCAATGCATTAGCGCTAATCAGTGCGGGCCTGTTTACATCACCGGAGTGGGGCGTGTTGCACACAATACCTTCCCCTGGGAAACCTAGGACTCTCAAGAGGGTTCCGCTTGACAAGCGATTTTGTCACCCGTGACAACAACTCCAATAACAACGACAAACATTTTACATATTTCAAAACACACACACACACACACAGCTTGGAGACCTAAGCTGCGAGAGCGTAACTGACACACACACACACACACACACACACACACACACACACACACACACACACACACAGCTTGGAGACCTAAGCTGCGAGAGTGTAACTGACACACACACACACACACACACACACACACACACACACACACACACACACACACACACACACACATTGAGCATGCTACAAAACCCATTAAAAGCAACAATTATTAACAGTACTTACAGGTTGTGATTCGGAGGATGAAGCCGATCCAAATAAACTTGGTACTAAACGTTCCTTCAGTATCAACCGACTCGCGAATCCACACTTGAAAGCATTTATGTTTGTAACCTTCCTTCAGTATCAACCGACTCGCGAATCCACACTTGAAAGCATTTATGTTTGTAACCTTCCTTCAGTATCAACCGACTCGCGAATCCACACTTGAAAGCATTTATGTTTGTAACCTTCCTTCAGTATCAACCGACTCGCGAATCCACACTTGAAAGCATTTATGTTTGTAAAGGAATCCTCATTAAAATGACGCGAACACAGCTCAAGGTGGCTATACTTGTGTGGTATAGTTGTAAATATAAACTCTAGCCACAGATTCTTCACATGCTTGTCCCTGGGCAGTGAAAAAAAAAGTTCACTTTTGATTCGCACTTCAGAACAGCTCGTCGACATGTTGTTTGTTTTCACTGTTTTCTGGCGCGTGCAATGAGTGGGCGTGTCTTATTCAAATAATTTGTACAAGTGACATACGAAAGTTAGAGAAAATGCATCGTTCGTCTATCGATTCATATCAGCGACTCAGAGTCGACTCTTACTATTGAGAGACAATAACTTTGTATACGGTGAACTTTCATATTTAAAACTTTGCAGGATGTTTTCGTTCACTTAGATCTATGTTACACACTACATGAAAGGTAATTTTCAAAATTCCATGATAGGTACCCTTTAAGTCTTTATGTTATTTTTATGATTTCTCTTTTGAATAAATGCTGTTCTTTTTAAATTTTTATTTATCAGTGAATCATTCTTAGTTCAGGCTGCCTCACCGCACCTTGGGCCATTAGTCATTGGGGGAGTGTCTTTAGTCTTCCCAGGTGTAAATCACATTAATATTCATGGCCATTCACACATACCCCGCATACAGCACTGCTGACCCAAAAACTGATGTAAGAAATTTAAATTGTTATATTGATGTTTGTGGAAGAGTGGTCAGAATGATTTTCACTTCATTTTGAAGTAAAAATTCTAGCCTACAAGAATAGTAACCCAAAAGTATTGTGGACAACTATTCAATATGTGTTAAATGGCCTTATTGCGGTGACATTTTTTTTTCCCAAAACGTACTAACCATGCATATTATTATTATTTTTTTATAAAATGCAAACATGTACATCCATAGCAGAGTTTGTACTGAATACAGCAAATTTATATTTTGGCAAATGGTATGTTTTAAGTAGCTGAAATAAGCACAAATGTCAGGGCATGTCAAAACAGCTCAAGAGCCCCGAAAACACCTCAGACCCCAGAGGGTTAAACAACTATAGATCGATCTCAAATCGTCCTTTCATAGGCAAGATCGTTGAAAAAGTTGTCTTCAATCAGCTGAACAAATTCTTAAGCTCAAATGGATATTTTGACAATTTTCAATTTGGTTTCAGATCACAGCACAGAGACATAAAGATAATAAACGTTATTCGCTTAAATACTGATACAGGCAAATTATCAGTGCTGGTACTACTCGAACTCAGTGCTGCATTTGACACTGTCGATCACAACATACTTCTTGACAGGCTGGAAAACTGGGTGGGGCTTTCTGGAATAGTCCTAAAATGGTTCAGGTCTTACTTAGAAGGGAGAGGTTATTATGTGCGTATAGTAGACCATAAGTCACCAATGACATGCGGAGTCCCTCCAGGCTCAATTCTTGCGCCACTCCTATTCAACCTGTACATGCTCCCAATGAGCCAAATAATGAGCAAGAATCGAATCTCTTACCACAGCTATGCAGACGACACACACTCTACTTAGCCCTAACGACTACAGCCCCATTGACTCCCTGCGCCAATGCATTGATGAAGTAAACAATTGGCTGTGCCAAAACTTTCTTAAGTTAAACAAAGACAAAACTGAAGTCATTGCATTTGGAAACAAAGATGAAGTTCTCAAGGTGAATGCATACCTTCCCTCTAGGGGTCAAACAACTAAAAATCAAGTCAGAAAACTTGGTGTGTCTCTAGAGTCGGACCTTAGTTTCAGTAGTCATGTCAAAGAAATAACTAAATCAGCTGTTTTTTTTTTTTAACCAGTTTTCAGATGTGCTGACTGAATCTCTTGTCACAGTGTGAACACTTGTAAGGTTTTTCTCCAGTATGAATTCTCTGGTGTAATTTTAAACTGTTTGCTGAAATAAAAGTCTTCTCACTCAAAGCACATATAAGCTCTCACACCAGAGTGTATTTTCTCATGTATTTGTAATTTTTCCAGCCGTGAAAATCTCTTTCCACATACAGAACATGAATATGGCTTCTCCTTCGTATGGACTGTCAGGTGTGCCTTCAGGATTGATGACAAAGGGAATGTTTTTTCACACTGATCACATGGGAAGGGCTTCTCTCCGGTGTGGATCCTTATGTGAACTTCAACATTACTTTTGTGTGTGAATCTCTTTTCACATTGTTCACATGTGAACAGCTTCTCTCCAGTGTAGATCATCATGTGTCCTTTAAGGGTTGTTGATCCTGTGAAACTCTTCCCACATTCAATCCAGTATGAACTCTCATGTGACGCTCAAGACATTGTATTTTTGAGAATCTCTTTTGACACAGATTACACATGAAAGGCTTCTCTCCGGTGTGGATTCTCATGTGAAGCCGAATATTTCGTTTGTATGGGAAACTTTTTCCACACTGATCACGTCAGCGGCTTCTCTCCAGTGTAAATCAGCATGTGACGCTTAAGACCAGATTTCCTTGAGACAATCTTTCCGCGCTGACTTCCGCACCTTTTCTTCAGGCTGAGACTGCCCTGCTCTCAGTAATTGAAGCTCTGAGACTGGCAAGAGCAGCTTCCAAATCCTCAGTTCCCATCCAGCTGGATCTGTCTGCTGCCTTTGACACAGCTAGACTAAAAACACATCTCTTTGACCTTGCATACACATAACACTGTAAAGACTTTAGGCGGGTCTAATCCCTGGGGAATTTGCATATCATAATTAATAATTGGTAATTAATAATTATTCATACATGTTTGGATTAGATCAGTCTTACATGTTAATAAATCTCCCTCTAAGGGAGAATCTGTCATTTTACCTGTATGCATACATGTGAAATCCTTTCATTTTAACGACAAGTTGATTGCAGTTAATTACACAGACCACGTCTTACAAAGCAGGCAAAATTAATTTAGCTCAATTGTCAGAAGAATATTGTGGGGTTTCCCCAATATCATCTTACTTTATAGGATTGCAGGAAACGCAATTCTCTGGCCAGAAGAATTGGGCTTCCTGCCCCATAACGAGTACTCTTTAAAATATTAATTATTTAAATAATTAATTCGTAAAGCTTGTAGCATAAAGATCTTCTTGGCACTTAAGGGACTTGAGAATGAGCAAAGAGATTGAATCAATCAGTCAAGTGAATATGATGATTTAATAAGGCATGTCTACTTATACATTTACTACGTTTACACGGGAGATATATGTATTTACAAACACATAGGAGTAAACAAAACAATAAGACATCAATGAACGAGTGAGTGTGTGAGATATAGAGATAGGGATAAATTACACGCGTGAGGGCGAGTAAGAGAGAGAGAAAGGGAGTTACATTCACCTAGACAGACAACCCCCCCGAAACAACACAAAACACATTCTTAATGCTCTGAAAACAGGGTAACCTAATTTTACTTGCATGTGGAATGGTTCTCTCAGGTGTTGCTGTGTTCCTTGAGCGGCTTGCCTGGTCTAGCCGCGTTTTGGACGGCAGATCTTTTGTTCTCCGTGCGCGTGCGTGAGCTGAATCCTTGGTTCCTTGGATAGTCACGTGATGCGGCGCGAGTCTTTGAACAGCGGTTGGAAGTCTTTGAGTTAACATTACCAACGGAAAATAGTTCGACTGAGTCCGTTTCACTTTGTGGAAGTGAACAGAGTCGACTACGAAAACAAAACTTTGCCTTACAAAGAAAAGATATAAAGATCGGATCGGGTCTCCGAAGGAGGCCACGAGATCGGGTTGCATGGTGCAGTCTGGTGAAGAAGCGCGTGTCTCGGTTCCGCGCGTCACGTGCGCGCGTTCCTCCTTTCAGAACGAGCGCGCGCGTTTAAAAGTCCTTGGTGGATTTGCTGAAGAGATATGCCACGCAGTGTTCCTTTCCTTCGTCGAGGGGAATTAAACACGGAGGCTTATCTAGACTGAAAACACAAACTAAACTAGCAACACATAAAAGAAAGGCGAAAAAGCTCGCCTAGAGACGAGACGTTACATTCTGACACCAGGACGAGCACGTAAGAGAGTGGGCGGAGCTGCGCTCCTACATTTATCACATCGGCGAAGTCCAGCCTCTTCCCATTGACTCGGCCAATCAAGAGGTTGAAACTCACAGGCGGGACTTCTGGTTTTATGATCCTTTGTTCCTTTAAGCAAGGCATTTGAAACCCTAATTTCATCGGGTGTTTAAAAGCAGAATCTTCATAATTATTATAGTCATATGTGTAACAAAGTTTTAGCAAGATGTGATTTCAATGGCTAACTGGGGAGCAAAGATCGGAGCTCAGAGACTCCAAACTTGTCACAAATGGATTTGGTTAAACATTAGTTGGCAAGGTTTGAAACATTATCCCAGTTTTCGAGAAACAGACCAAACACATAAAAGACAAATCATAACATGAGATTAGATACATTGTTCTTACAATTCTAAAGGGGAAGTATAATAGAATATATATGAATGCAGAATTCATTTCTCCTTCGTTAGAATTCTAGGGAATACGCAGTTACATGTAAAAATACATAATGGTAAACTCAGTTATTTCAATGTAACATGAACAAACAAACACATAAAACACATTGAATATTTCTGTTTAAAATGTCTTTTAAAAAGAGAAGTTTCTTTTCTCTGTAGCATTCACTTCCTGTGGCACATTCCACATTCCTGGGGGATGTGTGTGTGGTGGAATGTTTGTGTGTGTGTGTGTGTGTGTGTGTGTTAATTTTGAGTCCTGGGGGAGGACGCTGGTTTGGAAGCAAGTTCCCGGCCTTTGAAGGCTCTTAGGATTTTAGTTATCCAGAATATGATTCATCCAAATACCCTACAACACACTATAGACTCCTATAATTCAATGTTAGGCTGCATAGATTAGGTCAGCCAGAACAGGGAACCCTTCCCATAAATCCTGATGTACTCGTTACATCATAAGAAAAATGGCATCTACGCTAATATTAGTCTCTCTGTTTATCCTGAGGTTTACCACAATCCACCGGATCCAGGCCGTATCCAGATCTGATGAAGGACCTGTGTCTGGTTGTGAAGACAACGCAGTCCTGAAGTGTCACTAGTCCCTCCTTGTGAAGGCCTCCTTCCCTTTACCTCTGTACAGATAATCATTGTCGAGATAATATCACCCCCCTCCCTCTTTTTATGCCTCTCTAATCTCACACCAGCGATGCCAGGTCAGCAGGAAAATATGTATCTTTGTTTTACAAACTTAAGACCAAATGTCCAAGCCCTGTGGTGACCCCAATTCATAAATCCACAGCCTTATCAGGAAATAAAGAAAAACCAGGGACACCTCTTTTATAGTTACCTTTAAGTATTGGTACACTATTCTAACAAAAAGCTATGCAGTATGTTCTTGCTAAATTGCTCCCAAATGTAAGATTGTTACCTATAATAACTGTAGAACAAGTAGTTCTAAAATAATTAAAGTATAAATAATTTGTTACTTTTCCTGGTTGTTACCCCTTTATTACCCAACCTTTACGGGTAACACTTTAGAATAATGGTCCGTTATTAATAAGTAAATATGCAGGAAGTGATGCAGGACTAATGAGTAGTAGGCTGCATTAACACTTCATTTTCACTTAATGAGATTAGCCTCATTAAAAACTATTAACTAACTGACAAATTATAAAGAACAGTATTGTGTTTCTGAGACGTAATCAGTCATCATTTTTACTCTGAAAATAGTCATAAAATGCATCACTAATTACTCACTATGCAGGAACTAGGGTACTTGTCACAATCCCGGACTCCGCAACCTCCCTCTCTGGCCAGCAGAGGGCATCCCTCGCCCGAATATTGACTCACTCGTACTACATTTCCCATAAGCTTCATTAATGACTCTGATCACAATGCCCAGCTGCAGTAGCCTGGTTCTAACAGACTCTCCTACATTTCATTTGTTCAGAGAGTCTGGCACCGCTCCATTGACAAGCGTTAACTTCCTTGTAGGCGGGTATTCTATTGAAGTCTAAAACTATTGGATCTGCCCAGAGTCACTCTATCTGCCATAACCAATCGCTAACGTTTGATCGTGACGTATGTCTTTCCCCGAACCCCGTGGGAGGATGGCCATAAACACAAAACTAAGCAAAGATTGTTCTGCAGCCCATCTACCGGGCTATTTAACTGCTCCACGCGCAGCTCTCAGTGTGAAGTTTAGTTTTGCTTTTGTGAACACTACCAAGCGTTATAACCCAGTGACTGCTTTACCGGTTCTTGACCACTTCTGCTTTGGATTACTCCTTGCTTGTTGCCTGCCTTCGTTACCTCTGCCTGGTTCATGGATTCTGCCTGCCCTGATCTTCTGCCCGGTATTAGACCCTGATTTGGCCTTGTCTCCAGTTCTGTGTTTGCTGTCTTTGACCCTTGCCTGTCTGACTATTCTGTTAATAAATTCTTTCTGGGGGTACCCAGTACTCTGGGTTCGGGCCAAGCTCGGAGCCCTCCCTACGGACAGCACGCCAAATACGCATTAAATCTTACTCTCTCAAAATTATATTTAAGTGTGAACTTGTGAAACTTAACATGCTCTTAACTACTCTTTGCAGTGCCGGTTCAAGTCAAACAATCCTGTAAAAAAGTGGCTTAGTTGTCTATTCAGAATCGTGATTTTTATTTTAAACAAAAAAAAGTTGTGCAATTTATCCATGCAGCTATTGCCCTTCCTTTAAATGTTCTGTTATCTTATGTCTTAAAACTGGGTTTTGCGTCTCTGCATGACCATGATTATATGAAATCACACAGACAAGCTCTGCCATCTTGAAGATACATGTTTAGACACCATCAGACAACAACAATGATTGCTATGTTTTTGACTGTCTTTGACCTGTGGTTCACTTATCCAGATGTGGACTTTTTGTGCTCTACTAACTATTTTTGTACCCACTGTCTTGACTTTCATATACTAATGTATAGGGCTGGAAGAAAATCCGAATCCAAAATAAAAGTTTTGTTTACATAAAATATGTGTGTGTATAATTATTTTGTATATACACACACATGCATGTATATATTTAAGAAAAATGTGTTGTTAATATAAAAAATATTTATATATATATAAATGATGTATAAATATATATACAGTATATACATGCAAATATATTTCGTACATATATACATGCATATGTGTGTATTTATATAAACAAAATAATTATACACACTACACACACATATTTTACGTAAACAAAACTTTTATTTTGGATGCGATTAATCGCGATTGATTTTTTTCCAGCCCTACTGATGTATGACAACAGATTTGTGTGTGCACTGCATAAACGGGTTGGGCAGCCAGTAGTTAAGAAGTCCAACGAAGGGGCTGTTTACACAACACCGTTTTCAACAAAAAAACTTAAGTCTTTGTATGTGTTCTCTTACGAGAGTATCTCTCGTACTGCGTAATATCTTACGCTATGGGGAAACACTCTTTCCTCGAGATATTGAAGCCAAAAATTATCCTTAATTTTTTTAATCATGCAAAACGCTTTTGCAGCAGCAAGCAGACAAGGGCGAGACAGCTCGCGCGCCCATTGGCTGCCTCGCTGGAAAAGCTGCAGCCTATCGAGTGAGGCACTGCGTGACGTAATGACGAATGAGGACGCTCCGCGCTCATTTCGTCATGTCCCGCCAGTATAGGCGTGGTCTCGCCCTAAATATACCCCCTCGATAGCTGTATTTCCTCTGATTTTTCATTCTTCACGCGAAGCTCACGCATCGCGGGATCCAGAGTGAGAAGCCGCGCCGTTGACTTGTAGCCTTCTCAGCGGGACGTGCCATCTTCTGAAGTCGCTGGCCCAGCCGCCTTCAACTGCCGTACCTGCTGCGCTTTCCGGCGTACTATATCCTTTTACTCTGCTAAGTGTGTGTGTGTTTGCTTACGTGACGCAACACCCATTTCTACTGTTCTAAAAGAGCTGCGTCTTTTTAAAGATGCTTTCCTGTGGTTCTTGCCGAGCCCCACTCAGCGACGAGGACCGCCACGTCATCTGCGTGTCCTGCCTGGGTGAGGATCACGCGGCCACCGCGCTCGCTGACGGCGGATGCCATCATTGTAAACGCTTGCCTATGGTGACTCTGCGGACCCGCCTAGCGTCGTTCTCCGAGCCCGCATCCCAGCCCGCCGTGATGCCGCGCCGCAAGAAGCGCCGCGCCCTGCGCGCGCCCGAGCTATTTCCAGCCCGCCAAAGCTCGCCGGTTCGCCCGCCAGCTTCGCCGGCTTCGCTCGAGTCGCTCCCAGACGGACAGCGGCCGCCGCCTGCCGCCGCGTCCGCACTTGAGCTCGACAAACTTACCGGAGACGGCATTGAAACTGAGCCGATGCGTCCGCTCTCTCAAGCCGTGGATTACATCGGCCTGAATGGTGAGATACATTTGTGGCTAACGCTATCCGAGATGACGGAAGCTGAGCGCTCCGTGTTCCTCGACGTTCTCGCTCTGCTGGACGCCGCCCCCCTCAGCGCGGGCCCCGGCCGAGGATTGAGATAAAGCCCGAGGTCTCAAGGCCTTCCTAGTCTCTCTAGGAAAGCGACGGTGTTCAGTTCCCGCTGCGGCCGGATTTTCACCAAAACTTCTCGCTCGTTCAGTTCCAAGCAATGTGACTGTTCCAGTGTATTTCGCAGTGAGCAAGCTGGTTCCACAGCCCGCTTGCCTGCGCACAAAGGCCGTCGTTTCGGCTAACTAGCAGCGCCGCCAGGCCCGAGATCAAACACCGCGCTCTCGCTCTGCTGGACGCCGCCCCCCTCAGCGCGGGCCCCGGCCGAGGATTGAGGTAAAGCCCGAGGCCTCAAGGCCTTCCTAGTCTCTCTAGGAAAGTGACGGTGTTCAGATCCCGCTGCGGCCGGATTTCCACCAAAACTTCTCGCTCGTTCAGTTCCATGCGTTGTGACTGTCCCAGTGTATTTCGCAGTGAAGCAGCCGGTGTCTCAGCCCGCTTGCCTGCGCACAAAAGCCGTTTCTATGGCTACCCAGATAAATCCAATAAAGAGTGCATTTTCTGGTGTTCCGGCCACGGCCGATGGTGTTACGAGTGTTGTAAGAATGCCCACGTCCCAGTGCCCATTCCCACACCCAGACACAGCCCGCCACGGTGCAGGGCTAGCACAAATAAAACCTACTCATGTTGGTTGTGCAGAAAATGTAGTGAACGCGCCCATACAATGCCCGCTTACACTACACGATGCGTGTCCTTTGGTTTCTGTAAAAACGAAACTAACACACATTTAGTCGGCGCGAGCCGACAGTGTTCTCAGTGCAGTAAATGTGCCCGCTGTTCCGCATTTCCTCACTGACACGCCGAATCCCACGGGATTCACCCCCGCTCGCTTTCTATGCACAACCCGTCACAGAAAAGCTGAGCGCGGCCAGGCTGCCCGCTGTGATTAGCGCGCACCTCGCACGCTGTGAACACAGCGTTGATTCAGTCGGCGCGAGCCGAGTATTCTCCGTGCAGAAAATGTGCCCGCTGTCTCGCGCCCGCATTTCTCACAGACACTCCGAATCTCACGGGATTCACCCCGCTCGTCTTCTCTGCACAACCCGTCACAGAGAAGCTGAGCGCGGCCAGGCTGCCGGCTTTGATCAGCGCGCGCCTCGCACGCTGTATACACAGCAGTGATTTAGTCGCGCGAGCTGACAGTATTCTCAGTGTAGTAAATGTGCCGCATTAGTAAATGTGCCCACATTCCCTCACACGCGCCGAATCCCACAGGATTCGCCCCGCTCGCTTTCTCTGCGCGTCCCGCCATAGAGAAGCTGAGCGCGGCCAGGCTGCCCGCTGTGATCAGCGCGCCCCCCGCCTCGAACGCTGTAAACACGGTGCTGTGTTCCCAGTACACAGGGGCTCTCAGGCCGCCGTCCTGCCGCGGCCAGAGCCCAGATTTCATTCTACCCCTAGCTATTCACGCAGATGCGTGGTCAAGGCTTCCCGGGGTATCAGAATGGGTGTTGAACACTATAACGAGAGGCTGTTCGCTACAGTTCGCTCGACGCCCCCGCCGTTATACGGCGCGAGTCGAAACTACGGTGTATAGCGAAGTGTTTCATCTACTTCGAGCCGAGATAGCGAAACTACTGAGAAAAGGGGCTATAGAACCTCTATCTCAGGGCGAAGGGGGCTTATACAGCAGATATTTTCTGGTACCGAAAAAAGATGGTGGGCTCAGACCCATTCTAGATCTGCGACTGCTGAACAGAACGCTCGGGAAGCGCCAGTTCAGAATGCTTACGACCAGGAAAATCCTCGCGCAAGTGCGCCAAGGAGACTGGTTCATGTCAACAGATCTGAAAGACGCCTATTTTCAAATACAAATAGCGTCCCATCACAGGCGATTCTTGAGATTCGCCTTCGAGGGCCAGGCATATCAATACACAGTCCTGCCGTTCGGCCTGTCCATAGCACCCCGTACGTTCACGTAGTGCATGGACGCGGCCCTCGCCCCCCTGAGACTTCGGGGCATGCGAGTTTTGAACTACTTGGACGATTGGCTGATTCTAGCTCGTTCACGAACGGAGCTCATAGAACACAGGGCCGCATTACTCGAGCACCTCGAGGAGCTGGGCCTTACAGTCAATTGGGCGAAAAGCTCACTGCTCCCCAGTCGGAGAATTTCCTTTCTGGGAACAGTGTTGGACTCGCTATCCATGACAGCACGCCTGTCACCGGAGCGCGGATTGAATATTCAGCACGTTGCGAGATCCTTCCGCCACGGCTCTATAGTCCCGCTCAGAAGGTTTCAGAAAATGCTGGGTCTGATGGCCTCAGCAGCCTCCGTACTCCAGTTGGGCCTGCTCCGCATGCGCCCACTGCAGCTATGGCTAAAAGCACGAGTTCCCCCAGGGCGTGGACCGCGGGTCTATTTCGCCTCAGGGTCGACCTTCAGTGCGTTTCAGCTCTGAAACCGTGGAAAGTGACCGACTGGTATCAGTCAGGTGTGAGTCTGGGGATCGCCTCGGGTGTGAAGGTGGTGTCTACGGACGCCTCCACATCGGGGCGGGGAGCGCTGCTCGAGGGCAGACCACTAGCTGGCCTATGGTCAGTACGGGAGAAGCTCCTTCACATAAACTGCTTGGAATTAATGGCAGTCGACAAAGCGCTAAGGCGCTTCTGTCCCCAGATAATAGGCCACCACGTATTGGTCCGGTCGGACAGCATGTCAGTGGTGGCGTACATAAATCGCCAGGGCGGCATCGGGTCCACACGCCTTTGCAGGCTGGCGGAACCCCTCTTGGTCTGGGCCCAGCGCAACCTCCTTTCTCTGAAAGCGGCGCACGTGCCTGGGCACCTGAATACGGGTCCAGACAAGCTGTCCAGAGACAACGTCCCGACAGGAGAATGGTCGCTGCATCCGCAGACGGTCCAGCTGCTGTGGGAAACGTTTGGCAGAGCGCAGGTGGACCTGTTCGCGTCCCGCGAGAACGCTCACTGCCCAGTATTCTTCTCGAAAAGCAGGGACGCGCTGGCCCATGCTTGACCCAGCGGTCCCCTGTATGCTTTTCCCCCTGTCTCGCTCCTGCCTCAGGTGTTGGAACGGATCAGGGAAAATGGATGCCCAGTGCTGCTTGTAGCTCCGCTCTGGACGAACCAGGCTTGGTTTCCGGTCCTGATGCGGATTGCCAGCACTGCCCCGTGGCCTGTACCGTTGAGGAGAGATCTCCTCTCTCAGGCGGAGGGCTCGATTTGGCATCCTCGCCCGGAACTGTGGTCCCTGCACGCATGGGCCATCAACGGGTACCCGCTAGCCTCCCGGAAGGAGTGCTAAACACGATCGCGCAGGCTAGAGCTCCGTCTACCAGACGGCTCTATGCCTCGAAATGGTCGGTGTTCTCTACTTGGTGTCGAGCCCGTGGCTTTTCACCTGTGGACTGCGGGGTTAAGGAAGTGCTTGCCTTCCTTCAGGAGCTGATGGATAAGGGAAGGACCCCATCCACGCTCAAAGTTTACGTGGCGGCCATAGCAACGTTTGCTAAACCGGTGTCTGGCCAGTCACTGGGGAAAAACGACTTAGTCGTGCGTTTCCTACGAGGAGCTCGGAGGTTAAACCCTCCCAGGCCCCCTTCAGTCCCGGCTTGGGACCTTTCCACGGTCTTGGAGGCCATGAAAGGCACCCCGTTTGAGCCGATCCAGCTGTCGGACATGAAGCACCTGTCCCTTAAGACGGTGTTTCTATTGGCTCTCGCTTCAGTGAAGGGGGAAGCAGAAGGGGACTGACAGGCGCTTTCTGTAAGCGCGTCATGTCTGGAGTTTGGGCCTAACGACTCAAAGGTCGTACTCAAACCGAGGCACGGCTACGTGCCGAAATCCCTCAATACACCGTTTAGGGCCCAGGTAATTTCCCTGTCAGCCCTTCCGGTTCTCGATGAGGAGAGGGACGCGAGTCTCCTTTGCCCTGTCAGGGCGTTAAGGGCTTATGTGTCCCGCTCGGCTGGGTTCAGGCAGACCGAGCAGCTTTTCGTTTTGTTTGGCGGCCGTTCTAAGGGACTCGCCGCCTCAAAACAGAGCCTATCCAGATGGATAGTGGATGCCATAGCGCTGGCTTACACTTCCAAGGGCCTGCGGTGCCCATTGGGTGTCAAAGCGCACTCCACAAGAGGCGTGGCCTCGTCGTGGGCATGGTATAGCGGGGTCTCCCTGCAGGATATCTGTACGGCTGCGGGCTGGGCCTCGCCGTCGACATTTATCAAGTACTATAACCTGGAGGTGCCCGCCTTACAAGCTAAGCTTTTGGCGGTCTGAACTTCGGGCTTATCGGCCGCCAATGCGGCTATGTTGCCCTTACGGGTCGGTACCCCTACGGGACTTTTATGAAGGAGTGATGCTTCTAGCCTCTCCTCCTCTACTCTATGTGAGTTATGGTGATTATGCACTAGATGTGCCCCGGGCTTGGCCCCGGGACTCTGGTGTTGGATCCCTGTCCGCACGGCGTTTTGTATGGGGTCCCCATAGCGTAAGATATTACGCAGTACGAGAGATACTCTCGTAAGAGAACGTACTCGGTTACTAACGTAACCTCGGTTCTCTCTAGAGAGGGAACGAGTACTGCGTATCTTGCCGTGCTTGGACTATGCTCTGGTTCGCTTCGGCGTACAAAATCAGAGGAAATACAGCTATCGAGGGGTATATTTAGGGCGAGACCACGCCTATACTGGCGGACATGACGAAATGAGCGCGGAGCGTCCTCATTCGTCATTACGTCACGCAGTGCCTCACTCGATAGGCTGCAGCTTTTCCAGCGAGGCAGCCAATGGGCGCGCGAGCTGTCTCGCCCTTGTCTGCTTGCTGCTGCAAAAGCGTTTTGCATGATTAAAAAAATTAAGGATAATTTTTGGCTTCAATATCTCGAGGAAAGAGTGTTTCCCCATAGCGTAAGATATTACGCAGTACTCGTTCCCTCTCTAGAGAGAACCGAGGTTACGTTAGTAACCGAGTACGTTTTCACCGTTCGTTTACACGACAATGACTTTTTTTGTGCCTGAAAACGCAAAGTTTTGAAAACTTTTTTTTCCTGAGTCATTTCACTTTATTTCACATAACTTTTGGTAACACTTTATTTGAAGGGGTGTGCATAAGACTGACATGACACTGTCATAAACATGACATAACACCTGTCATGAACATGAAGGAGTCTTTATGAATGTTTATGACTGTTGTCATTAAGTGTCATTCGGTAAATTATGACACTTTTAATGCAAAGTTGACATTGTTTAAAATGTCTTTGTTATGACAACTTGACATTAACAAAGACAAAAATGTCTTTGTTATGACAACTTGACATTACCCAAGACAAAAATGTCTTGATTATGACAACTTGACATTAACAAAGACGGAAATGTCTTTGTTATGACAACTTAATATTAACCAAGAAATCATAACCTGTCAACCTGTCACAAATATGTCATAACAGGTCTAATTATCAAACTTCAAGCATTTTGCAGTGTAATAACCCTTAATGACATCTTTATAACTAGTACAATGTGTTCCACTTTACTTGAGGACAGGTAATATTCATGACACAGTTATAATGGTGTCATGACGGCCAAAGTTGTGACAGGTTGACAGGTTATGATTTCTCGGTTAATGTCAAGTTGTCATAACAGAGACATTTCTGTCTTTGTTAATGTCAAGTTGTCATAATCAAGACATTTTTGTCTTGGGTAATGTCAAGTTGTCATAACAAAGACATTTTAAACAATGTCAACTTTGCATTGAAAGTGTCATAATTTACCGAATGACACTTAATGACAACAGTCATAAACATTCATAAAGACTCCTTCATGTTTATGACAGGTGTTATGTCATGTTTATGACAGTGTCATGTCAGTCTTATGCACACCCCTTCAAATAAAGTGTTACCTAACTTTTTTATGGATTGTAAAATTGATTTATTTGTCTGTGTAGTTTTTAAAATGGATGTATGATAAACATTTAGAAATTTGTGAAAATGTTATGTGAATTGCTGCATTGAAATTGTGTTTAATATATGAATAGACATTATTTATATATTTATATATATATATATATATATATATATATATATATATATATATATATATATATATATATATATATATATATATATATATATATATATATATATATATATAATCTGTATATGAAGTGCATGGCATGCTCATATACAGTAAAATGTCTTACATGTGTTTACAAAAATTAAATTGGATAAACAGATGTATTTCAATCAGCAAGGCAGAGGTAGCTGGTAATGTTAACCTATTCAGCTCATGAGTTTCAACATCCTTCCTGGGCCCACATCTAAGCTGGTAAACAGACGTTCATCACACTTTTTAAAACAGCAACGCTTTTCTTCAATTGTTTATTACGTTATATAATCATTTTTCCTTTATGCAAATAAAATTTATGTGGTAGTTTTAATGCAGTCATTTTTTTATGTTAAAAAAGTACATATTTTCAGTTCCTTAAACCAAAGAACAGCAGAGCAACAAACAAGCTTTATTCAGATTGTGTATCATATTGAGTTTGTTTGATGGTCTTTGCTGTAGAATCTGAAGTTCAGCTGGACTCACTGAAACAGGAAGTAGAAGAGCAGAGGAGACACCAGCAAGAGGAAGCTTCCCTTATACACTCCATCTAATCAAGACAGGAACGACATTAGTATTCATTTACACTCCGCTGCTAATACATATAATAATAATAGTTATGAAAACTGCTTGGTCATTGTTAATAAATTTCTCACATTTAAAAAAAAAAAAAAAACTCTGAAAGTGCTAGACTAATTCATAAGCTTCTTTTCATGCTGCTATAGCTTTGCACTATTTTTTATTACTTTTGATATTGTGCTGCTTATTAACAATCACTTGTTCATATTGAATTACTGTTTGTATAATTTCCTCATTTTAAGTGTATGTGATCAAACAAAGGCCAATACCTGCAGCATTGCAAAGATTAGTGTTACAGCAGCTCACAGTCGTTGTCACTCCAGATAGTGATGAAGTCCCTGCTTTACAGTCAGATGTGCACCCTTTAGGTGGGAAGGAACCTGTAAAAAATACATAAATGTCCATATAATAAGATCATAAAACTATTCCAAGTATACTTTCTCTCCAGCGGTATCACTTATACAGCCGATTTCCACATTATACTGGACTTACTAGTTGAGCTGTAACATTTAACACTTCCATCTGCACATGTCTCCTCTTTTAAGTCTTTTGCTCCACAGGAACTCTGAGATGTGCAAGTGTAACACTTGAGAGAATAACCTTACAGACAGAGAAAGACATTGAGTTAGCACTCTACAGTATGATTAGCAAATAATACATTTCAATACTTGCTGTTTTCTGTACCTCCAGTGAGAGAAATGAAAAGAAGAATGACGGAGACCTGCAGATTCATCTTGTGTCAGGAGCTGAATAACTATACAGAAGTAATGCTTCAGTTTCTTTTATGTCTGTTCAGAAAGGGGAGGGCTTAGGACTCTTTGTGACGTCCCCAATGAACTAAGACAGTTACTAAGAATGTAAATTTATATTTTATTTAGGCTATATAAATGATGTCATTATATATATATTGGTACTTTAGTAAGTGAATGGACATTAAACAGTCTTAATCAAATAATTGTATTTAACGACAAGTACATTAATGTTCTACTATGTTCGGTTTTTAACTGAAGTTTAACAGTTTTGAGAAGAGCGTATAAAAATGGGCTCTGAGTTTTGGCAGTGGTTGTGAAATATGTGTGTTTTGGAAGATGTAGTCACTGAATGCATTAATACAACATTGAATGACACAGACATTTGCAACACTTCTACAGTAATACCATATTAAAATATATTCAGAATCTAATAAATTAAATACTATCAAAACAATTAGATACCTACACAGGTATTCATCTTTCAGTTTCATCACCATGAAACTTGGGGGAACAAAAATATGTACTGTAATGTAAATATTGACCATGATACATAAACTGCTGGGTATTCTGAACAGCGGTTTTAGTGTATTTTGAATGTTAAATTAACTGCAGTGAAGCTTAAGGTTGGTTAGGAGAACTGAGTGAAGAGTTTTAAAAAAATTGCCAAAGTATTGAAAATGTGTCCTAGTGACTGTAAAGAGAAAACCCAAACCAAACAAACCCGTAATAGCAGCTGTAAATAAGGCCTTATTTATCACTCAGAATCAGTGTTAAACACATTCACACAAACACATGTAGATCACTGTCTCTCTAGGGACGTCCACACCAGCATAATGAGGGACAGGAGACACAGAATGATCATATGTTCCCCACATCACACTTCAAGCTTCAAGGATATTTCACCCAAAATTGAAAATCCACTCATTAAATGGTCAACTGATGTTCAAAACAAAAACAATTTATGGTAACCTCTGTACATTCTGTGGTCTTATGTGCTGCAAGAATGGCAGAAATGTTTCTTTGTGAAATAACAGACACAATACCAGGGCTCTCAAGTGTCACGCATTGAGCGTAACAGTCACTCATTTCGGTCTTTTGTCACGCTCTCCTACCACACATTGTATTTCTCACGCTGAAAAACTATTTGTAATATATATTTAATATGCCGCAGTGCCCAAAACTCTGGCCGCGCCGCTCTCACTGTGGAACCGGCAGGAATCAAGCATCTGTGTCCAAGAGTCTATGGAACTTCTCAAATAAACTACAGAAAATGCTATAGGGTTTACCCTGACAAATTTCTTTTGTAAAGTTTTCTTTTGAAAAAATAAATAAAATAAATCTACACTATCTACTGTTTATAATTGATGAAACTAGAAGCATAACCCTTGTGTTTAGTTACATCTAATTGTTTTGATAATATTAAACATTTTGTAGAATCACAATATTTCAATATGATATTACTGTACACATGTTGCAAATCTCTGTCTTATTATTTTTTTGCTATGTTCGCTTTTGAAAATAAGTTTAACAGTTTTAAACGTGCAAATTAGCCTCTATATAACAAAGTTATTTTGGTGTTTGTGTTTAAGTGAGAAAATAATTAAAAATGGCACAAAATACATTAATGACACCGTTCAAAGCAGTTATCCACAGCTCACAGAGACATACGATGTGATCACTGTGTGAAGAGAGCTTTGAAAAAGTGACTTTAGTTTTGAGAAATGTGTCAGAATGTATTTGTGTTTGGAATAATCATTAATTTAATTTAATTGTAAATATTGTGCTAAACATGGATCTTGTAACATTAACTGCAGTGAATTACAAAAAGTAGATATTGTAATTCTTGATTTTTTTAAATCTATTTTTACAAAATAAATAGTTTTTAATACTTTACTTTTTTATTTTTCAAAAGAAAACTTTTCAAAAGAAAATTGTCAGGGTAAACCCTATAGCATTTTCTGTAGTTTATTTGAGAAGTTCCACAGACTCTTGGACATAGATAACAGATAACACATAGATAACTCATGGTAACAGAATAGTTGGGCCTGTTTTCTCACAAAGCCACCTGAGAAAGCCTGGGCTTTCAAGTCTACATTGAAATGTAAATGTCCTGCGGGGGTTGTGCAGCAAACTCAATCCACACACTAGAGTCATACACATGAAATTACCTATGTTAGAATATCAAGGATAGTACTGAGTTGGTCAAATCATTCAATAATTTATACCACAGCCATAAATTATATCGTAAAAGAGTTTATTTGACGTATTAGGTTTTTAGTTCTGTCTCTGTGATTTTCTCATTGCACCCAAACCTTGAAGTTGATTTAGATCTTTTTCCAAAAATACCTGTGGTATTGTGTCTGTTATTTCCCAAAGAAACATTTCTGCCATTCTTGCAGCACATAAGAACACAGAATGTACAGAGGTTACCATAAATTGTTTTTGCTTTGAACATCAGTTAACCATTTAATGAGTGGATTTTCAATTTTGGGTGAAATATCCTTGAAGTGTGATGTGGGGAACATATGATCATTCTGTGTCTCCTGTCCCTCATTATGCTGGTGTGAACGGCCCTGAGAGACAGTGATCTACATGTGTTTGTGTGAATGTGTTTAACACTGATTCTGAGTGATAAATAAGGCCTTATTTACTTCTGCTATTACAGGTTTGTTTGCTTTGGGTTTTCTTTTTACAGTCACTAGGACGCAATTTTTTCAAAACTCTTCACTCAGTTCTCCTAACCAACCTTAAGATTCACTGCAGTTTATTTCACATTCAAAATACACTAAAACCGCTGTTCAGAATACCCAGCAGTTTATGTATCATGGTCAATATTTACATTACAGTACATATTTTCGTTCCCCAAGTTTCATGGTGATGAAACTGAAAGGTGAATACCTGTGTAGGTATCTAATTGTTTTGATAGTATTTAATTTTTTAGATTCTGAATATATTCTAATATGGTATTACTGTAGAAGTGTTGCAAATGTCTGTGTCATTCAATGTTGTATTAATGCATTAAGTGACATCTTCCAAAAAACACATATTTAACTTAGACACAGCCACTGCCAAAACTCAGAGCCCATTTTTATACGCTCTTCTCAAAACGGTTAAACTTCAGTTAAAAACAAACATAGTAGAACATTAAGCACCTTTTCAAAACTTTTCACACAGTGATCACAAGATCAGTCTGCGTCTAAACTGAGATCTTTCCATTTACATGAATTAATTTCTCACTTAAACACAAAGAACCAACAGAACTGGATTTACTACACAGGCCAGTTTGCACATGCTTACATATTCTTTTCAAGACTGTTATACTTACAACACAAAAAATTAATAAGACTGAAATTTGCAATATGTATCCAGTAATTGTAGTAATAATGTAGTAATTGTGCCTTGTGCCTGTCAAATCCGCCGTTATAATAGCAATCCGCCATGGAACAAGGGCGCCTGCTGTTAAAGGGAATGTGAGATGACGCTCTGATTGGTTTATTTCATGTTACGCCCAAACCACACATATGAGTAATGTAGCGACTTCAGACCAGCACATTTTAGATTTGCGTTCGGCGCAAGAGTCATTTATCCCGCCGGTATAATAGCAACAGTGCCCGAGACAGTATATATTTATAATAAGCACTTGGGATGTCTACGCACAGGCATTTATGTACTCAGAAAGCAACCTTCAACTGCTTCCTGAGATCGCCAGAACACCGAGGCTATGCACTCTGCCCGGCCGGGCGGAACTGCTCGCAGGCAGCGTCGAGATCGTAAACAAAGGCGGGGGAAGCGTGGAGGACTAAGAGCGAAGCTAAAGCTAACACCACATTGGCTCTCTTTACCCAGCATTTTCCTTGCCAATGTACGGTCGCTGTTGAACAAAATGGACGAGATTCGACTCAACATCACATGTAACAAGAGACTTTTGAACTGTAATGTCCTAATCTTCACGGAAACATGGTTAAACAGCGGAATACCGGACAACGCTATTGAGCTAGCGGGACGCCATACATTCCGGGCGGATAGAACATTAGATGGCTCCGGTAAGACCAGAGGTGGTGGATTGTGCATTTACATTAACAAAGCTTGGTGCACAAACTCTGCTATTGTTGGGAGACATTGTTCAGCTAACCTTGAGTTTCTCATGGTTAAATGTAGACCGTTTTATCTACCGCGGGAGTTCACTTCCACCATTATAACTGCAGCCTATATTCCCCCGGATGCTGATGCTAAGCTTGCTATGAAAGAACTTCACACAGCCATCAGTAAACAACAGACCGTCCACCCGGAAGCTGCGTTTATTGTTACGGGTGATTTTAATCATTCAAACTTAAAGTCAGTGCTACCGAAATTTCACCAGCATGTTTCCTGTCACACCAGAGGAAACAAAACTTTAGACCATGTTTACACAAACATGGCTGGAGCTTACGTCGCAACACCCCTCCCCCACCTGGGACAGTCAGACCACCTTTCTTTGTTCCTCACGCCCAAATACGCACCTCTCATCAATCGCGTGAAGCCATCAGTGAAGACCATCAAGGTGTGGCCTGCGGGGGCAGATTTCTCACTCCAGGAAAGGTTTTCACACACTGACTGGAGTATGTTTGCTTTTCAAGCCACCAGTGACTCTCACACGGACATTGACTGCCACACCTCCTCTGTACTGGATTATATTAATACCACCATTGACAGTGTTACAACCCAGAAGCAGATCACCACATACCCAAATCAGAAGCCATGGATGAACAGGGAAGTGCGACTCCTATTGAAGACACGCAACACTGCCTTCAGATCAGGAGACGCACAAGCCTACAGCACTTCCAGAGCAAATCTGAAAAGGGGCATCAAAGAGGCCAAGCATTGCTACAAGCTTAAGATAGAGGGACACTTTTCCAACGCTGACCCTCGACGCATGTGGCAGGGCATTCAGGCCATCAGTGACTACAAACCATCTCACTCCACCCCCGCAGCCACTGATGCCAACTTCCTGAACGAGCTAAATGACTTTTATGCTCGCTTTGAAAGAGACAACAGAGAAACTGCCACCAAGCTCAAATCCTCAGCAGACCACCCGCCAATCACACTCTCCTCCACAGATGTCTGCAATGCACTGAGCAGGATCAGCGTGCACAAGGCTGCTGGACCAGACAACATCCCTGGACGCGTACTCAGGGCATGTGTGGAGCAGCTCGCTGGGGTTTTTACAGACATTTTCAACCTGTCTCTTGCCCAAGCAGCTGTACCAACATGCTTTAAATGCACTTCCATTGTGCCAGTGTGCCCGAACACTCCAGCCCGAAGTGCCTTAACGACTACCGCCCTGTAGCACTCACACCCATCGTAATGAAGTGCTTTGAGCGGCTGGTCCTGGCACACCTAAAAGACTCTCTACCATCCACATTGGACTCACATCAGTTTGCCTACCGTAGCAATAGGAGCACAGAGGATGCAGTTTCCATGGCACTGCACTCTGTGCTCACACATCTGGACAAAAAGAACACCTATGCACGCATGCTGTTTGTTGACTTCAGCTCAGCATTCAACACGGTCATCCCAACTAAGCTAATAGCCAAACTTGGAGACCTGGGCATCAACACCTCCATGTGCAACTGGATTTTGGACTTTTTGACTAACAGACCCCAGAATGTTAGATCTGGCTCCACCTGCTCCACGTCCATCACACTCAACACTGGTGTACCACAGGGCTGTGTGCTAAGCCCGTTTCTCTACTCCCTCTTCACCTCCGACTGCAAACCTGTGTACGAATCTAACTCCATCATCAAGTTTAAGGTAGACACCACGGTGATTGGTCTCATCAGCAACAACAATGAGACTGCCTATAGGGAGGAGATCAAGCACCTGGCCACATGGTGCACTGAAAATAACCAGCTCCTCAACACCACCAAAACGATGGAGCTCATCGTGGACTTCAGGAAAGAGTCAAGAGGCACACACGACACCATCCACATCAATGGAATGGCTGTTGAGCGTGTCTCCAGTTTCAAGTTCTTGGGAATCCACATCTCGGCGGACATGTCCTGGACAACCAACACTTCCTGCCTGGTCAAGAAGGCTCACCAGCGCCTTTTCTTCCTGAGGACACTGAGGAAGAATCAGCTTTCCTCGACTATCCTGGTGAACTTCTATCGCTGTGCAATAGAAAGCATCCTGACCAACTGTGCTACAGTGTGGTATGGGAGCTGCTCTGTTGCGGAGCGCAAGGCACTGCAGCGGGTGGTGAAAACCGCCCAGCGCATCACTGGGACTCCACTACCTGCCATCGAGCACATCCAGAGGAAACGCTGTCTGCACCGAGCTCGCAGCATCCTTAAGGACTCCTCTCACCCAGCCCACAGACTGTTTTCTCTCCTGCCCTCCGGCAGGCATTTCAGGTGCCTCCGGACCAGGACCAGCAGACTAAAGAACAGCTTTTTCCCCAGAGCTGTCTCTTTACTGAACTCTAACCCTCACTGATCCCACTCCCCTCATATACTGATAAACTCTCCTCTCCCTCAACACACCTGCCTCCATTTTGTTATTTGCACTGCTGACTATTATTATAGTAACAACTGTTTACATATGCATCTTGCACTACTTAACTGACTGGAATATCAATTTGCACTGCCAAACTGTTTATTTACAGTACCAATTGTCCACATATACATTGCAATACCGTACTTTAACTGTAATATGCAATTACTTTCCACTGCACTTTCACTCGGATAGCTTCTTTCCAACTTAACTTGCACTACTTTAAATCCATCTGTATATATATTTATAGTACATACTCACCTGTAAACTACGTATAGTAATAACCATCTGTAAATTATGTTCATTGTACATATCTGTAAAAATTCTGTTTATAGTAATATCCATCTGTATATTATATTTAGTACATATCTAGCTGTAAATTCTGTTCACAATAATAGTTTTCTGTATATTATATTCATAGGACTAATCTATCTGAAAATTCTGTTTATAATAGTATTCAATTCTATATTTATTCAGTACATATCCATGTACTGCACTTATGGAACCACTGTATATCCTGCACTTGCTGCTATTGCACTTCTGGTTAGACCCAAACTGCATTTCGTTGCCTTGTACCTGTACTTGTGTAATGACAATAAAGTTGAATCTAATCTAATCTAATCTAAAAAATGGATATTACAATAAATTCTCTATAAGGTATAGGAACTTTATTTTTTATTTTATTTTTATTCTAGGTCCATATGTGTTGTGTGTGCTGATGTGTATATTGTTCGTTTGTTTTTTGGTTTGTATTTGTTTATGTTTTGGACTACGGATGGAAATTAGCATTGTGCTAAATCTGGCGTATTTACGTTCAACCTTGATTGTACATTCATGAATATGCATTGTCCCATATAAAAAAAAAAATTCTAATTCAAAATTCAGACCCGCCCACAAAGTCACAAACATGAACCATGTAACATAAACTGCATTGAATTCTGAACAGCAGAAAATAGGTAGTTTTAGTACATTTTGAATGTGAGATTAAATGCAGTGAAGCTGAGAGTTGGTTAAGACAACTGAGTGAAGAGTTTTGAAAAAAGTGATAAGTATTGAGAAATACATACATTCTAATTTAATTTAATTAGAATATAACATTCTAATCTTGTCGGTTAACTGATTATCAAACGGGACATTTTTTGGGGACATTTAATATTCAACAATATTATTGATCTGCCTCACTTAAGGTGGATGATGATGACGCAATGTTCTTCTAGAAACAAACTTTGTATTATTATTTTATTGTTATCACTGTGAAGCTGCTTTGATACAATCTGTATTGTAAAAAGCGCAATATAAATAAAGGTGATTTGTCTTGATTATAATCGGGTTACAAGCATCACCTGTTAGTCAGGGGAAAAATGTAATGATGTAAAAATATATCTGGTTCATTTAAGCCCTAAGGGAAACAATGTTTTTTTTATTTTTTTTTACTGATATTGGCCAATGTCTGAGACACCACAACCAATAAGATAGGTCTTTCATTACAGAAAAGAGGATCTCCACTTTGTTGCTAAAGTGGAAAATGTGTAATTGCTGCTAATATACAGTATCAAATCATGTTATATAATTTTTTTTAAAATATATTAAAATGTATACCTCTTTAAAAAGAACTGCAAAATTTTCAAAATTGAAACCAAAGGAAGAAACAAAAAGCATCCCCCTGACTTACGGTTGCAGTTGCATTTTATTGATCTAGTCTAGACCATCGTTTCCCAACCGGGGTGCCGTCTGCCGAGAACATGGGTGCCGTGTAAAAACGCCATCAAACATTTAAAAATGGCTAAAATGGGTAAAAAAAGAAAAGATCTAGGCCGGGTTTTCATAAACTTTTGGCCATATCAAAATTATAACTTTTGCATGATATTCTAACATTTTGAGTTTCACCTATATATATATATATATATATATATATATATATATATATATATATATATATATATATATATATATATATATATATATATATATATATACACACACTACCGGTCAAAAGTTTGGGGTCGGTAAGATTTTTTATGTTTTTAAAAGAAGTCTCTTCTGCTCACCAAGGCTGCAATTATTTGATAAAAAAAAACAACAAAAAAAAAACAGTAATATTGTGAAATATTATTACAATTTAAAACAGCGGTTTTCTATGTGAATATATAGTGGTGTAATTTATTCCTGTGATCAAAGCTGAATTTACAGCATCATTACATTACATCATTAAAGTCTTCAGTGTCACATGATCCTACAGAAATTATTAAAATATGATGCTCAAGAAACATTTATGATTATTATCCATGTTGAAAACAGTTTTTTACATTTTGATTTCAAGATTCTTTGATGAATAGAAAGTGCAAAAGAACAGCATTGATCTGAAATGGAAAGCTTTTGTAACATTAATCACTACCATTCAAAAGTTTGGGGTCAGTAAGAATTATTTTTTTTATTTTTGGGGGAAAAGAAATTATAAAATACTTTTATTCATCAAGGATGAGTTAAAATGATCAAAAGTTACAGTAAAGATATTTATAATGTTAGAAAAGATTATATTTTAAATAAATGCTGTTCTTTTGAACTTTCTATTCATCAAAGAATCTTGAAATAAAAATGTAAAAAACTGTTTTCAACATGGATAGTAATCATAAATGTTTATTGAGCATCATATTATAGTGATTTCTGTAGGATCATGTGACACTGAAGACTGGAGTAATGATGCTGTAAATTCAGCTTTGATCACAGGAATAAATTACACTTCACTATGTATTCACATAGAAAACCGCTGTTTTAAATTGTAATAATATTTCACAATATTACTGTTTTTTTGTATTTTTTATCAAATAATTGCAGCCTTGGTGAGCAGAAGAGACTTCTTTTAAAAACATAAAAAATCTTACCGACCCCAAACTTTTGACCGGTAGTGTGTGTGTGTGTATATATATATATATATATATATATATATATATATATATATATATATATATATATATATATATATATATATATATATATATATTTATAAGTATATTTTACCTCTTTGTATGAAAAACAGATTCAAATAGACTTTCCTCAAGCAATTCAATTTATTTAATTTTTGATAACTGATGTTATGGTTATTCTTTGTTTTAATTGTATATTGTATATGTTTATCTGCATATTGTGATCTCTGATGCCTGTGTGAACATTATATATATATATATATATATATATATATATATATATATATATATATATATATATATATATATATATAGGGCTGGGAATCGTTCAAAAAATGTCGATACCAATACCGATACCTTGATTTCGATACCGGTTCCTGAACGATACTTTTTTCGATACCGATTTTATGAAATCCATTTTAACAAGATTACATAACACATTTCCTCAGAAAACCTTTGGTTTTATTTTTTCAGTTTGACTCATGCTCCTTAGCCAGTGCATAAAGGAACATTTTTTTTAATAAAGAGCTCATGCTCACCCAAGCTGAATTTGTTTGATCAAAAATACAGTAAAACTTGTAACATTGTAAAATAGTATTACAATTTAAAATCTTATTTGAATAAATTTCAAAATGTAATTTATTCCTGTGATGTCAAAGCTGAATTTTCAAAATCATTACTTCGGTATGACTCGCGTATGACTATGTGCGTTGAGAGTTTGTGTGCGCGCGGTGTCTTATATGAGTATGTGCGTCAGTGCGTGGACAGTTTGTGCACACGAGCACATCTCATATCATCATATAAGTATGTGAGCGGAGAATTCCGCGCGTCTCGTGTTTGTAGAGTTTGTGTGTATGTGCGTGAGCGACTTTAGGTGTGCCGTTGTGACGTTGACGAGTTAACCCCTTAGGTATCGAAATCTGGTACCGAACAACAAGTCATTTTTCGATACTCGATAGTATCGAGGCAATTCGTTCGGTACCTAAAAAGTATCGAACTCGGTACCCAGCCCTATATATATATATATATATATATAGTATATATATATAGTTACATAATGTTACATAATGAAGACAGACGTCACTTTACACCAGTTCACTTCACTGTTCACACACACACACACACACACACACACACACACACACACCACACACACACACACACACACACACACACACACACACACACACACACACACACACACACACACACACACACACACACACACACACACACACACACACACACTTCCATTGCAGGCTATGAAAGTCCCCTGTTGTATAGGTAGACATCGTCAGAGTTGCAGATGCATTCTTGACATGTTTTTAAAAAATTAAACAAAAGTTAGATTATGAAAAAAAATACATATATATGTTTGAAAAGATTTTGTATGTCATTTTTGTTTCTTCAAAATGCCCAGAAACTCTAGTCCCGTCTTGGCCAGTGTAGAACGATAGTCCCCTGTGTTAGTAATATACACATGTATGTGTGTGTGTGTGTTTTTAACAGTCTTTTGAACTGTTACCGCTGGTATTTTTTACCTATATTTTAAGTAAAAATATATTGTATTACAATACATTACAATACGTTTGTAATGTATTGTACAATAGATTAAGTGGCATTGCATACACACACACACATACATGTCTATATTACTAACACAGGGGACTATCGTTCTACACTGGCCAACAGGGGACTAGAGTTTCTGGGCATTTTGAAGAAACAAAAATGACATACAACTTTAAATATGCATTTTTTTTTTAAACATGCCAAGAAAGGCATCTGCAACTCTTTCCGATGTCTAACTATACAACAGGGGACTCTCATAGCCTGCAATGGAACTGTGTGTGTGCGAACAGTGAAGTGAACTGGAGTAGTCTGTCTTCATTATGTAACATATATATATATATATATATATATATATATATATATATATATATATATATATGCAGGTGAAACTCGGAAAATTAGAATACTGTGTAAAATATCATGTATTTGAGTAATTCAAATTAAAAGGTGAAAGTAATATTTATATATAACTATATACACTCACCTAAAGAATTATTAGGAACACCTGTTCAATTTCTCATTAATGCAATTATCTAATCAACCAATCACATGGCAGTTGCTTCAATACATTTAGGGGTGTGGTCCTGGTCAAGACAATCTCCTGAACTCCAAACTGAATGTCAGAATGGGAAAGAAAGGTGATTTAAGCAATTTTGAGGGTGGCATGGTTGTTGGTGCCAGACGGGCCGGTCTGAGTATTTCACAATCTGCTCAGTTACTGGGATTTTCACGCATAACCATTTCTAGGGTTTACAAACAATGGTGTGAAAAGGGAACAACATCCAGTATGCGGCAGTCCTGTGGGCGAAAATGCCTTGTTGATGCTAGAGGTCAGAGGAGAATGGGCCGACTGATTCAAGCTGATAGAAGAGCAACTTTGACTGAAATAACCACTCGTTACAACCGAGGTATGCAGCAAAGCATTTGTGAAGCCACAACACGCACAAGCTTGAGGCGGATGAGCTACAACAGCAGAAGACCCCCCCGGGTACCACTCATCTCCACTACAAATAGGAAAAAGAGGCTACAATTTGCAAGAGCTCAAATGTTGCCTGGTCTGATGAGTCTCGATTTCTATTGAGACATTCAGATGGTAGAGTCAGAATTTGGCGTAAACAGAATGAGAACATGGATCCATCATGCCTTGTTACCACTGTGCAGGCTGGTGGTGGTGGTGTAACGGTGTAGGGGATGTTTTCTTGGGACACTTTAGGCCCCGTAGTGCTAATTGGGCATCGTTTAAATGCCATGGCCTACCTGAGCATTGTTTCTGACCATGTCTATCCCTTTATGGCCACCATGTACCCATCCTCTGATGGCTACTTCCAGCAGGATAATGCACCATGTCACAAAGCTCGAATCATTTCAAATTGGTTTCTTGAACATGACAATGAGTTCACTGTACTAAAATGGCCCCCACAGTCACCAGATCTCAACCCAATAGAGCATCTTTGGGATGTGATGTAACGGGAGCTTCGTGCCCTGGATGTGCATCCCACAAATCTCCATCAGCTGCAAGATGCTATCCTATCAATATGGGCCAACATTTCTAAAGAATGCTTTGAGCACCTTGTTGAATCAATGCCACGTAGAATTAAAGCAGTTCTGAAGGCGAAAGGGGGTAAAACAGTTTTAGTATGGTGTTCCTAATAATCCTTCTTTATTTGCTGTAGTCTGCTTCGTCCAATATCGTACCCAAATCTGGCTTAACCAGGATAAATTGTAGTTGATATACCTTTCAAGGGGGAGGGGTTACATTGGGGGGGAGAAACATTCTGTTCCCGCACTGGGACATAAACTCAAAGACAAAAGGTGTAACATCAGAGCCTTGAGATGGAAGTCTAATCAGCATGATAAGATCAACATAGGCCCAGCTGAAGTGACAAAATGTCCGACACCTTGATTGCTTCAACACTGGAAAAACAGTGTGCAACTTTCTCATTTAAACTACTATCTATATTGGAAGTTAAATTAATTGTATTTCATCAATGTGCATGACTATACTTTTCAGAGGGCTGACATTTCTGTATTTAAAATCTTTTTTTTTTTCATGTAATAAACGAATTTTATGAGATTTTGAATTTGGGGTTTCATAAGCCATAATCATCAAAATTGTAGCTTTTGCACGATATTCTAACATTTTAAGTTTCACCTGTATGTATGTATATATATATATATATGCACGACCTGATTCTGCCGAGTTATGCCGAGTTCAGACTGCACGATTTTAGCCACGATTTTGGCTCGCCGACAGGTTTTGAGAAATCGCCGACAAATGCCCGAAATCACAGGCAAATCGGTGCTCGTTCACGCAATTGACAATCATGCTGTGTGAATGAGCAAAGACGCTATCTGAGAGAATCGCCGACGAGTCGCCGACGCCCGTGAGATATTTGGCATGCTAAATATCTGGACCTGTCGGCGATTCACAATCCTGCTGTGTGAAAGTGTTCTGACTGAAAACTACATCGGCGATGACCGACAGCCAATGAGAGAGCATGATACAGGACAGCAGGCTGTTCGAGGAGGAGTTATAGACCAGAATATCAGTATTTTAATAGATAGATAGGCCTATATTTACAATTATATCAAACAGAAACAAATGTAGCGAACCTACATAATAATAATATACATAAAATGTATTTAAGGGGGCCGGAAGGCCAATTTAGCTCAAAGGGAATGATTCATCGATTTGCAATGAATCATTGACCGAATCACTATGGAACCGAGCAAATGACTCGTTTAGAGTTCATTTGAACGGGCCGTAATTTTAACCTTGGCAACAGATATTTATCCAATTTATAGTGAAACACTATGTATTAGCAAGGTAACTTTAGATCGGCAGTACAAGACATTAAATGTGTAAGCAAAACACAAGACGAATATCTTTTCAAATATATGGACGACTTTATTAACTATTCTAAACACATAAAACTAATGTCTAAACCCAATCACACACACACATTCATTCAAGGCGCAGAGGAAGAGAGAGAAAGAGTGAGTTTTCAGAGTGAGATGCACTTTGTAAGACATAAACCTGAACGAACCACCAAGCATTAATTGAAACCTTCGTTTCTTAGACAGGTTATTCAATTTAAATTAAAAAACACCAGTTCAGCTAGAGTCTGGAGGTTACTTGCTTGTCCTTTGCGTTGCTTAGGCCAGGGAATTCCCTATTTGAGGTGCTTCGTCAGAGGGGTTTCCCGGCCGGGTCCGCGTGGCTGGTTGTCTTTGGAGTGCCTGGCTGGAGTTTCTGAACCGCCGGTCACGTGATGTGTTGGCGGATGGATGAACAAGAGTCTTTACAGTTCGAAGTGCGTTGCAGGAGAGACGTGTAAACGAACTTTACAGCAAAACTTAACTTAGAACGAGACTTTTAACGAGAAAATAAAATAAAGGAAGAAATGAAAGTAAGAGATAGGATGGCTTGAATGAAGCTGTTTAAACTCCGATCTTGATGGGTTTGTCTGCTGGCTTGGTCTAACTTGGTCTGGTCGATGTAGTGTACGAACATGAACACTCTCTTGCTGTTTTTTTTGATAGAGAGAGGCACCAACTTAATTTAACACAGAACCGACTCAAAACCGAACTGAACCGAACCGAATCTGAACTGCTCTCTGAACTGAACTCAACTCTGAACGGCTTTGTTCGGGTCTTTAACTTAAAGTTAGTCCAACCTCTTTTGGAGAATTCTGACCAATGAGACAATGGCATCATTCTAGGAGGTGGACTAGTTCCTACTTATCATAAATCATCTGGGATCTGCTAGCACTAAGCAGAGAGAACAAGAGATCACAGTTTAAACATTATAGATTATTATACTCATACAAAGCATTTTACACAGATTTCACTCAAGCCATCTTAAGAATTAAGAATATATGATCTCACTGATATCAAACAAGACACACTTTCATTCATCCATCTAAAGTAACAACATTTGCATGACTTGTATGCTATCTAGTATAATAGACACATACATAGCTACAATATAGGATTAGGTAGTGGAACAATGTTTGATTATAAGTTCGTCAAGAATTGTTCTGGGATGAGTTTATGCATTTTTATATGAGAAGTCTCTTGACTCTGTGGGTTTTAAGAGGTCTCAACAATGAGGTCATTCAAAAGTCTTCAAGCAGAGGGAAGTCTGTTTTACATCTCGGTGTCATGTTCGGCAGTGGTAATGCTGAGGGAGGTCAAAGGTGTCAGTTTCCTTGGTCCCTGCGGGCCATAAAATCCTTTCTGAGGGGTTCTTTTATGGCTATTTGGAGCCAGTTTTGTGACGTTGGAATGTGTTCAGATCTGGATTGCTGAATCACATTTGAATGAATCCCATGAGAGATTAGGAAGATTAATTTGTGTTTGGTTCATCGGTAAATTCGCTACATATTTCCCCCCTTCGATCGATGATGGGTTGATGAGAGAAGACATCATCGAACGCTGGAGAAACAGAAGAAGCAAACACACACAGCAAACAACAAGGCAACACCTCCCTGACTGGTCACTTTACTGGTGCAGGGCATTAGATTATCTAGGCCTAAACAGGTTCACTCTCTCAATATAGTCAATCATGTGGAAAAAGTTTAGTTCAATTTTAGGACCGTAATTCTAGTTTGTTTTAAAACGGTGATTGATCAACTTTGTGACTAAATTTGATTTGTTTGTTTTATTCTCTTCTAAATTGTTCTAAGTTTAGACCAATTTACCTTTCAAATTTTGATTCGAATGATGCAGAGAGTTCTCTAGGCTAACATTCGTTTTAAGGTGACTTGCAAACATCAGGCGTGGTGCGTCAATCCTTATATGGTAACCTTGACCCTTATGGGGTAACAGGGATTTTACCTAATAAAAGAAGAAGAAAGGGAAGAGGTAAAACAAAACAAAGCAGTTGAGTGACTCCTGTATGGCTACTGTTGTGCAGTGTCAGGTGTCACAATGTAATGAGAGGGTTACACTTGTTGGGTGTATTGCTACATGTTTCCTATGGAAAGGATAGCTAAGTCAGTGTTGCGATTTCAGTGTCTACCTGTGGGAAGAACATGTTTGTTGGATGTTTTTCATGGTAGCTGTGTTTAACTTGTGTATGTTAGTGGTACAGTGTAGTGTAGTGCAGGTACTGCATGTATACTGTATGTATGTCAGATCTGTCTCAGTCTGTTTTGCTCCCCCCTTTTGCTTGATGGTTAAGCTTTGATGGGCTTGTTGCATCTTTGCCTTGGAAAGGGATCTTCTGTGATCTGCTGGGGGTCAGTCCAGTAAGGCAGGAAGTTCTCTGGCAGACATTGGGAGATGGTTTGGCATGGATGCGTGAAGCTGTAGTGCAAAACGTGGTCTCCTTTGTTGCCTTCCTCTTGTGATGCCTTCTGGTTGTGACAGACTTTCTGACCTTCTGTGCTTACTGTCGTTGCTGTAGCACACACATGGTTCTTGAGTTTGGAGCTTGTGGTGTGATGGGTAACCAGGATGGTGTTTTCTGGTACCTCGGGGTGTTTTGTCAGTGGTTGACTGTGAGAGACCACTTCGTTCTGGGTTGTTGTGGAACAGGTGGTCGTCTCAGGAAGGTGTACAAGGTGATCACTGGTCTTCTGTGTTCAGCTTGTCTTTGATGAGCACTTGCAGTTGCCTCCGTAGGTGCTCCATGTCTTCTGCGGGGAGACTGTCGTGTTCTTGGGCACACTCAGTGGGGTGTTTGGCTGAGTGGTGCGGAGGTGGGTTTCGTTGTCGCTTACCCACATAGAATGCTTTTGGATGCACTCGTTGATTCCAGTTGTTTCCTTCTGGTGGGTCCCATGACTTTTCCATGTGGTTGGAGTGGTAGAAGTCATCGGCATGGGAGTCACGTTCTCTGTGCTCCTTACGAAGGACTGTGGTGTTGTCATGCCACTGGGTGTCTTCCAGTGCAAGGCTTGTGTCTTGGCTGATGGAGTTTGAAACTGTGGATGTTTTCAAACCTTTCTTTGAGGACATCTTTTGTTTGAGGTAGGCCTTGTGTGTCAGGTCACGTAGCTGCTGAATCGTCATTGTGCCTGGGCAGGCCATGATGCCAAGATGATGACTCAAACCAGGGTGCAGGTTTCTCAGGAAGAGGGTTTTGAAGTTCACATCCTCTTCAAGTTCAGGTTTGTTATGTGCACCTAAGTAGGCTTGTCGAAAGCGGTGAAAATAGGCTTGGGGAGTCTCTTGTCGACCTTGTTTGGTTTCCAAGGCGATTAACACACCGTGTTCTGACTCTGGACCTGTAAATTCTTTAATCAGTGACTCACGTAGTAGCTGGTAGTTTAACATGACATTAGCAGGTTGTCGGTCTAGGAAGCTTCGTACCTCTGGACTGGATGTGGATCTGAGGAGGTAGAACCTGTCTCTGTCAGTCATATGGGGTCTCACCTCGAGGTGGAAGTCGATATCTCGGAGGTAGGCCTGGATGTCGGGACCCTCTGTGGAGTTCGGGTTGAACTGAGTGATATTCTTAACCAGCTGGTTGAGATCTTTAACGGTCATCCCATGTGCAGCTTGGGCATCTGCCTGGATGAGCTCTCTTCGTTTGTTGGCAGTGAACAGTTCTGTGGTGAAGGCCGGTGACGTTTTGGGTTGTGGCCATTCACTTCTTTCACTGTATGCCAGTTCTTGGATGGAGGACTCTGTTCTGCTCAGCAGGGGTGATGCTGAGGGAGGTCTCTCCCTTCTTGGCTCTGGTTTCTGTTGGAAAATGTGCTGGAGTTCATCTCTGACCGCGTAGAGCTCGTTGTTGGCGTCGTCTCGCTGTTGGATCAGGTGGTCCAGTTCAACGCTGCACCTTTGCAGGTGGTCTTCCAGAGCAGTGATTTTAGAGTTCTTACTTTCAATGTCAGCTTTGGCTTTCTCTAGCTGATGTTCAACAGCCTGGAGTTGGTTCACCAGGTGTTTCTGGACAGTCTTTGACTCTTGTTTGTCACGTTCAGTGACTGCAAGGGCATCTTGGAGCTTGTCAACTCGTGTCTTTGTTTCTTGCTCCGCTTCGTCAGACACTTTGAGTTTGTCTTGAGCTTTACCTTTGAGCTGGTCTTTGCAGTGTTGAGTGTGCATCAGCTCTCTCAGGAACTCGGTGGTCTTGGAGTCATCCTGGACTTTCACTTCCAGCTTGTCTATGCGGTTCTGGGCACGTGTCAGCTCCTCCTGTAGGTGGGTGACGTGCTGGTGGCTTAGGTTTAGCTGGGCTGTGAAGGCATTACTTAAGGAACAGGTTATCTTGGTTAGTTCCACGTGGTTGTGGTTCTGGCTTGAATCATGTGTCAGGAATCTTCTCAGAATTATGATTATTATTAAAAATAATAACAGTTCAATTGTCTTTGGTGTGAGGCAGTCTGTAATGCCTCTGAACCAGGCGTCCACGTCTTCCCGTTGGGCAGTGGGGTTTGTCGTCCACGACATGTTGGCACGCTTGGTGAAGAAACTGACACAGATCTGTGTGGGGTATAAGCCTATATGTGGTTGACCGGCTAAGTGTCGTTTCAGTAATTGTACATCAATAGTGAAGTGTCGTGATGACTAAGTGTTGGTCTAAGTGTACACAGTGAGGCTAGTGATGCGAAGATCTCGTCACTCAACTGGGTAAATGAAAGAGAGAGAAAAAGGTTAAAACAAATCTCAATGGAAAGAAACTTTTTTTTTTCAATGGGAGAAATATTTTTATAAATATTTTCTATCAATGAAAAGCTGGTTTCAACTCGTGGGGTGAGGACTTAGTCGCTCAACTGAGTAAGGGACAAAGAGAGAAAAGTTAACAACCAATTTCAATGAGGGACAAAAAAAACAAAAAGAAAATTATTAACTAGGGGAAGTATTAATTTCTCATAAATGTTTTTATCAATGAAAATTGATATGTTCCGGAAAGGTAAACAATATTATTGCTTATGTTTGCGAGGGAAAATAATACAATAATGATGTTGATACCTCTTCTCTGAGTTTGACAGGATTGACACCACACACCTTCAGTTCGACCGCTTACAGCAGGTTTACAGCAGGGATGCTGTGAAGGCGGAGTTTGCTCAGCACTTGTCTCTGTTACTTGATCTTGGATAAGATGTCAAAGTTTAAATTGCGTTTCAAATGCAGGGAGAGTATGAAGAACACAAGAGGGTTTGATTAAAAATCAAATATCTAATAATCTGTTTGTTGGGACAGATTATATTTGTCTCTTTTAGAGTCGATTGGTGGTTCTTCCAGGTTTGTTCCTACAAATGTGAAGAATAAGATGGAATAAAGCAGGGCAGAACAGGAAAGACGTGATGAGGAAGAAATGAAGCAAGGAGGTTGGATCCCGCTACCTTTACGTCTACCACGAGTATAGAATTGATAGTTGAGGAACAACTAAACACACAAATAAATTGAAGCGTCCCGAAAATTAATTAATCAGAACAAATATAGTGGTTAAGTTTATAACCAACAGGACGAAAGGATAAACGCAATGACAATAATGAGCAAATCTGAGTCTAACACTATTTTTATAATAGTAATAACAACTTTCAAATTTTAACTTTCAGAGTTCAAGACTTATTCACCTAAAGTGATTAGATCTCAACGAGAAATTTAGAAATTATGAAAATTATGAAATTAGAATTATTAAAAATAAATCTAGAAATCATTACAAATGACCTGTCTAGAAAAATAGAATTTCAATTTTATTTTAATATTTTCTTTTCTTCAAAATCAAATTCAAAATTTGACAATTAATAATCATAAACCAGCATTTTCTTTTTCAAGTAAAATGCAGGTAAAGTAATTAATAATTGTAAACCAATATTACCTTTTCTTTAAAATCAAATTCAAAATTGACAATTAATAATAGTTAACCAGCATTTTCTTTTTCAAGTAACATGCAGGTAAAGTAATTAATAATTGTAAACCAATATTTCCTTTTCCAGTAAAATATAGGTAAAGTAAAAGAGAGAGGTAAAAGTAAAAGAAGACAGGATCAACAGGTGTAAAAGTCGAGGTGTCTAAACGGTTAAATCACTTTAACGTTTTTTCAACAGACACTGTAGTATTGGCTAGTATTGATAACAGTAACTGATGCTAAAGGCTTTAGCACAGGCCTCCGTGCAAGGCTACTGCCTAGTTTGGCGCTTGTTTACACCGAGGGTTGGGTCAAAGTTCACCCGGAAGCGTTGGCTAAGACTTCCGTGTCACGATCGTAACTATAGCGACCAAGCGAACACTAGTGGGCGAACCGGGAATTGCAGACAGTTGGAAAACAGTTTGTTAGAGTTCCATGCAATATGGGAGCATTTTAACCATGTCCACAGAACATGCATGTACAGTAACAATCGATCCTATTACGGGAAATGTCGGCGCATTTCACACTGTTCAAATAAGATACACCACTCGTAGCTGGTTTTACGACGTGGGGCTTCACTCAGTTTGTCAAGAGTGATATTAGCTTTAAGCCAGCGACAGCTTTGCGTTATAATATATGTAATTAGGACGACCTCGGCGGATCGTCTCTGTGCAAGTTTATCTAGGCACATAAAACAATAACTGTTGGTTCAGTTTCAATGGCAAGCTTTACTTGATAACGAATTTAAATAACCACTATTCAAATTACACTCGGACATGCGCAATGTTACACGAGAATTATTTGAACGGACACAAACAGATAAGATTAGTTAAGCCTCGCTGTTTATCACGGGGATCAGTGGGACATGCACTGAATCAGATAAATAAATATAAGGCTTATGACTAACTTAGATGAGGAACACGCTCATCGCTCTGTGAGGAGAATATTAGTCCTTATAACGTTAGGGTTATTTTAATTACTGCAATTTGATTTCGTTCAGTTCTCTAACTGATATAAACACACACACACAACGTTACAGCTTTTCTGAAAGACTCTGGAACACGCAGAAATCGAACAGCTCTAACGAGGTATTTCTGGAAATGAGGAACGCGCTCAATTCTTACCTTATCGTAGTGCGAGGTTTCATATCTTATTTACTGCAGTTAACAAGAGAGCAAATAGGGCGGCAGACTAGACTTTTCAGCTTTCTCTGGGAGCTTCACTCACAGACAACAACAGCAGCAGCAGCATTCATTCAAACGGGGCGCGCGCTGCGCGCGTCACACACAGACTCTCAGAGAATCGGATCTCTCATCCGAAACAAAATGAAAAGATAAATCTTGATAAAATGCTTACACTTTAGGTTGAACTGCCCGCATTCTCCACCAAATAATGTAGCGAACCTACATAATAATAATATACATAAAATGTATTTAAGGGGGCCGGAAGGCCAATTTAGCTCAAAGGGAATGATTCATCGATTTGCAATGAATCATTGACCGAATCACTATGGAACCGAGCAAATGACTCGTTTAGAGTTCATTTGAACGGGCCGTAATTTTAACCTTGGCAACAGATATTTATCCAATTTATAGTGAAACACTATGTATTAGCAAGGTAACTTTAGATCGGCAGTACAAGACATTAAATGTGTAAGCAAAACACAAGACGAATATCTTTTCAAATATATGGACGACTTTATTAACTATTCTAAACACATAAAACTAATGTCTAAACCCAATCACACACACACATTCATTCAAGGCGCAGAGGAAGAGAGAGAAAGAGTGAGTTTTCAGAGTGAGATGCACTTTGTAAGACATAAACCTGAACGAACCACCAAGCATTAATTGAAACCTTCGTTTCTTAGACAGGTTATTCAATTTAAATTAAAAAACACCAGTTCAGCTAGAGTCTGGAGGTTACTTGCTTGTCCTTTGCGTTGCTTAGGCCAGGGAATTCCCTATTTGAGGTGCTTCGTCAGAGGGGTTTCCCGGCCGGGTCCGCGTGGCTGGTTGTCTTTGGAGTGCCTGGCTGGAGTTTCTGAACCGCCGGTCACGTGATGTGTTGGCGGATGGATGAACAAGAGTCTTTACAGTTCGAAGTGCGTTGCAGGAGAGACGTGTAAACGAACTTTACAGCAAAACTTAACTTAGAACGAGACTTTTAACGAGAAAATAAAATAAAGGAAGAAATGAAAGTAAGAGATGAGATGGCTTGAATGAAGCTGTTTAAACTCCGATCTTGATGGGTTTGTCTGCTGGCTTGGTCTAACTTGGTCTGGTCGATGTAGTGTACGAACATGAACACTCTCTTGCTGTTTTTTTTGATAGAGAGAGGCACCAACTTAATTTAACACAGAACCGACTCAAAACCGAACTGAACCGAACCGAATCTGAACTGCTCTCTGAACTGAACTCAACTCTGAACGGCTTTGTTCGGGTCTTTAACTTAAAGTTAGTCCAACCTCTTTTGGAGAATTCTGACCAATGAGACAATGGCATCATTCTAGGAGGTGGACTAGTTCCTACTTATCATAAATCATCTGGGATCTGCTAGCACTAAGCAGAGAGAACAAGAGATCACAGTTTAAACATTATAGATTATTATACTCATACAAAGCATTTTACACAGATTTCACTCAAGCCATCTTAAGAATTAAGAATATATGATCTCACTGATATCAAACAAGACACACTTTCATTCATCCATCTAAAGTAACAACATTTGCATGACTTGTATGCTATCTAGTATAATAGACACATACATAGCTACAATATAGGATTAGGTAGTGGAACAATGTTTGATTATAAGTTCGTCAAGAATTGTTCTGGGATGAGTTTATGCATTTTTATATGAGAAGTCTCTTGACTCTGTGGGTTTTAAGAGGTCTCAACAATGAGGTCATTCAAAAGTCTTCAAGCAGAGGGAAGTCTGTTTTACATCTCGGTGTCATGTTCGGCAGTGGTAATGCTGAGGGAGGTCAAAGGTGTCAGTTTCCTTGGTCCCTGCGGGCCATAAAATCCTTTCTGAGGGGTTCTTTTATGGCTATTTGGAGCCAGTTTTGTGACGTTGGAATGTGTTCAGATCTGGATTGCTGAATCACATTTGAATGAATCCCATGAGAGATTAGGAAGATTAATTTGTGTTTGGTTCATCCGTAAATTCGCTACACAAAGCACAAACATTTGCATGACCAGCAGCAACAGCAGGACGTTTGCAAAATTATTTATTTACCCCCAACTCTCTTTGCAAAACACAGTCCTTGCTCCCCTCGTCTTCCCAAACATTTCCTCCTGCATAAACTGAATATTTATTTGTTTCATTTTCGCTACAAATCAGTGCACAGACAATTTGGATCGCAATCTTCTTGTAGGCTATCATTTTTAATAACAAACTCAGTGTCGCGCGAGAACTCCGGTCTCACGCACGTGTGATCTTCCGTTATTTCCGTATCACTTCTCGCGTTTGTTTGGTTGTGAAACGTAGTTTGCGGACCAGGCAGAGGTTGTCGGCGATTCTTTCTTTTGTAAAGTCATGCAGTGTGAAACCTCCTGTCGCCGACCCATCGTGCAGTATGAACACAGAAGCAACTGAATGTTACCCCAGATAGTCATGCAGTGTGAAAACAACAGTGACCCGATTATTTTGAAAATCGTGCAGTCTGAACTCGGCATTAATGTTTGTGAGGTTCTGCACATTTACATTTTTGCAGGTGCAGATCTTGTTTTAAAAAAAGCTTAGTTTGTTAGATTTTGCTGTCTTTAAATCGTTTGTTTTGCCTTTTTATAAGGTTAATAAAGGTTAGTTAGTGGGTTTGTTCTAATTAACGTGTGTTACAAAGTGAGCACGTTTGTCTCTGAAGTAAATTCTGGACTACAATAGAGCAGATGGTGAACAGTGTTTTCTGTGGGACATAATAAGTCCCTTCGGGGTGGACTTTGGGCTTTTTCACTTAGTAAACCTATAACATGCACAAAAAAATATATATAACCCAATAAAGGAAAGGGAAAAAGCCAAAAAGCATAATATGAGCACTTTAAGTATAAAATCTATCTACATTTGCTGTTTTAACCTAAAAACAAATGCAGAAGAACATCGCAACTTTCATCGCAACTTTTTAGAAAAGCGGCCGCAACATCAGGCATTTTAGGCCGCAACAATCACAAAAAAGGCCCGCGAAATCCTGGAGGAACTGATTTGAGTTTAAGACTATTTGTGTTACCCTGCCATCCAACGACATCTCAGGTTGACACATCTCTGTGGGGTATCTCAGTTTGTTACATTCCTGTGATACATTTCATCTTTGATTCATCTCAGTTTGATTCATTCGCTGTTCGACTCATTTTTGATTCATTCATTTTTTTTTGTTGGACATTTCATGGAGTTTAAGTGATATTGCTACGAAATCTCAAGATAATTTCAACGCACGCTACGTCGAGACAACTCCTCTCAATTTTTCAATCTATTATTTTTTTTTTATTTATTATATTTTTGATCCAAGGAACTGTGAGAGTTCTGTTGAATCACAGAACCTAAGGTGAACTGAGTGAGCACATAACAGGACATTTCACGTAAGTGCTCTTCCAGATGTGAAATTGTATTGTGTATATTGTTGTTTTTTTCAAAGTGATTGGTTGATCATTTGAAAACTGAGAACGCATACTAAGTGGTGTTTACAAAAGGTTTTTTTTTGTATTTTATTTTGAAGTGAGGTTTATCTTGGTACAAGTGAAAAGTTTAGAGCTTTTACATTGAAAGTGATTGAGAGTGAGGGTAAAGGAAAACACAAAGACCATACATTTTTTTTTTTTTTTTTTTTTTTTTGTGATCATTAACCCTGAATTTAACATTTGATTACAAGAAAGAAGAAAAGACACAAAGAATAAATATTGTTTGATTTCGTACTTACTTCATTGTATCTTTTTGTTTTAGAGCTGTCAAGGAGTGGGGGCGTCTCAGCTACTTTATTAGACCAGAGGAGGGAGGGGTATATTAGGCTGTCTAGCCCATTTTACTTTTACTTCAGGAAGCTAGTGACATTACTTAAGCTGAAGCCTACTCTCGTCGGTCTGTACATCCCAATAAAGTAGAACACAACATACACACATTTAGTGTGTAGCGAGATTAAAAGCACTGAAAGCGGGGACTAAGATCTTTTCGCTATTCAGTCTTCCGTGGCAGCACTAATATATTTTCCCCTACAAGACGGGTTAAATTCTCGTTACATATTGGAAACTGTTTCGGTAACACTTTACAATAAGGTTCATTAGTTAACATTAGTTAATGTATTAACTAACATGAACTAACCATGAGCAATACATTTGTTACTGCATTTGTTCATCTTTGTTAATGTTAGTTCATAAAAAATACAGCTGTTCATTGTTTGTTCATGTTAGTTCACGGTGCATTAACTAATGTTAACAAGATTTTAATAAAGTATCAGTAAATGTTGAAATTAACATTAACAAAGATCAATAAATGCTGTATATGTGCAGTTCATTATTAGTTTATATTAACTAATGTAGTTAACTAATGAACCTTATTGTAAAGTGTTACCACTGTTTCTATTGTCTACCTGTCCCTGGAGTTATGTTAAGACGTGCTGCAGGGTCCAGCACTTTCAGGTCCCTCAGGAGTGGATGGTCGAGGGGAAAGGAGGAGAACATCTTCTTAAGAACGGCTTCATAGAAGCTTCTCACTGTTCTACAACAGCATAAGAGTGAAAAAAATAAATTAGTGGTAATATTTTTAGGCACACTACAGCATATACTCTCATACTGTCAAAAGATGATATCATAATATAACTACTGGGTAATATACTCACTGAAAGATTTTCTTCTCGGCTGACACAGGGAGCTCAGAACTTCTCATGAAATTCTTTGTGTCTGCTCCGATAAAGATATCTTCATCAGACAACTGATGTACATCTCCATACTCCACCTCCCTGAGAGACACACCCACGATTGCCCTGGCTGGTATGAGGTAGCCCAGGATCCTCTTTATCAGCCTGCACATCTCCTCTTCAAGTCTGTGAATTTGCACATCCTCTGACTGCAGATAATATCAATGGTCACAACAAAATAACAATAATAAGAATAATGAAATAAGAATTCTATAATAAGCACAAACATTTAATTATATACTATTATTCACTCATTCATTCAATATCATTGACACCCACCTGGAAGGCAATGTTAAAATCAGATAAAGGCTTAAGGGCAGCACTCAGGAACAGGAAGTAGGTCTTCATGATTGGATCACGAAGATGGCTTGCCAGATCACGCACTTTAACACTCCTTTCCACCTCTTCATGACTGTTAAAGTAGGCCTATAATACATAGAGATACAGGGTGGCAATACATGGTTAAAATGGAAATATAGCATAGTAAACTGTGTAGATATCTGCTGAGTAGAGTTACCATCCTACCTGTAGTGCATCCCACTGGTTCAGCACCCTCTGGATGCATGTTAAAAGACTCAGCCATCTGGTGCTGCAGTACCTGAGGAGCTTCAGGTGGTCTGAATCAGTGAAGTCTACAAACTCTTTGTAGACTTCACATCTTTTTGCACTGAGAGATAGAAAATTACTCTGTTAGTGGTTGGAATTGTGAGTGAGTGAGTATGTGTGTAAAGAATATGAACTGCAGGCCTACTAGGCTACCTTGTTTATGAGTTAGCCACATGCAATGTTGTTACATTGTAACGCACAACATTAGGCGAGAGAAAAATAGCAGGCCTATATGTATGCATTTACCTTTTATCAAAGTGGGTGTATATCCCCACCAGGATGTCTTCCACTGGTACCTGGGCTGCTCTGATGCCACAGCCAGTGGCCAGCTGTACCAGGTGGCAGATGCAGCCAAGGTCCTGGACGTGGGGCTGGCTGGTCTTTAGTCTGCTGATGACCGAGTTATAGCGGCCTTTCATAACACTCGCATTATCAGAGTTAAAGGCAATCAGGTTATCCCATGGGATGCCTCTTTTTCTATTGGAAACAGGAAAAAATGCCACAAAATGTCTGACAAAATGTAAGGTTGTAATTAAATGCAATCTACTAAACATGTCAACAACACAGTGCAGCTCCCCTTACCTTAATGCTTCACTAAGCTTTTCATACAGATTTTCTGCATTTCCTACATTGCATATAGGCATATCCAGGAATCTTGTAGAGACCTGCAGAGTGGCCTCATCGTAGAGTCTAGTCAGGATGACGAATTCTTTGTCTGTTTTTCTGTTGTTCGATTCGTCGCACATCAGTGAAAAGGGCTGAGATCGGCATGTTTGGGCCAACTCGTCCTCTAGTTCTGCTGCTATGGCACCTGTTGAGTGTCCAGTAATTAGCTAGTAAGTTAGCCTACAACATGCATGCCACCATTAGTTAATGCTTAAATGTTAGAATATTCAAACACATTTCAAACACATTTTAAACCGTTTTAGCAAACGTAGTTACAGTATATAGCCCAGCAGTAAGAAAGATAGGTAGATATATGGCTAGCTAACTTACCTTTGATGATTTGAGTAGCCTTAGTTTTTCCTGTTGAGTATTTTCGTGCAATAGCAGAGTCAGGGAACATGTCAGCTACACACTTGTTGAAGTCGTCGTGGAAGGAGAAAGGAATGTTGTTTTTGGCACACCGCATTGCCATTTTTACCTCTGCACGTGTGACCTGGTCTACCTCGGTGGCATTTCTCGTCAAAAATGCTGACATCGCCTGGGCATGTTTTAGTCCCTCTTGCCCGCGCTTGTGCTTGGCGGATTTCTCGTGCTGACACACATCATTCCTTCCCCCGTGTGAGATGCTGAAATCACAGTTACAAATTTTGCATAATGCGTGACTGTCGCCCATCCTGCTCCTCTTCAGAAAAATAAATTCACTGTGCCATTGATCGCGGTATTTGCAAAGAGGGTTTGGGTTTTTTGGCAGGAGTGCCTTCCGTCTCTGTTCTGGCTTCCATCATCCGTATCTGTTTTATTTGTTTTCCCGCGTTGTCACTCATCATCTGACTTCACACACTAACCTCGTGACAACTGCCACCTAGTAGGCAGTTATCGCGAGGCTAGTGACAGAGCTCAGATTGGGAATGTTTTTTTTTCCTCCGTTTTTTTTTTTATAATGCCGGTTAAAATACGGGAGATTTACGGGAAAATACTAATACGGGAGGACGGCGGGAAAGAAAGGTAAAATACGGGACTTTCCCGGCCAAAACGGGATACTTGACAGGTATGTTATTGTCACAGTTTGAATTGTCACTGTCCAATCTTTGACACACAGGTGAATTTTGTCTTCGTCCATATCGACGGGTGAACGATCTATCTGCGGCACGTCCATAGCTAGAGCTTTCTGTGACAAAATGTGCATCTCTCTCACTGATTAACTTACTTAGTCCCGATCAGATTCAGAATGATCAAATAATGAGTGATCGGACTCCGAGTCCATCAACACCTCCAGTACTTGATCAGCCGTATACCTCTGCATTTGTCTGTCTGATATTTTGACCTACATTCTCACTACTCCACTCCATCACGTTTGAGACGATCGCAGTCTGTTTCTTTGATCAAAAAGTTGCGTACTCTTTCAAAACATGCGCGTGGTTCTTCCTTACCATATACCATCTAAAACACGGATACCCGGAAAATTCCGTGTTTGGCGGGGAAGTGTTTTTTTCATAAAACCCGGAAAATTCCGTGTTTGGCGTGTTCGGCTCTCCGTGCCGCTTCGCTAGAGAAAGTGCCGAATATATTTTCGACGGTATATATTATCGGTTCGAGTTTATATCAGCTCGTGTCCCAGCTGCATTGAGTCAATTGCAGTGTAGTGTGTTTGGGCTTTGATCATGCTTGAACAGCGCTCGTGGGTGACTCATGTTCTCTCTGGGAACGTGATCATCGCGTCATATAGGTCGAGACTCGGTGAACTCGCAAGAGTGAGAGTCCCCTCTGCCACACCCCGATCTAATGCCCCCTCGGGGGTGCTACTTCGGCTGGTGGCCAGGGTGATCTGAGGGTTACGGTTTGGCACTAGGCGCCGACTATCTGTCCACGCGCCAAACCCCCCTGCATGACGGTGCCCGCTAGCGAACTGATGATTCCACGAGTCTACCCAAAAAAAAAAAAAAAAAAAAACGGGTGGCCCGTGTGTTTTCATTTGAAGCTACAGAGGATGATGCTGTGTCTGTAGCAGCATCACTAGGTGGGCTTTTTCTTCTGGAAATGACGACTCGTCACAGCTGCCACCTTCTGGTCTGCATATGGTTGTGCCTGAGTCTGATCCGGAGATGGCAGCCATGCTTTCCTGGGACGATTGATTTTTGGGTGAGGCCGCCGACCCGCGTCCACGGCAATCCCCAATATCTTTCCTCCCGGACGTGCATGATGAGATCTCGAAGTCCTGGAAGACCCCTTGTCTTCTCGGGACCGCTCGTTGGTCTCATCCACCTTTCCTCCCCTCACGGGCCGCTGCCCATGGGTACACTGGGGTCCCCCCGGTTGAACGCTCTGTTGCGATGCTACTGTGTTCTCAGAGTGCTTCCCGGCGCAATCCTAAGCACCCGTCCGAGGCCTGTAGTTCTTTTCGTCTACACTAATCTGTGGCGAAATCCTATAGTGCCTAGGACAGGCAGCCGCCCCTCTGCTTCCCATGACCGCTCTGCTGGTCTCCTGACCCAGATGCTCATGGAAGTGCACGAGGGCGGGACTGACCCGACGCTCTTCAGTGAGCTGCGCGCCGCCACTGACCTTGCTCTCCGAGCGACGAAAGTGGCCGTACGCTCTCGGAGTCAGGTGATGTTCACCAGTCTGAGGCTGACCGGTCTGATGTGCAGGATGTCCGGCGGACCTGTCTGCTCGACACCCCCATATCCCAGGTCGGCCTCTTCAGCGGTGCTGTTGAGTGCTTCTGCCCAACAGTTTTTACAGCCCGTGAGCAGATTGAGGTTATTCTGCCCGACGGCCCTGCTGCCCGCTCAGATCCCTAAAGTCTGCCTACCGCCGAAGGCACCCTCCCCACGGTTCCAACCCCGCCTGTTCACCCGGGCCTGGCTCTGGAAGACCGTGGGACGGACACCACAGCCCTCTCCAGCCCCGCCCCCCCCCCCCCCCCCCCCGCTAAATGCCGGGTTATGCGGCACTCTTGAGATGGGCTGCTCAGAGTTGAGTCTCAGTTCTTCCAGGTGTTGGTAGCAGGACCACTCCTTTCCCCGGTGGAGGGCTGGGGAAGTTTCCTTTTTCAGAAAGAACTGACTCTCTCGTCTCTGAGCCCACAGAGTTCTCGGATGACACAGAGTGCCGCCCACAAGCCACGCTATCCTCGTCCCCCTCGGTCCCAGAGGCGGTTGACACGGCGGGTCGCCCACGGGCCGCCTCAGCCCTGTCCCCCTTTGTCGCCAGACCCCCGACAGAGCACGCCCCCGTGGAACGCTGGTCCTTTCCTGGCCTCCTCTGTCCGGGCGCGGATGTTAACTGTGCCCCCACACCGGGCCGCTATGCCACCCACGTCCGGGCCAGTTACTCCGCTTCGCTGCCCCTCCGGGGGGACGCCTGTGGCCCGCATGACCCCGCTGGTTCAGTACCTGGGAGCCTGGCTAGAGCTTCCCCGTCTGTCCCGCTGGGTCGCCAGCACCATCAGGTTCGGCTATGCGATTCAGTTCGCACGGTCTCCTCCCCGCTTCAAGGGAGTCCGCTCCACTCTGGTCGGTGGCAATGCCCCTATCATGAGAGCCGAGATTGCCACCCTGCTGGCGAAGGGTGCAATCGAGACTGTCCCTCCAGCCGAGATGAGGTTCGGCTTCTACAGCCCTTACTTCATTGTCCCCAAGAAAACCGGTGGGTTACGGCCAATCCTGGACTTGCGCTTGCTGAATTGCTCCTTACACAGGATGCCGTTCAAGATGCTCACTGCCAAACGCATTATCGAATGTGTGCGGCCCCGGGATTGGTTTGCAGCGATCGACCTGAAGGACGCCTACTTTCATGTCTCCATTCTTCCTCGACACAGACCGTTCCTCCGGTTTGCTTTCGAGCGGCAGGCATACCAGTACGCGGTTCTCCCTTTCGGGCTAGCCCTGTCTCCTCGCGTCTTTACGAAGGTCGTCGAGGCAGCCCTTGTTCTCCTTCGGGTTCACGGGGTTCGCATCCTGAACTATCTCGACGACTGGCTGATCCTAGCTCACTCTCGAGATCAGGTTTGCGAACACAGGGACCTCGTGCTCCGGCACCTAGCTCGCTTGGGCCTTCGGGTCAACTGGGAAAAGAGCAAACTTTGCCCCGTGCAGAGGATCTCTTTTCTCGGTATGGACATTGACTCGGTCGCCATGTCTGCGCAGCTTACGAGCGAGTGCGCACAGTCACTGCTGACTTGTCTGAGGAAATTCCAGTACAAGAGTGCGGTTCCACTGAAACTTTTTCAGAGGCTCCTGGGGCATATGGCATCTGCAGCCGCGGCAGGGCAGGTGTCCCCCTAGAACAGGCTTCCAGGCATGTTGTTGTATCAACAGATGCCTCTGCCACGGGCTAGGGCACCATGTGCAATGGACATGCTGTCACACTCTCATGTTGAGCAGAAATGCTCCTGAAAAATTCAGTGAGATTTATCACACTCAGGTGTTGAGCAGAAATGCCCTTGAAAGTTCAGTGAATTTCTTCACACTTAGGTGTTGAGCAAGGTTGCTCCTGAAGTTCGGTGATACTCGCATGTAGTGTTACAGAATGACATGTCAATTGCCTCGAGTTGCTGGCCGTACGCCTTGCCCCGCACCGCTTTCGAGTGCTGCTCAGGGGTCAACACGTACTAGTCCGATCAGACAATACCGCCAGTAGCGTACATCAACCATCAAGGTGGTCTACGCTCGCACCGTATGTCGCAACTCGCTCGCCACCTCCTCTTATGGAGTCAGAAGCATCTGAGGTCCCTTCGTGCTATTTACATTCCCGGAGCCCTGAACTGTGCAGCCGACGAGCTCTCACGGTTTCAGCCCCTCTCTGGCGAATGGCGACTCCATCCCCAGTCGGTTCAGCTGATTTGGGACCAGTTCGGCGACGCACAGATAGATCTGTTTGCCTCCCACGACTCGACCCACTGCGCCCTGTATTATTCCCTGACCGAGGGCACGCTCGGCACGGATGCACTGGCGCACAGCTGGCCGCGGGGCCGCAAGTATGCGTTTCCCCCAGTGAGCCTTCTTGCGCAGCTCTTGCGCAAGGTCAAGGAGGACGAGGAGCAGGTCCTTCTGGTTGCGCCCTATTGGCCCACCCGGACCTGGTTCTCCGAACTCATACTCCTCGCGACAGCACCTCCTTGGCCCATACCTCTGAGGAAGGACCTTCTTTCTCAGGGACGGGACACCCTGTGGCACCCTCGTCCCGATCTGTGGAGCCTCCACGTGTGGCTCCTGGACGGGACCAGGTAGGTTTGAGTACCCTACCACCTCCGGTGGTGGCTACCATCACTTCCGCTAGAGCGTCGTCACAGAGACACCTCTATGCGTTGAAGTGGAACCTCTTTGTCAGCTGGTGCTCTTCTCACCGAGAAGACCCCCGGAAATGCCCGATCAGCGTTGTGCTTTCCTTCCTTCAGGATGGGTTGGAGCGAAGGCTGTCTCCCTCCACCCTCAAAGTCAATGTTGCCGCTATCGCCGCACATCATGATTTGATAGAAGGTAAGTCTGTGGGAAAGCACGACCTGGTCATCAGGTTCCTTAGAGGAGCCAGGAGATTACATCCTCCTCGCCCTCCTCTCGTCCCCTCTTGGGACCTCTCAGTGGTTCTAACTGCCCTGCAGAGTGCTCCCTTTGAGCCTTTGCAGACAGTGGAGCTTAAGCTCCTGTCAATGAAGACAGTGCTCCTGCTTGCATTGGCCTCTATCAAGAGGGTAGGGGACCTGCACGCATTCTCCGTTGACGAAGCGTGCCTGGAATTCGGGCCGGCTTACTCTCACGTGATCCTGAGACCCAGGCCTGGATATGTGCCCAAGGTTCCTACCACTCCCTTCCGGGACCAGGTGGTGAACCTGCAAGCGCTGCCCCCGGAGGAGGCAGACCCAGCCTTGGCACTGCTCTGTCCAGTACGTGCTCTCCGCACCTATGTAGACAGGACGCAGTGTTTCAGGACCTCAGACCAGCTCTTTGTCTGTTATGGTGGGAAGCTGAAGGGAAGGGCTCTCTCCAAGCAGAGGTTGTCTCACTGGATAGTGGACACCATTGCTTTGGCATACCAGCAGCAAGGCCGACAGTGCCCCCTTGGTGTGACCGCCCACTCCACCCGCAGTGTGGCGTCCTCTTGGGCTCTAGCGCATGGCGCCTCGCTAACAGACATCTGCAGAGCTGCAGGCTGGGCGACACCTAACACATTCGCCAGATTCTATAATCTCCGAGTGGAGCCTGTGTCCTCTCATGTACTCGCTTCAACCAGCTAGTATCGGACCCGCTCAGGTGTCTTCGCTTGCTCGCCATTCCACTCCTCGGACTGGATGCGTGCGATATTCTCCTCAGGTGAGCTTCCCCGAAAGCCCTGAGTTCCTCCCGCACTCCTGACGTTGGCGCCAGTGTCTTTTGCCTGAGCGTCGGCTAGGTGTCTCCCCGTGTGCATGGTCCCTCTTCGGAGCAACCCCCACATGTGTATTCCCACTGTAAGCCTCTCTGAGCATGTGTCTTTCCCTTGGCAAGCCACCTTGCCACCCCTGGGGTTTAAAAATTTTCCACCTGCGGCTGGATACCCCAGTGTATTCCCCATACGCATCCTTCGGGTCATATGTGTATTCTCTAAGTCCCCCCTGTTTGGGCTGGCAATATTTGGCATATTTCCTCTAAACTATGGGATATGCTCCCCAGTGTACCTTGGTATTCCTGTGTTAAATAGGAGTCCTACTTGTCTTATGACACGGGTCTCATATTTACGCAGGGCACTGGAAGACAGCTGTGAAGGTGGCGTGATTAGACTGGTAACCCCATTCGTCGTCATCCGACGGAACTCGGAGTGACGAATGAAAGGGAACGTCTCGGTTACGTATGTAACCCTCGTTCCCTGAGTGAGGGAACGGAGACGTTCCGTCTTCTTGCCACTTCCGCTGTATACCGCGGGGATCGCCTGAGCTCAGTCTTGGCTCCTCAGCGAAGAAACATACCTGCGTTATGCTGGACTTCCTCCTTTTATACCCACGAGGTGGGGCGGAGTTACGTCATGCAAATTCCGCAGACCCATGGCATTTCTTTGCCATTGGCTCGTTTTGTATACTCGAAGTTGATAGGCTTTCTAAGTGAAACCCCATTCGTCGTCATCCGACGGAACGTCTCCGTTCCCTCACTCAGGGAACGAGGGTTACATACGTAACCGAGACGATATCTGTTAACTTTGAAAATCTGTCAACAATGGTTAACATATATTTACAATTTCCTATTGGAGGCATATTCGTGAAGTCAATTTGCAAATGTTGGAATTGGGCCTCAGGAAATGGAACTGTGTCTTGCACATGTTTTGGCAAAGTGATGTACAACACCATGAGCACTGTCTGCAGGTTATGCAATATCGCATCGACTTGGTGTGAAGTGTATAGAATTAAAGGGTGTTATAGCACGGTTATTTCTGCCATCTGTACAATGAGACGGGCCGCAATGGCCCTTAAACAGGCCGCAAACCTGGGCAATGTTATCTAATTGTCTAGATAAATAGGCCACCAGCCTATAGCTTGTGCCATGCTGTTGCAACAGGACCCCCATTGCCACCCCCAAAGCCTCTCTAGCATGTAAGTGGAAAGCATTTTTGTTGTCTGAAAGTCCCAATGCTGGAGGCAGTGGCGTGCACAGACCTCCTCAGGGGCAGGGGTGGAGGGACCAAAAAGGGCACTAAAAAAAAAATCAAATGAAAATAGGGAAATGATGATAATATTACTAAATATTATTTACTTTACCAAACAAAACAGTGAGAATCAAGAAAGTGATTATGGAAAATAAATTTTTAGTTTTGTTAATGTTGTAATTTAATGTATGTATTATATGTATGAAAGACAGTGTTAGCTATCATGAATCAGTAAGGCCTGGGACACACTGGCTGCGTGGCGTGAGAGTGGCGTTTCTGTTGCGTTTCAGCTGTGTTGCGTTTTCTGTCTCTTTGCACATCAGAAGTGTGTCTGACGCGGAGCTGCTGACACGGATCACCCTTGTTCCACATATGGGAGAGAGTTGTGCAAGCCCTATACTTCGTGTTAAACATAAATATAAATACACTGTCAGCACAGCAGTATTGACAGCAAAATAGACTACAGAATGTTTCGTTCTGGTGCAATATTTGAAAATTGATAATTAGGCCTATTTATTTAGCCTATTTATTTTTAAATTAGGCCTATAGGCCTATTTATATCTGAATTTGTCAAAAATGTAATTTATTAATAAGTATTCGTGTACAAAATAACATATAAACATCTTTTCCTATTCTATTTTGCCAGGAAACGCTTCCAACACGCTTGCGTGTCGCGTGAAAAATAGGCGTCGGTTCTATTTCTAGCATGCACGCGTTTTGAGATGCGCGTGTCACGCAGGCAGTGTGCAAGCTCTAATCTGTTAACATGGGAGCCGAAAAAAAACGGACACGCCACGCAGCTGAGACGCGCACGCCACGCAGCCAGTGTGTCCCAGGCCTAACGCCCGTTTCACACTTACTCCGTGTGCAGTGCGTATGCGGTGCGTGTTGCGGTGCGTATACGGTACAGGAGCAGCACACACTATAGTGCTTTCACATATGCTGCGTTTGCAGTGCGTAACTGATCCGCGGCTGTACCAAAAACACATAGGCCTACTCACTATTTTTATTTCAAATCCAGAAGTTATGCAGCAACTTTTATTAAAAAGTTTTGTCAGCATTGCGATTCTCTTAGTACACATATACAAACTTGAATGGACGTATGCACGTTTAAACACAATTTTAACAACATAGGCCTTTAATCCCATGCATTACTTCTATATATTAAGTTGTTTAAGAAAGTGGTAAAATATTTAATGTACTTATATTAAAATCGTAAACATTTTAAATTAAAACTTAAAATTGACAAAAACAGCCGACTCTCATGCCTTTTCTTTTGCATTTAAATTTTAATACAATAAATCTTGCATGTCACAAAGAACTTGTTTTTCCACCTCCACGAATGAGTGTCGTTCATTATGATGTCCTTGTGGGGTAAATTGTCGTTTTCCTTGCTTAAAACCCCGGTCTTAAAGTAAAAAGATGAAAAGTAGTATTTCATTAAATACATTTATGGTGAGATTACTACATTTTATTGAATTAAATGCATTTATGGTGAAATTACTACATTTTCAGGTCAATCTGTGTTCATTTTGACCACGAACCGTGCGCTGTCACTTTAATTCAGCGTTTGCAGCACAGCAAAAATAGACTTGGTGCGGAAACGATCTCTGCACTGCTGTATACGCACCGCAACTGGAACGGATCGACGGACTGCATCCGCGTGCAGTGTGAAAGCTCTAACCTGTTAACATGGGTACGGAAAAAAATACACACCGCATACGCACTGCAAACGGAGTATGTGTGAAACGGGCGTAACACTTTACAATAAGGTTTCATTAGTTAAATTAGTTAACATTAGCTAATAATGAACTGCACTTCTACAGCATTTATTAATCTTAGTTAATATTAATTTCAGCATTCATTAAAACATTCAAATCAAAAGTTGTATTTGTTATCATTAATTAATGCACTGACTGTGACAACATGAACAGTAAACAATTAACAGTTGTATTATTAACTAAGATATACAGTAACAAATGTGTTGCTCATGGTTAGTTCATGTTAGTTCATACATGAGTAATGAACAAATTAACCTTATTGTAAAGCATTACTATGAAATCAAAGCTATAAGTTCCTTACAATTTAGAATTGGACATGGACTTAAAGGTCTCTGTCTCTGATTTGAACACTTTGTTTGAAGGGGCGTGTCTGCTGTGAGAACCGGCCACTGCTGTGATTGGCTGACCTGCTTGCATATGAAATAGCTACGTATTATTATATGTGAAACTCTCTTGAATACTTTTACTACAGCTGTTATACGTTTTAACTATTACAGCTTTCGAGATTACCGAATTGTGAGATGTTTTTAAAGTATTTAAATCTATTTCCATCACATAAAATGTTGCTGTGATGAGCATTGAGCATGCAGATGACAGTCTGTTGATCGCGAGACAACGCAGTTTCTGCACTCTCTCTTTCACCAATGCAAACACGATGATGTAAATACAGTAAAAGCTTCGTTGTGCAGTGTAACAGCGTCATTGATTTCATAACGAGTTTGGCAAGAGTCCAGATACACTCTGTGGAAAGATTGTTCTTTGATCGCTTTCTGTATAGTTTATTCACTGAGAATTATTTAACGTTAGTTATGTATGCTCGTTACTTGGAGTTTGCTATTACTGTACTAGGATCTTGCGCTGGATCTAACACAGTGCAAATTATCGTTAATAAAATCACTACTTACCGGTTGTGGGAATATAGTTGGAATTACCCCTTTCTTCAGTTTGAGACGCTGAGAGAAGCTTGATATTGTCCCAGGTTCGAAAATAAGTCCGTGGTGAAATGGGCAGAGCAAACTAACAACTTCAAATTAAACTGTTGCGGTATCCGATTATATATAAACATCAACCATGCCTGTTGACATTCCTTTTCTGTGGGAAGGGTATGAAAAGTCCTCACATCCCCTGCACAGCCTGGAACATAGCATTTATTTCCATGATCTGCCATTTTCCCTCTGATCCTCGCTTGTTTTGATGGTTCAGCTGCGCAGTGCCTGGCATTGAACATGGGCTGGCATATGCAAATCTTTGGAGGCGTACATATTAATGATCCTGACTATTGCGTCACAGTCGGTATTATGTGGAGATTCGCCTGTTTTTCAGGGGTGTTTTTTAAAAACGAGATTTAAATAAGGAGGAGAAAACAGTGGTGTTTGAAACTCACTGTATGTCATGTCCACGTACTGAACTCTTGTTATTTAACTATGCCAACATAAATTCAGTTTCACATTCTAGGGCACTTTTAATATTTCCTTTAACTAGATGTATTTCCCCTTGCACTTTTATTCCTTGGATAAAAACGAATAACATTGTCACTCAGAATGCGTCTGAAATCGAGTTCTACCAGAAAGACTCAGGAGAATAAGTACTGTAACAATAAATACATTTATTGATAGCCCAGCAAGCAATAAAGTTCTTTGGCGTAGGCCCTGTCCATAGCTCGCAATCCGAGGGTCCGGACTCTGTTCCTGCCTGAAGACGAAGGCAGGGGCGCAGCCGACCCCCTGGAGTTTTAGGAAACGACCATCCTGGTGGTGGTGGGGAGGATGGAGGGGAAGGAACTGTCTTGGTGGTGGTGGGGAGGATGGAGGTGAATGAAAGCGTCAGCATCTGCGAACTCAAGCATGTGTAAGTACCGGTCTTTTATACCACAAGCATTAGACGCGATTGGATAGATGAGAAGGTAATAAGTGACGTAGCAATTGAGTCTTCCAGGCAGAACTTAACGCTAAAGCTTCCATTTCTACCAGAAAGACTTGGGAGAATAAGTACTGTAACAATAAATACATTTATTGATAGCCCAGCAAGCAATAAAGTTCTTTGGCGTAGGCCCCGTCCATAGCTCGCAATCCGAGGGTCCGGACTCTGCATTTCCTGCCTGAAGACGAAGGCAGGGGCGCAGCCGACCCCCCAAAATAGGTGGAAGATAATTCCACCAGGACGGAGCACACCCCCAAACAACGGTAAAGAAAAGTATACCCACCAGTCGTGTATCCTGTAGAGCCTAAAATAGAAAGAAAATAGAGTTAATGAGCATGAACATGAAATGTGGAATGCCTCATAGCCAATGACTAATTAATAAGAGGCGACTTCATAGTGAGCCTGAAGGGTACTACGAAAAGACGTGAATAATGCCTTTATGCGTTTGTGTTCTGCTGCTGTATGTACATTAGCATTTATCCATGCTAAAGCTTTCATCTGGAGCGACTTATATTTTGAGACGCACTTACGTCTGATCGAAGCCAGTTTCCCTGTGAATGAGTTGGAGGTAAGCAAGTGTTGTAGAATAGTGACATGAACTGAGAATGAGGCTAACTTGGAACACAAGCCATTATAGGACCACAGAGACAAGGCCACCTTGGCCACGCAGAACCGGCCACATGGGACAAGGCCGTAACAGACCGCACAGAGACAAGGCCTCGATGGACCATGCAGAGCCAGGCCACTTGGCCACACAGAGACAAGGCCGCGATGGACCACACAGAACAGAGCCACCTTGGGCCACACAGAGACAAGGCCGCGATGGACCACACAGAACAGAGCCACCTTGGGCCAGGCCACTTTGGGCCACACAGAGACGAGGCCGCGATTGACCACACAGACAGTGCCACATTGGGCCAGGCCTCATTGGACCACACAAGAGCAGGCCACCTAGGGCCATACACAGAGCAGGCCTCCCTAGACCGCAAACTGGCCACATTGGACCACACGGCCATGATAGACCACAGAGACAAGGCCGCCCGGCCACATGGCCTTGCTAGACCACAGAGACAAGGCCGCAATCAGCCACATAGAACTGCACATAGAACGAGGTAGACTGGACAAGGCCGCAAGGCCACGCAAAACCAGGCCGCAAGGACCACGAGACCACATGGCCATTTTTTAGCGAGGCAACAATGCCTCAAGGCCGCTTGGCCACACAGACAACAGCCACTTGGCCACATTGAACCGCGCCACTAAGGGCCACAGACCACTGGCCATTTTTTACATACAGGACAAGGCAACTTGTGCCACAGGCCACTATAGACCACACAGAACAAGCCACACAAACAACGGCCACTAGGCCACATTGAACCGCGCCACTAAGGGCCACAGATCACTGGCCATTTTTTACATACAGGACAAGGCAATTGTGCCACGAGGCCTATAGACCCACACAGAGACGAGGCTTGCTGGGCCACAAGGCTGCTAAAGTCACACAGAGACAGAACCACTCATAGACAAGGCCTTAGGACACATAGAACCAATGCCATAACTGGCCACAAGACCACGGGATAAGGCCACATTAGGCTATATGGTCACAGTAGACCACACTGAACATAGAATTAGGCCACAATATCGTAAGCCCACACTGAGACGAGGTCACACAGGGACAACGGCCACTAGGCCACACAGAACCAAGGCCATAAGGGCCACAAGACCATGTAGGCCACACATAGGACAAGGCAACATTATGCCACAAGGCCTTGAGACCCGCACAGAGACAAGGCCCGCTAGGCCACAAGGCTGCTAATGCCACACAGATACAAGGCCGACGAGACACAGCCACTAGGCCACACATAACCATGCCATAACTGGCCACGGGACAAGGCCACATTAGGCTACACGGCCACAGTAGACCACACTGAACATACAGTCGTGCCCAGAATTAATCATCCCCCTGGTAAATATGATAAAAAATGGCTATAAAAAATAAATCTGCATCGTTTATCCTTTTGATCTTTCATTCAAAAATTTGTCAAAATCTTAACCTTTCATTGAAGTAAAAGATTTGAAAGTGGGGGGAAATCACATTATAAAATAAATGTTTTTCTCCAAAACACGTTGGCCACAATTATTCATACCCTTTTATTAAATACCTTTTTGCAATCTCCTTTTGCCAAGATACCTGCTCTGAGTCTTCTCCTATAATGCCTGATGAGTTTGGAGAACACCTGACAAGAGAGCAGAGACCATTCCTCCATACAGAATTTCTCCAGATCCTTCAGATTCACAAGTTCATGTTGGTGCTTCTTCTCTTCAGTTCACCCTACTCATTTTCTATATGGTTCAGGTCAGGGAACTGGGACGGTCATGGCAGAAGCTTCATTTTATTTATTTATTTATTTATTTATTTATTTAAAAGGGACAATGCATATGAATGAACATAGCTTTTCAGCAATGTACATATGCCAAAATTAGCCCCCAGGCTATTTTACATTTGTAGTCCCATGTGAGGTCATCAAACATTACCTAATAACACAGCTAAACAATTAATTTAAACATGATTCGAGAAGAGAAAAAAAAAAAAAAAAAAAAAGGACACACAATTAACAACAACATATACTAAATGACGCAATTAGTAAACAGGGCATCTAATATGACATACTCATACATGACGGACACATACATATACACATACATAGTAAAGTGCTACTTAAAGTGCATTGAGTGCTTTATCAATTTCTTAAAGTGCTATTAGATGCTGCAAGATGCTGGATCTAGTTTGATATACATACATACATTTATAAGGTAATACGATGAACCGTGTCTAATTATCTAGATTACAACAATTATCGTTCGTGGGCACATATTTGATTTGTTTTAAGCCATTGTTTAAGTTGGTTCTTAAAACTAGGGAAGGTCGGGCTTTCTCTCACAACTACCGGTAATTTGTTCCAGATCTCTGTCCCCTTAATTGATAATACATATTGTCCGAAAGCTGTACGTCTGTAAGGCACCACACAATCCCCTCTCGTGCAGGCCCTGGTTACACTTCTGCCTCCATCCGTTGTTTTCACTTTAATGTAGTCACTTAGTGGGGTTGGGGCTAGACCATGTAAGGTCTTATAGATAGCACAGGCATATTTCAGCTTTAAGAAATTGGGAAAGCTTAGTAGGTTATATTTTTGTAATATTAAGCAGTGATGATATGAGAATGGTTTCCGGTCTAAAATTTTTAGAGCTTGTTTGAAAAGTGACTCCGTTTTTTTGAGTGTTGTGGCGTTTGTAAGTGACCAGTTTGTAAGACCATATTCCAGGTGAGAAAGGATCATAGAATGAAGAAACATTCTGGCTACTTTATATGACAAAGATGGTCTAATGAATCTAAAGTTAGCGAGATTAAATTTAACAATTTTTGATAAGCTTTTTATATGATTTTTAAAAGACAGTGTTGGGTCTAGTACTATGCCAAGGTATTTAAATTCGCTTACTAACTGTAGTTCTTCTTGGTTTAAAAAATATATTTGATCGAGTCACTTCAATGTGCCGCTTCGAAAACATCATACAGACAGTTTTTTTAGGGTTCAGTAGTAAACATGATTTAGTGAGCCACTCCTGTACACGGCTCAATGCAGATGTAAGTGACTGAGAGGCTTCTTGAACAGTTTTTGCTTGTGTAAAAATTACTGCATCATCTGCATACATTAAAATATTGATGTTTTGGCATACAGTAGGCAGGTCGGTAATGTATAAAGAAAAAAGAAGAGGGGCAAGTATGGAGCCTTGTGGAACCCCTACTGAACATTCTAAATAGGGAGATTTAATGTTGTCAATAGAGACACAGTGTATTCTATTGGCCAAGTACGAATTCATCCAGCTGATGGCTTGTTCGGAGAAATTGAAATGTGTTAATCTAGATAGGAGCATCTGATGATTTACAGAATCAAATGCCCTTTTCATATCTAGAAAAACAGCACCAACAACAGGATGAGTGTCTAATGAATGTTTGACCTTTTCCATAAAAACATTAACAGCTGTTTCAGTTGAATGATGAGCACGAAAACCAAATTGCATTGGATGCAAAGGGGAGCCGCATATATTTAAATGTTTTATTAATTGTTTTGCTATCCATTTTTCAATAATTTTTGATATAACTGGCAGGATACTAATTGGTCTATAATTATTTATATCTAATTTACTCCCTGATTTAAAAATTGGCGGGATTGTGGCCATCTTCCAGTCTGGAGGAACAGCAGATTGTTTGATTGATAAATTAATCAAATGTGTAATGGGGCATGCTAAAGACTCTTTATGTAGTTTAAAAAAATGAGTGTCCAATCCAAACTGATCTTTGGCTTTGGAATTATTTAACTCATCAATGATGGATGCCACATCTGGTTCCGTGATTTCTTTTATCATAAATATAGGCTGTGAACGGTTCACAGGAGAAGGGACACATTTAGGTGTGATGAATAATTGAGATATTTCTTGGACAGAATTTTAGAGTAAGAATGAGTTACTTACATCAGATCCCGTCTACATAGTTACTACCCTAGTTGAGTGGATCATTTTAAACCACATACAATTAATTAATTTTAAGTTCAGTTAAATTTATCTTGTTTATTTTCTGTTTTTTTGCCAGTTAGTTTATTAATGCTTTGCCATATTTTTTTCCCATTCCCTTTTGCACCGTCAATAATATTCTTAAAAAAATTCGATTTGGCCTTCCGCATTATTTGTATAACTTTATTTCTTGCTGAAGTGAATGTTTTGTCTGTCTGAGGTAAGGCCAGTTTTAATCGCTCTTTTTAATAATTGATCTCTTCTCTTCATTTGCAAACGACAATCATTATGAAGCCATGGTATGGCATTGTCATTTGTTCTTCTATGCCTCACCTTTTTTATAAATGATGCCATAACCATTTTAACCTTGCTATGGAACATGACGCTATTGTCTATAATATCTTCGCTTGCGATTAGATACGTCCAATCCTGCCCATTCAGGGCTATTTCCAAATTTTGATGTTGACATTTAGGTATTATATTATGAAACAGAGAATTATTTGAAACAATGGAGTTACTATATCGTGTTTAAGTTAGTTTTCGTGAAAAAAAGATTCCATTATGATCAGACAAACCAGTTAAAAGATTGTAGGTTTTAATAATTCTTTCAGGTTTGTTTGTAAAAATTAGGTCTATTGTTGTTTTGGAACGATTAGTTATTCGGGTTGGCGTTTTGATTAATTGTTCCAAATTAAAATAATCGTTGTGTGTTTAAGGTTTTTCCTTTCTTTCTTATTATCCCAGTTAATATTAAAATCCCCTATTAAAATTAACTCTTTTTCAAATTAGCAAGATTGATAAGGGTTTTAAGGTCACTATAAAAATCTATTTTAGCTGATGGTTTACGATACATGCATATGACTGTGAAAGTCATTTCTTTAGAAAGAATAATCTCTACTCCCACACATTCAAGGTTAATGTCATCAGACCATACAAGCTCATTAATTTAAGGGTGTCTTTGACATATAATATAACCCCCCCTTCCCTTCCCCTGACCCCTATCCTTTCTAAAAACATTGTAACCAGGTATTGTTATTGCTGCCTCAGGTGATGAAGAGGTTAACCACGTTTCTGTTAATCCTAGAAAGGAAATATTTGATTGTATTAAAAGATGCTCTAACTGTTCACGTTTGGGAATCATGCTTCTAATATTTAGGTGTCCACCAAGTAGCCCTTTAGGTTTACAGCATGGGTCCCAAATCATCTTTGCTTGATTTATAGTCTGGAAAATTCTTAATGCTCTATGTTTCTTAAAAACTAGCTTATTATGTTTGACTGAGGTTATCATAACTTGGTTGCATTCATTGCTGCTGTTTATACCTAATGAGTTGATATCGTTTTGTCTTTACCGGCAAATGTCTGTACTGTTTTGCTGGTACCTTGAACTGGGCTCGCCATTTCTGCGTGGGTGTCCGAGTGTTTCGAATCGATTGTTTAATGACCCACGGGTGAGGCCGCTGCCGCGCCGCCGACCCGGCGCATCCGGTTCACATGAGCCAGGCCCAGATCCGCCCGCGGAGCCGACCGCACGAGCGGTATGATGTTACCACTGCGCCTCCGATCGGCCTGAGAGGACCCGTAGACCAGGCGCACCATGGCGACGACCAAGCGCTCCGCATCAGCAACCAGGTGAGCTGCGCCGATGGTAGACATATTAGCTGCGGTGGAAGTCGAATTAGCTGTGGTGATAGCCAGGTGAGTTGGGCCGGTGGTAGCCAGATGAATTGTGGCGACGGTATCCAGGTTAGCTGTGGTGGTAGCCAGATGAAATGTAGCGATGGTATCCAGGTTAGTGGCGACGGTATCCAGGTTAGCTGTGTTGGTAGCCAGATGAGCTGCGGCGGAGATCTACAAGTTGATGGTGATGGTAGGCCGGAGAGCTGCATCGGTGGTATCCAGGTTAGCTGCGACGGTATTATCCATATTAGCTGCGGTGGAAAACGAATTAGCTGTGGTGATGGCCAGGTGAGCTGCGCCGGTGATAGCCAGGTGAGCTGCGCCGGTGATAGCCAGGTGAGCTGTGGTGGTAGCCAGATGAGCTGCGGCGGTGGTCTACAAGTTGGTAGCGATGGTAGGCCGAAGAGCTGCACCGGTGGTATCCAGTGTTGGCAGTTGTATCCATGTTAGCTGTGGCGTTAACCCGGTAAACTGCGCCGATGGTGGCCAAAGTTGCTGAGGAGGCTGCCTGGGTTGAGTTGATTGAGTGATAACAGGGCTGTTTACAACCGTAGGCGGTGGACCAGGATTTGTTTCTACATCACCTGCCAGTAGCAAAATAGCTGTGAAGTATACAAATCCCATGGAAGGGCTGAGTGTGTTGGTCTGCTGGTATTTTGTTGAAGGGGGCCTTGCACGGCCGTTGTCCAAGAATCTTGAGAACAGTAAGTGTTGACTATATTTAGCTGAGTAGACTTGATCACAATTTTCGCTTTTACCATTACAAAGACGTGATACACATAACAATAAATACACGCTTGTAACAGCGGTTAAATATAGAGCAACTTGTGGAAGAGGCGGAGATTTTTTTGATGGTTTTCGAGATGTTTGATACAACCCCGCAGGACCTGACTGACTGCGTGAATGTCTTCCGGCGGCCATCTTACCCAATCCAATTTTGTGCTCCCTAACACATTTTTGTGTTGATTTTGATGTTTGTTTTGGATAGTTGTCCTGATGGAAGATTCGACCACGGCACATTATAAGATTTCTAGCAGAAGGCGTCAGGTTTTGATTTTTTATCTGTTTGTATTTGATAGAATCCACAATGCCATGTATCTGAACAAGAAGTCCAGGACCTCCAGCAGAAAAATAGGCCCACAACATTAAAGATCCAATGGTATATTAAATTGTACACATGGGGTACTTTTTATCCTTGTGTGCACCAAACCCATCTAGTGTGTTTGCTGCCAAAAAGCTATTTTTTTAGTTTCATCTGACCACAGAAGCCTGTGTCGTTTGAAGATCCAGTCGTGTCTGACAACTGAATATGCTGGAGTTTGTATTTGGATGAGCGAGGAGCATTTTTCTTAAAACCCTCCCAAACATCATGTGGTGATGTAGGGGTTGTTTGATTTTTTTTTAATAGGCTTTCTGACCCCAAGACTCAACTAATCTCTGCAATTCTCCATCTGTGATCCTTGAGTCTTTGGCCACTCAAACTTTCATCATCACCGTCCATTAAGAAAATATAGACACACGTCCTCTTCCTGGCAGATTCGTAACATCTTTAGTTGATTATAACTTCTTAATTATTGCCCTGATGGTCAAAATGGGATTTTTCAATTCTTTAGCTATTTTTCTTACATCCACTTTCTATTTTGTGATGCTCAACAATCTTTAGATGCACATCAGAACCATGTTCTGTGGTTTTATTCATTGTGATGAATGATTAAGGGAATTTGGCCTTTGTGCTTCCTCATATTTAAACTCCTGTGAAACAAGAAGTCATGGCTGGACAATTTCATGTTCCTAGTCACCCTGGTGTGCTACAAAAGGTAAATATTAATGGGAATATACTTCATAGATATTTTATTCATAAAAAATTCTAGGGGTATGAATAATTGTGGCCAACGTGTTTTGGAGAAAAATATTTATTTTATAATGTGATTTTCCTCCCCATTTTCAATTCTTTTACTTCAATGAAAGGTTAGATTTTTGCCAAATTTTTTAATGAAAGATCAAAAGGATAAACAATGGCGATTTATTTTTTACAGCCATTTTTGATCATATTTACCAGGGGTATGATTAATTCTGGGCACGACTGTATATATCATGCACTTGCATTATTATTATTATTATTTATTTATTTTTACCATAAAGACCACATGGGACAAGACGACAACGGCTACTACTGCCACATAGAGACACGGCCACATTAAAACAAGGCCACTAGGCCACATATAGACGATGACTCATTGACCATTGTAAATGCAAGCAGAATTTAAGACCAATTGTGAGAACGGAATATAATGGGACCACCACCAGTAGTTGCAAAGGTTATTTACCTGAACCGTTTTAGTGAAGAGCTTGCTGAGCTCCGTGGATGATTTTTGAATCGGGTCTTATATGACTCTAATGCAGAGGAAGTCCATCTGCCCAGGATCCTAGTCCTGAACTAGGCTTAGAGAGAAGTACTCCGTTAGTTAGGATAAATGGAGGGAATTTTAAGAAAACAAATCATAGATGAGAAGGGACAAAATTTATTACTAATTTATACATTGATAATGTGATACAGAGCCTTGAAAGTCATTCTTAGAGTTCTTAAGAAAGAGAGTAAAAAAAAAAAATTAGGTGAGAAACGCAAATCAGAAAAAGACCATGGGGAAAATCTGAGTATTTAGCTCCTGGAGTGAATCCCCTTGATACGTGAGCCATGAATGCTATAACAGACAGCTACAATCTGAATATCAATAGAAAAAGAGACCATTGCGGACAGGAGGTAATAAGAAGTGGGTTGGATGGATTTTGCTTTTCTAACTTACTTAAGTGTGTAATGTTGCCGTTTAAGCATAGCCAACATCTTCAAGGTTACAACACTTAAAGTTCAAGCAAATGGGAGAAATTCATTTAGGAATTGCTTTTGAAGACTACAGCAGCGCTGAGAGGAGCTAAAGACATTCCTCCTGGGTTAGTGCATCACAACCTAAATTTACATGCATCCTGCCCACGGGACATGATTTATAGAATATCTAGACAGAATAAGCTAATCAGTGACTAGAGATAGCTACACATGAGCAAATAATTAATCGACGACCATCCGGAAAGTTGACCATATGTAGACACTTCTTGAGACTCCATCTTGGACGATTCCGGTTGAACGAAGTGAAACTTTTTTTTTTTTTTTTTTTAAATTGCCGGTGAGAGGTAATCGAAGCTGCAGAACGAGCTGTTGAAACTCTGACCCCTGTGCCGGGAGCAGCAGCCCTACCACATCCAAAGGGACAGACAAAAAAAAGATATGCTTACTCACCCTCGAAATGACCATTCCAGCATACCATACAAAATGATCTGTGGGGAATTCCGAGCCAAATCCCGCATACACACCCGAGACCCATACATATCCTGTGAAAAAGGGCACAATTATACTTGTGATCAGGATGTGAAAAGAGGAATCTAAATGATACTTGATCTGTTGTCTTTTGAGCGTAGAATCCTTTTCTCAGATGAGCAGCATAAGTCTGACATGGCTCCCAAGTTGCTGTTTGCAGAAATAGCCCCATTCATGAAGAGACTTGAAGAGAATGATACATGATGAACATGTAAATCATACAGTTGAGAAAAGACAATGTCACTCGAGTCTCCTTCACTTATCCTAGTTCTGGTGATTGGTTTGATTTGATAAAACTAATATGATTGTTAGTTCTACTGAGCTGCAGTTTTTGGCTAAGTAAATGTGGCCTTTGAGCGGAGCCACGCAGCTGCATTGATCCTTAGTCTGCATTTCTCTGTACATTAATGTGGAATTACCCATCACATAAATTATTTCTATCACACATATCAGTGGATTAAGTAGTCACCAGGAAAGGTTGAGTATTACAGCGATTGTACACATTTCCAATGTTGTAGATCTAATTTTAAGTATTGAATGACTTAATATGAATTTAAGTAGGCCTAAATATGGTGAAAAAATGTTTGTGAAATTACCCCCCTGCGCAATGTGACGTTAGAGTGACGTCTTTTCTAAGTAATTTTGGACGTCCACTAAAGGGTTTTTTTGTAACGCCAGACGACGTCTTTATTCGTCGTCTACTGCACGTCTAATATTGATGTCGGTGGGACCAAATGTGGTCGTTTGTGGACGTCTTTTCAACATCAAATTTAGAATCTTCTATAACTGTAGTCCCATGTTTCAAAAAGGTAGAGGACATTTTTTAAATGATTTTATCTGTACCGTGTATTTTATGCATTTGGCAGACGCTTTTATCCACAGTGACTACATTGCATTACACATTTACATTCCTGCTTTCCCTGGGAATCGAACACAGGATCTAGGTGTTGCACTAGGTGGCCGTTACACAAGCGCTAACGCTCTACCGTTTGAGCTAAAGCATTATACCTTTGTATGTGTCAATTACCACCTTCTGCTTGAGACAATCAAATGCAATTTTAGGAAAACTATCTTAAATAATTATAAATAATCTGTATTCATATGTATTAACCATGTTGATAACAACAATGTTGATATTTGTAAATAAAAAAAAATATTGCATATAATCATGTAAATTTCCTGCACCTGTAATAGACGTCCAAATGAGGTCCAAAAATGACCCAGTTCAACGGTCAAATGTTGAACGTCAACATGACGTCCAAGTTGGGTCATGGTTGGACGTCCAAATAGTGGACCTAGTTTGGATGTCGAATAGATGTCCAGACGGACCCAATATAGACATGATCTGCACGTCTATCCAACGTCCAATGTTTAGTGGGACAACACTTATGTAAATATGTAACTTGCTGCCATTGTAGAGATATCCACTACAGTAATGCATAACAGCCAAATGAAGAACTTCTCTTTAGCTCAGGGTTTCACTTTTTTTTTTTATATATAAAAAAATAATATATATATATATATATATATATATATATATATATATATATATATATATATATATATATATATATATATATATATATAACATATTATAAATATACAATATATATACACACACACACACAAACTGGTGAGTGAGCAGACGTTATGAAGAGCGCGACCCGTGATATTGCATAATGCATAAAAGCACATAAGTACTCTTAAGCTTATTTGATTTCTAATCAGTTACGCAGTTGTTAGTGGATTGTTAGTGGGTATTTGCAAACTGCCAATGGGAGCGTGGTATTGACAACGGTGATATTATTAGATTACCACTGAACTGTGGAATCACGGTAACGCGAAACTTTGCTACACTTGCTACGAGCATTAGGGCGAGCTATCCGGCCCGTTGCAGCCTGCAAATCAGCCGTAATGATCAGATCAGATCACGCCACGTCATCGTGGACACCAATTTGAACCGCTGGTGAGGAAGCAACGGATAAATACTTACCTGAATGAAGTGTAGAGGGTACATATTACAGTGTAAGCGCCTACCAAACAATTGAGAAACCGACTTGAAAGCCTTGGAGCTTGAACTTGAAACCAGTGAGAGAAGATCGCCGCTCTAGTGACTTGCAGAGTTGTTGATTTGTGACGGTGGATCGGTGATCTGCGGGATAATGGCACCCATGCAGATGTAGCGGGTGACACGAGGGGGTTTCTTAAAGAATTATAATTAATAGAGTTGTATCATTCAGACTCCGACTACGCCACTCTGGGAATCTCGCCCAAAGAATTAGAGTAAGCCCCAACAAAAGGCACACACAGGTTCGTGTCACCTAATAGAGCCAGAGACATGGGTTGTCGTACAAAAATAAGTTTTATTGACAATTCTTAAAAGAGACAGTATAAAAAGGATATAGGGCGCTTTGTCCAAATTCAATGAACCCCTGAAGGTTTAGGACCAGGACTGGACTGGGACGAGAGACACAGAGGCAGAGTCTCGCAGCATACCACCCATAGGTGCAGGACCACTGCACCTCACTGTGCACACACACACCCACACACACACACAGATGCTAATACCAGGCACTGCACACGGTGAGAAAGATACCGTCACCCAAATAAGAATCCTCTGCCCCGGTACTCAGGCCCTGCTAACACACAAAGAGGGTATACATCAGATACAGAAATAAATATCGGATAAAAGTCAATTCAATAACTAGAAGGATTATTAGCGCTCAAATCAAGAAAACCAAAATAATATTACAATTAATAAATTGAAATAAACAGTTAGTTGAAATTAACCCCAAATGACAGCGGCAGCAAAATATATAAAGAAAGAAAACAAACCAAACTTCAGTCAAAATTATTAATCAAAAAAACAAGTCAAGCAGTGGGGAGCAAAAATAAAGCAAGTCTAAAGAATTGAACTATTATTTCAGAGAAATAATTGAAAAAAAAATAGATAATTCAACTTCAGAAACAAAATCAAATACAAATGAGAAAGTAGAAACGTCAAAATAAATTAGAATGATAGAAGAGCAAGGATTACAGCTCAAATTCCAGCACCAATCCTTGCAGATAACATCAGTTCAAAAGAAAATAAACTACGTGAAAGCAAAAAAAAAGAAACTAAAGAAAATATCAACTGAAGTCCCAAGTTCAAATAGAATCAGTGGACAGTTAGTCCAGTCGAACGGGACAGAAACAGGACAGAAACAGGACAGAAACAGGACAGAAACAGGACAGAAACAGGACAGAAACAGGACAGCACTGCGGCCGTAAATGAACGCGGAGCACCCCGGCTCGAATGTAGTTGCCGTCCTTTACGGACCTATAAACAACAAGATTGTTACTCTGCTAGATCAATTCTCCAACTTATGCGCGCACATAAAACTAATACATACCGATCGTCAAGGAAAATGAAACGTAGCTTTCTCTGGAGGGAACTCAGGTTCTCACCACTGAGAAAGGGTATAGATTAGGACACATCCTTAAATACAAACTAGCATTTCAACAGAGCACGATTATTGAGAGATTAGCAAACTCTCCCTACCTCGTCCAGCGTCCACATCCAGTACACGCAAACAATAACCATCGCAACGAGCTTGTGCAGCAAAAGTACAGCAGCACGCTCTCCAACGCAAAACGGTGTTTCTAAAAGGTACATTAAAAGAACACTTCTCGTAACTACATGCACTTCAGGAGCTAAACAAACAACTAACCGTGCATACTCCTTACCGGTTCGGGTGCTTGCATCCGGTTTCCAGGAGGCAGTGACGGAAGCGCGTTAACGACGCAACAATTCAAACGTGACGCCTGACGAGCAGTAACTGCGTGACTGTTTTAAAGCCCAGGAGCGCATATGATAGGCTAGACTGGACATCAATCACAATGATGAAGACAGAAACGCCCTTTCCTGCCACATCTACCCCACCATTCTGCATCGGCGCCCCGACGATGGACTAAAGTCAATTACCAAGACACTCCTCCAATTTACTAGCTCCAAGGTCTAAACAAAGCTGAAATGCCATTGGTTACAATCCCGGAATCACCGGTTACTCTGCTCCTTACCTCTCCAGCGGCCCGGGGAAGATGATGCAAATTCGGATGCTGACCTGCTCCGGCTCGACGTGAGCGCCGAGGGGAGGCCACCCTCTCATTATGGGAACTGGGAGGAATTTCCCTTTCTCGCACTATAGGTTCTACCTCCCGTTCCTCTGACTCCCTCAGAGCCGCACCACCAGGAGGTAGGTCCGCCGGCCATAGCTCTTCCTGCACCTCAAGCTGTACTGGGCGTCCAAACACCCAAGGTCCCGTACCCTGAACAATCTGAGGAGTCTCTGGCACCAACACCATCAAATCGCCATCGTCTGCCCCTTCGTACTCCTGAGGGTCATCTCGAGCTTCTACAACACCCGTAGGCTGGTTGACAGGCAAACCGTCCTTCCGGACACAAGCCTTCAACAGAGAACGGTGCACTCGCCGTACCTTGCCCAAATCTGAAACCGGGGCAATAGTATACACAGCACCCCCCTCCTCCGGGGGCTGAGTCACCTGATAAGTCACTGAACTCCACAAGTCCTGGATCTTGTGGCGACCCCGCACTGCATGATCTCGTAAATAGACTAACTGACCCTCTGAAAAAGGTAGATCCCGAACATGTTGGTCGTGCTGCCTTTTTCGACGGTCCGCCGCTGCTTTCAAACGCTGACGCGCTCCCTCAAAGGCAACTTGCAACCGCCTACGATGTTCTATGACCCAACTGTGTACGTTTCCGGCAACCGGTTCAGGTACTCTACCAAGCAAAAAGTCTATCGGCAACTGAGGTTCTTGACCAAACATTAAATAGTGAGGTGACTCACCTGTCACTTGATGGGGGGTGGTGTTATAACAAAATATAACTTGTGACAAACAAGACACCCAGTCCCTCTTCCTAGAGCCAGGCAATGTTCGCAGCAAGTTGTGCAAAGTGCGATTAAATCGCTCACATTGCCCATTACCGGCCGGGTGATATGGAGTGGTACGAGATTTCTTTATCTGATAAAGCTCACAAAGCTGCCGAATAAGAGCCGATTCAAAGTTCCGGCCCTGGTCTGAATGAATTCTACCCGGAACACCAAACTTGTAAAACCACTCTTCAACCAAAACTTGGGCTACGGTCTCAGCTCTTTGGTCTCGTGTAGGCACCGCCATAGAAAATTTACTAAACACATCAGTCATCACTAATATGTTTTCCTGTCCAGAGTGTGAGGGTTCAAGCACAGTAAAGTCAATCGCCAGGACTTCATTAGGCCTTGAAGCCAGTAAATGGCCCATAAAAGCCCGTGCTACCGGCTGGTTATCTTTGGCGAGCTGACAACGTTCACATTCTCGACACCAAAGGGTAATGTCAGCCAACATATTTGGCCAATAGCACCGCTGCCGAATCAACTCACTGGTGCGCTCCACCCCTTGATGCCCATGTTGTTGGTGGAGTTGCATCAAAACCTCTTCCCTCAAAACATCAGGCAAAACTAATTGGTAACATTCTTCACCTCCGTCAGGACGAAATGTTTTCCGATAAAACAATCCTTCCCTCGCCTCTAATCGATTCCATTGCTGGAGAAGGGTCAAACATGGTTTACTCAACTGATGCCGCTCCTCAGGTCCTGGGCGCCGGCCCCGCTCCCAGAACTTGATTACTGGTCCAATAACAGGATCAGTCTCCTGCATAGATCGCAGGTCAGGGGCAGAATAGCCTGGCAACGCACTCACTGCCCTCACATCTGCCTGTGCTACACAGCCTATGCCAATGGCCTGCTGTAACAACTCGGGGACTACAACACCTGCAGCCAAACCCTCAAGCTGACCTCGAACGACTGGGTTCTGGCGAGAGAGAGCGTCTGCGTTACCATTGCTCCTTCCGGACCTATATCTCACTTCAAAGTCAAAAGCAGCTAACTCTGCGGCCCAACGTTGCTCCGTGGCGCCGAGCTTTGCTGTAGCTAAATGACTTAAGGGATTATTATCCGTGAACACGATACACTTGTGCCCCAAAAGATATTCCCTGAATTTTTCAACCATGGCCCACTTGAGCGCTACAAACTCTAGTTTCATTGAGCTGTAATTGGTCATATTACGCTCAGTGGGCCTTAGGCTGCGACTGGCATATGCAATGGGTCGGGTTTTCCCTTCAAATTCTTGGGACAAAACTGCCCCCAGTCCCCCATGACTAGCGTCTACTTCTAGAATGAAGGGTTTGGAAAAATCTGCATAAGCCAGTACTGGGGCAGATGTTAACCTGATTTTTAGGGCCTCAAATGCTGTCTGACAGTGTTCGGTCCAGACAGGAATCAAACTCTGCCCCCGTCGCTTGCCTGACTTGCCTCCAACCACCTCAGCAACTAGCTTATGCAGAGGGGCTGCCAATTTGGCAAACCCCTCCACAAAGCGCCTATAATAACTCGCAAAGCCAAGGAATGTTCGTAACTCAGAGACAGTCTCAGGACAACGCCATTGTGCAACGGCCTCGATTTTACCTGGGTCTGTTGCTACCCCTTGCGCCGATATAACATGTCCCAAGTACTTGACCTCTGGCCTGAAGAAAGCACACTTCTCCAGCTTTGCCTTGAGTCCTTCTCTCTCCAACCGACTCAAGACCATCTCCAACCTCTCTAGATGTTGGGCTACGGAGGAGGAAAACACAACAACATCGTCAAGATATAGGAGCAGGGACTGACACCGCTGATCACCAAATAGTCTCTCCATTAACCTCTGGAACGTACTTGGAGCGTTGCAAAGTCCAAAAGGCATACGGTTCCATTCAAATAATCCAAACGGCGTACAGAACGCAGTCTTGGACTTATCCTGCTCGGAAACAGGAACCTGCAGATACCCGCTGGCCAGATCCAGTGTAGAGAACCAGCGAGCCCCCCCTAGTGAGTCTAAAGATTCCTCAATACGAGGAAGGGGAAATGCATCCCTCCTAGTCTTGGCATTCAGGTGACGGTAGTCTACGCACATACGTAGACTACCGTCCTTCTTTTTGACTAGCACAATCGGCGATGCATAGGGGCTACAACTTTCGCGAACTATTCCGGCCTCCAACAACTGATGGATATGAGTTTTTACCACCTCATATTCAGAAGGGGGTATCCGTCGGTATCGTTGACGCACTGGAACATTATCCAGTAAAGGAATGTCATGGGAAATGAGGCGAGTACAACCTAGATCGTTCTCATGACCTGAAAATACTGCCTCATATTTCTGCACCAGAGCTCTAACCTGATCCTGTTCTGATTTTGACAAAACAGATAACTCAAGAGACTCCATCTGTTTGGACAACGAGGGACTCCCCTGCACACCATGGGACTGGACAGTGGCCATTACTGGCTTTACTTCAACAACTCCTGTTGGCAAACTGACTACATAAACCTCCCTAAGGTTACCCACCACTGTTGTAGGGCGAAGTGTTACATCCACTGTGCCGACGTTCACTACCGGCACATAGACAGTCCCCTGACTTACCCTTACCAAAGCAGGTGATGCTAAAAGCCCAGCTGGAAGGCCGGATTCAGGGGGCTCAAATAAAACAGTACTGCCAACATATTGGGTCGAACAGGTTGCCGCCACTAGCTTAATTGTGCCACCTGGTATGCGGCACACCCCACGTCCACGCACCCGTACACACCCTACTTGATCTAAGCGCTCTCTAGCGCTTACTTGCTGACAATATTGCAGTGCACTCGACACACTTGGTAATTGTGTAACTACAGGTAGGTCAAAGAGGGAGGTGCCATGCTGCCCGAAAAGCTCCTTATAACACCGGCCAAGAATGTTCATCCCCAGTACCCCAGGGACATCCATGCTCATGCCTCCAGGAGGATCCCGAACCACCAGGACACCACAACCACAGACAAGCCTGCCACAGATCTCCACATCTAGCTCCAAATATCCCATGTACGGGATAGTAAGCCCATTGGCTGCTCGAAGCTGTAGCCACTGACAATTTTGAAGACGATCCTGACCCCATGGTTCAAAATGTTGTTGAAAGCAACTTTCAGTGATTGTTGTTACCATAGAACCAGTGTCCACTAAGCAGGGCACTGAAACACCCCCCATAAGGGCAACTACATGTGGACAAGAGGAGATTAAATAGGGAACTGAACTGCGTACACCTATCCTACTTGAGTCAATTACTTCCCACCCAGGCGGTGACTCTGCGACCTGGTGGGAACTAGTTTTCCGATGGCCGGGAGGAACGTAGCCGTCCATTCTCAGCTGTAGAGGGGCCTGCCACCGGCTGGGAGGGATTTGGGAAATTTCGTTGCCCCTCACACTCACGAGCAAAGTGGCCCGGTCTTTGACACCGCCTACATATAACTGGACCAGAACGAGGGGAGCGACAACGCACCTGTGATGGTTGGAGACGGGCGAAGGTTTGAGTAAGGTGATTCAACTGTTGCTGTCGTAGTATTTCCCTCAGCTCACCAAACTCTGACTGCTGCGGCGACCCAGCTGCTCCAACTGGTGCCCCACCACGTACCCCATATTGAATGCCATATGCTAGTGGGACTGACTGGCTACGCCCTCTCGACCCTCCAGGCATTCCCTCCTGTACCCACCTAATTGCTTCACCTCGAACCTCCAATAAGGTAGCAGTAGGCTGGCGACGAACCAACTGCTTCAGCTCTCGCCTAAGGGTGCTATCAGCGACGTGCTCGACAAATTGGTCCCGCAACAAGGTTTCCGCATTTTGGATAACGTGTGGCGCCCGGTTCTTAACCCTTTCTAAAAGGCCCATAAGTGCAAGAGAAAACTCTAGCAGAGTCTCACCCTCCTGTTGCTTCCTTGAAAAGAAGGCCTCTTGTAACGCTACGTAAGACTGTGAGCACCCATAAAGATCACGGAGCGCCTTAATAATCCTGTCGGGGTCTCCGCGTTCTAGTTCAGGACGATACCTGATCTCTTCTCTTGCCTCTCCCTCCAAGTGGTCAAAAAGGAAGAAAGCCTGATCTGCATTTGACATATGGCGTAACCTCATACACGCCTGTGCCTCCTCAACCCATTCGTCAATATCCAAACCCGATTTGCCATTGAATTTTGGGCAGCGTCGATCTCGCGGTACAAAAACAAATCGTTCAGACGCAACAGCGCCAAGCGGTTGAGGTGTCACAGGCGGAACAGTAGAGGTAGAGGCACCAGGCAAGGCTGCATCAGGACTAGGCAAACCAACTGGTGCCTGTGCCTGCTGCAACCTTGCGTTGTCAGCTCTCAACTGGGCTACCAAATCTCTCAATTCTTGTAATTCATCCTCCATCTTGATGTCAATTGATTTATTTTTAAAGAGACTTACCACTGCAAGGAAGAAGCCACCAAATGGAACAACTCCGGCACAACGCACTGCTGTCCTGTTTCCAAAAACAACAACCCACAACACACAAAACAAACAAAAAAACCAATGTCTCTGACGCAAAGTTATGGTGACCCTGCCGACTATACGCCAAGATGTAGCGGGTGACACGAGGGGGTTTCTTAAAGAATTATAATTAATAGAGTTGTATCATTCAGACTCCGACTACGCCACTCTGGGAATCTCGCCCAAAGAATTAGAGTAAGCCCCAACAAAAGGCACACACAGGTTCGTGTCACCTAATAGAGCCAGAGACATGGGTTGTCGTACAAAAATAAGTTTTATTGACAATTCTTAAAAGAGACAGTATAAAAAGGATATAGGGCGCTTTGTCCAAATTCAATGAACCCCTGAAGGTTTAGGACCAGGACTGGACTGGGACGAGAGACACAGAGGCAGAGTCTCGCAGCATACCACCCATAGGTGCAGGACCACTGCACCTCACTGTGCACACACACACCCACACACACACACAGATGCTAATACCAGGCACTGCACACGGTGAGAAAGATACCGTCACCCAAATAAGAATCCTCTGCCCCCGGTACTCAGGCCCTGCTAACACACAAAGAGGGTATACATCAGATACAGAAATAAATATCGGATAAAAGTCAATTCAATAACTAGAAGGATTATTAGCGCTCAAATCAAGAAAACCAAAATAATATTACAATTAATAAATTGAAATAAACAGTTAGTTGAAATTAACCCCAAATGACAGCGGCAGCAAAATGTATCAAGAAAATAAAGCAAACTTCAGTCAAAATTATTAATCAAAGAAAACCCATCAAGCAGTTGGGAGCAAAATAATATTACAATTAATAAATTGGAATAAACAGTCAGTTGAAATTAAACCTAAATGACAGCGGCAGCAAAATATATAAAGAAAGAAAACAAACCAAACTTCAGTCAAAATTATTAATCAAAAAAACAAGTCAAGCAGTGGGGAGCAAAAATAAAGCAAGTCTAAAGAATTGAACTATTATTTCAGAGAAATAATTGAAAAAAAAATAGATAATTCAACTTCAGAAACAAAATCAAATACAAATGAGAAAGTAGAAACGTCAAAATAAATTAGAATGATAGAAGAGCAAGGATTACAGCTCAAATTCCAGCACCAATCCTTGCAGATAACATCAGTTCAAAAGAAAATAAACTACGTGAAAGCAAAAAAAAAGAAACTAAAGAAAATATCAACTGAAGTCCCAAGTTCAAATAGAATCAGTGGACAGTTAGTCCAGTCGAACGGGACAGAAACAGGACAGAAACAGGACAGAAACAGGACAGCACTGCGGCCGTAAATGAACGCGGAGCACCCCGGCTCGAATGTAGTTGCCGTCCTTTACGGACCTATAAACAACAAGATTGTTACTCTGCTAGATCAATTCTCCAACTTATGCGCGCACATAAAACTAATACATACCGATCGTCAAGGAAAATGAAACGTAGCTTTCTCTGGAGGGGAACTCAGGTTCTCACCACTGAGAAAGGGTATAGATTAGGACACATCCTTAAATACAAACTAGCATTTCAACAGAGCACGATTATTGAGAGATTAGCAAACTCTCCCTACCTCGTCCAGCGTCCACATCCAGTACACGCAAACAATAACCATCGCAACGAGCTTGTGCAGCAAAAGTACAGCAGCACGCTCTCCAACGCAAAACGGTGTTTCTAAAAGGTACATTAAAAGAACACTTCTCGTAACTACATGCACTTCAGGAGCTAAACAAACAACTAACCGTGCATACTCCTTACCGGTTCGGGTGCTTGCATCCGGTTTCCAGGAGGCAGTGACGGAAGCGCGTTAACGACGCAACAATTCAAACGTGACGCCTGACGAGCAGTAACTGCGTGACTGTTTTAAAGCCCAGGAGCGCATATGATAGGCTAGACTGGACATCAATCACAATGATGAAGACAGAAACGCCCTTTCCTGCCACACAGACAACGAGGTTCTTGGTAGACAAATTGAGGATGACATTGCAGTTCTCTTCTTGCCGGATTATCCTGGCTGAGCTGACGCTGATGGTTACCCAGGGTGTTTTAGGCCTAAATGAGCAGAACTTCTCATGATAGGCCTTGGCTGATCAGAAACTCTCAGAAGACCGCGGTGCCTACGGGGAAATGCGACACTGAACGCGGGAACCTAGACGTGCAGCAGGAGATACGGCGGACATCGTCGGATCTCGATAATTGTAAGCAATATGCGTGTCCTGAAACGTGTTGGCTGGCGACTGAACGAGAGCATGAATGAAAGCATCAGCATCTGCGAACTCAAACATGTGTAAGTACCGGTCTTTTATACCACAAGCATTAGACGCGATTGGATAGATGAGAAGGTAATAAGTGACGTAGCAATTGAGTCTTCCTGGCAGAACTTAACGCTAAAGTTTCCATTTATACTTTTATTATAGTTAAGAATAACTCACATGCTGCCGCAACTTTTAGAGTAGCATGGTGATGGTAGGATAAATGTAATTTTCTGTATTAGCTTAAGCGTTTCCTGCTGCTCGTTTGAAGACTCGCGGCGAACTGCTGTGCACTGTGTACCAGAACCGTTAAATACGTATGAGGCAGTGCAAAGGAAACGGCAATTTTTTTTTAATATAATATTTGTTTGTATTATTATTGTTAGTGGCCAGGTTGTGTAAGTGTATTGTTATTTATTATAATATTTATAATAATAATTATTATTATTTGGGGATATTTAAATTCAAATTAATTAACCAATCATTAATACCATTGATCAGCCCTACCTAACGTGGATGTTTTTTCCACTAAGAAACAAACATTGTTATGTTATTTTGATTGATACTGTGAAGCTGCTTTGATACAATCTATATTGTGAAAAGCGCTATATAAATATACCTGACTTGACTATTTACAATTATCAGAAAAGGGCACAATACATTTTGAGACAAAAGGGGCAGGCCCTTGAGCCCCCTCCCCCTGTGCACGCCACTGGCTGGAGGTGATGTCTGGCTGGAGGTGACGTCACAGCTTTCTTTAAAGTCTTAAAGTTTCTTCTGTCCACGTTATTCTGGCTGAAGGACATGCCTTATGGTCAATTTACAGTCTCAAATGTTTGCTGTGCAATGCCCAGTCGGGTATCCATGACCTGCAGTAATTTATGAATCCCAGATAGTTCACTATGGTCAAAACCCACTGCATCTTCTCCTTTGATGCTTTGAACCCCGCCCTCGCAAGCACATTGCATGTGATGTGATGACATTTGCTGCAGTCTTTGGAATAAAAGACAGTGGGAGGCATGTCTTTTATTTGTGCAAGAGTGTTTTGCCGCAGAGACGACCGCGGGGGAGTCAATGTAGCCCTGCGCAAGGTGTGTTCACAGAATGTAAATGCAAACTATGGCCTTGTGCTTTCATGTACAGGTATGGCGCACAAATCAATCACAGAAAAATAAGCATGTGTACATGGTATGGAATTCATAATAGTAAGCACGTCGAGGATGACTGGCGCAAGTGGAAGGATTAATTGGTTAATAGCACACAGGTCTTGTGTGAGGGTCCAACTAGTGCCACTGGATGAATTGGTGTGTTAAAGATGAGTGTGTTGGCACTACTACACCCTGTGCTACAAAATTGTCCAACAGTGGCTGGATACTATTTTCTTTACAGGTTACAATGGGTACTGTTTGACATACACAGGTGATTAAGTTGTTAGCTTGGCTCTGTATGGTTCTATATTCACACAGCCTGTAATCTTAAAATGTAGAGCAAATAATTGGGTTTACTTCCTCAACCTTCTGTGGTTGCACCTCTGTTGTGTCTGTTTCCTGTTGCTGCTGCAATTCAACATATTCACATACATTTGGCAATGGTCCAATCAGAGAACTGCAAGCTTGACATAAATGACAGACTGTATTCTCATCAAACGTAATTTCCATTCCGTTTGTGCATAATATCTCTACAGTATATAAAAAAACTCAACGGTGAGTCAGGAATAAATGAAAAAGGGTCCCTCTGTAACATCCTCTGAAAAGCGGAGCATATCGAGTATGTGTTTTTAACACTTCTAACTAGAGCTCGACCGATAAAGGATTTTGAAGGCCGATACCGATACAAATATTTGTTGGTTTTAAAATCCGATATTCCGATATATCGGCCGATATTTTTTTTTTTTTCAGAAACGCGCAACAAAACATTAACAGACTTCCCTAACATTAGTTATTTGTAGTTATTTATGAGTTTTAACTAAAATAATATGATAATGCATTTTTAAAGGAAACATTTCTTTTATTGTCACAACAGAACAGAGGAACATCAAAATATATTAAAGTTCTGATAAATAAAATGTATAAAAATACAAACTTAAGATATGAAACGTAAAGTCCTTTGAACAAAAACAACAACAACCAAATCAAAGTTACCAGTATTAAAAGACTTGTTAAGCTTCATTCCTTTAAAATATAAATATAAATAATGCCTTAAATAAAACAATGTTCAATAAATAAGCAATGTTAAAAAACGTTTAATATAACAAATATTAAGGTATAGTAGCTCATTGTCTTTATGTGTGAGTTATCGAGTCATTCATTGAATCTCACTATTCGTTCAAAGCCACAGATTTCGTTGCAAAATAGAGCAATAAGCCTGACTATATTGTTTTAAATGTAGTAAATCATTTAATGTTACCCTTTTGTTTTTTAACTGTTGTATAAAATCAATGTCACATTTGAAATCGTGTATTCGGGGAAACATGATCAACACTGCTGGATCAGTAACCATGCGCGCGCGCTCTCTCTACACTGCTGAAGAAGCGCGGATGATCTGAAAACACAGACAAGTAAGCTTTAGTTCAGCAATCTTCATTTGAGATTTTCAACTTAAATTGAAGTGTCATTCAGTCGGTCTGTGTTCGGTCACGAGCCGCTTGCGCTGTCTGTGCGAACGGCTGCCTGATTTCCGTTTACACACGGAGTGCTAATGCCCGAATGATGTGCTGAGAGAGAAAAATATAGAAACGCAACTATAAGTTATTTGGTTGTCCTCAAAACAGTAACACGGCGGATATCGCTCATATAATTTTTTTTTACGACGTAACGTTAGTTAAGGCGGCAGGCGTGTGTTGCTTAGGCGGCCGCCTTAGTTTCAAAGTGCTTCGGGAAACCCTGAATACATTTTCAATATAACAGGCTAAGGAGAGATGATACGTCTCATTGCTATAACTGTCACGCGCTATTAAAGAAATACTTCTGTCACATTGTCAAAAGTTAAGAGGACAGTCAGTCAACTACACTGTACGTAACGTAATTATTACTAGCTAATTCCGCTTCACTCTCGGCTTTTTAACAGCAACAAAACTGGACATGATAGTCACAAATTTTGTCATGCTTATTTGAGTTAAGAGAACTGACGGGGATGTTCTTTTAATTGTTATTCAAGCAATGTATGTCTCACGACCAACTCACCATGAACACACTTCACCGTTGACCTCACTCGCGGATAACTGGTTCTCTCTGCCCGACTCTGGCTGGATCAGCAGGGAGCAGGATGTGTGGCGCGTTATACACGAGTGTTGCCAACAGGGACGGTGTAGAGTGCCCTCTGGTGGACAAACTATACAACTCCAACACTCATGACATGGTTGAAGGGTGTTTCGTCCGTTTTTTTTTTTTTTTTAAATATTCATTTATCGGCCATTATTAACGCCGATACCGATAGTTTGGAAAATGCCTAATATCGGCCGATAATATCGGCCTGCCGATAAATCGGTCGAGCTCTACTTCTAACACCTCTTTTGAAGCCCTTTGCAAATCTGCCATTTTTAACACTCATAGGTCCATTAGGTTACCTCTTTTCACCCACATCATGTCACACTGAATTTCCACCTGTAGAGACCTCTAAACCACTGATTCTCAACCAGTGGGCCACGGCCCTCGAGTCTAGTGGGCCTCGGAGCGCCATCTGGTGGGCTGTGTAGGCAGTGGTAAGCTACCCTCAAATAAATTTTTGTAATTTTTTTAATTGATAAATCTTGTTATTTTCTAATTATCTGATTGTTCTCATGAATTTATATTATCAAAAACACTCAAGTAAAGTCATGAAGCATTATCTAAAAGCTAATTTAGGTTTAAATATCGCAACACCAATCACATCACAATGTCAGATTGAACGTTTGTTCGATCAAATGCAGTAACATTACATTACTGTTATATGGATCGTTTTCTGAAAAGAAACGCAGACGTGGGAGACAGACCTGTAAGCATAAGCTGCGAAGTGTGTGGTGAGAAAATATGACTGAATACATTCAATTTGTTTTTTTATAAGGGCAGGTACTGAGACTAAAGGGGGTCGCACACCGGACGAGATGCGCAGCGCCGCATTGCGTCTAGGGGCCTGTTTACAGCTGGTCACTTCATGTGTTTTTACTGATCAGATAGATATTCGATTTATCAAAACGATTCCATTTACACTTGGTCACAAAAATGTGTTTCCGCAAAACGGATATAGCCTAAATCTGATCTTCAATTCCCACGCTATATCCTGATTTAATTGAGCAAAGATAGTTGTACGTTGGCTTCATGATGGTCAGCTGCTCTCATCTGTGGCTGCAGTAGTGCTGTAATATCTGACTATAACATGACATGACATATAGGCCTAGCCTATAAATACGCTCTCACATGTTTATTTTTTAGCATTGTTGGGAAGAGTAACATTTACATATGTGGTTTCAACCAGATGCATTTACACTTGTCCAGTTTCGTCTGGAATGCGGCCCAGACCACCTCCTGAAGTGGTTTGAGCGACCGGATTTAAATCCGTCTCGAATGCGTTTCGGAGGGCATTTACACCTGATATTTTCACGATTACAGTTTAAAGTGGCCAGGTGTAAATTGCCCCTAGGACAACTCGAGGTATCACACACCAGACGTGCACTGTTTATGGCCAGCAATATTGTTATGTTTAAGGACATTATTAAATTAAGATAATGTCTGTACTATGTTATGATTGTACTGTAGCTACAATTAAATACAATCGTTGCTGAGTCTGCTGTCTGAACACTGTACCTCAAGACGTACATTAACTGAAGTAATTGAGAATCTCACCTGAAAATCCGATAATTTTCATCCACGCAGCTGATTTCTGTAAATGAATGTAAAACTAAATGTATCTTGTATCTATCTTAAGTCAGTATACACATTAACAACAATTTTTGACAAATATAATGTAAATTTAATATAATCTATGTAAATGGGGCTCTGTGGCGCGGCAGGATTTTGAACAGGGTTCTGAGCCGTAGCTGGTTGCCGCAGATAGACGCCGAATGGAGCTGCCGGTGTGTGTACACACACTCATAGAAAATAATGTGTTCGAATTTTGAAGACTCTCGTCCGGTGAGCGACCCCCTTAAGCCGAAGGCACAATGTGTTGAATGTGGAGAAATGTTGTCAAATGAGGCGCTGAAACCATTAAAGCTGCAGGGACATTTGAACTCAAAACACCCGGGCTGGGTTGGGAAGCCAATAGAATATTGTTTTAAACAGTCATGTCAATATCACTAATTGTATATGATAAATTACACTTTATTACACAGTATGTACATTGGGGTGAATGAACATTTCTGCTAATGAATAGAGTGAATGTACCCCTCTTGTGTGTCTGACCTCGGGCCCGTTCTTCGTACGTTGCTTAAAACATCTGAGATCAAACGAGACATCCAAGATAATATCATCGTGCTCATCATGATCCGGCTAATTAGGTTCTTCGAACACTCCTGCCGGTTATGATTAATATAGCTGGATTGAGTAATCTGAGATAATTGCGCGTTCATGCGCTGGGTTAAAAGGGGATATGTATCGATAGTAGAAACATTGATCAGCAACGCTGCTATTGGCTGATCACCGTGGCCAAAGAGCGCGCTCAGTTTTTTTCTCCACAGAAGAGCAAGAGTTATTGCTTGAAGGATATGCTGAATTTGAAAACTTAATTAAAACGCCAGGGAACACCTTAAAGTGTGCAAAAGCCAGGAGAGAGGGCTGGCAAAAACTAGCAGACAAATTACGTTTGTAGTTAGATGTTTTTATCACTTATTACAGTTTATATTTTTATATTTTAATAATTTCTAAATAATTAATAACTTTGTTCATTGTAATGTCAGAGTCACCACCCACTACTAGAATATAGGAACAAGTAAAAGTGATCGTACTAGAATATTCTACATAATAGTAATTTGTACTACTTATACTTGTAGCGAACCTACATAATAATAATACACATAAAATGTATTTAAGGGGGCCGGAAGGCCAATTTAGCTCAAAGGGAATGATTCATCGATTTGCAATGAATCATTGACCGAATCACTATGGAACCGAGCAAATGACTCGTTTAGAGTTAATTTGAACGGGCCGTAATTTTAACCTTGGCAACAGATATTTATCCAATCTATAGTGAAACACTATGTATTAGCAAGGTAACTTTAGATCGACAGTACAAGACATTAAATGTGTAAGCACAACACAAGACAAATATCTTTTCAAATATAAACAAGACTTTATTGAATATTCTAAACACATAAAACTAAGGTCTAAACACAATCGCACACACACATTCATACGAGGCGCAGAGGAAGAGAGAGAAAGAGTGAGTTTTCAGAGTGAGATGCACTTTGCAAGACATAAACCTGAACGAACCACCAAGCATTAATTTAAACCTACGTTTCTTAGACAGGTTATTCAATTTAAATTAAAAAACACCAGTTCAGCTAGAGTCTGGAGGTTACTTGCTTGTCCTTTGCGTTGCTTAGGCCAGGGAATTCCCTATTTGAGGTGCTTCGTCAGAGGGGTTTCCCGGCTGGGTCCACGTGGCTGGTTGTCTTTGTCTGTATGGAAGTTGGACGGCCAGTCACGTGGTGTGTTGGCGCGGATGAATGAAAGTCTTTGAAGTTGGAAGCGGGTTTTGCAGCCGAAACGTTAAACGCAACTTTGCAGCAAAACTTAACTTAGAACCGAGACTTTTACGAAAAAGAAAATAAAGGAAGAAAGGAAAGTAAGACGAGTAAGGTGGCTTGAATGAGCTGTTTTAACCCCGATCTTGATGGGTTATTTGTCTGCTGGTCTAAAGTTGGTCTGGTCGATGTAGGAGCGTACGAACATGAACACTCTCTTGCTGTTTGTTCAATAGAGAGAGGCACAACTTAATTTACCACAGAACCGACTCAAAACCGAACTGAACCGAACCGAAAACTGAACTGCTCTCTGAACTGAACTGAACTGCTTTGTTCGGGTCTTTAACTTAAAGTTAGTCCAACCTCTTTTGGAGAATTCTGGCCAATTGGACAATGGCATCATCTTAGGAGGTGGACCTCGTTTCTTCTTATCGTAAATCAGGCGTTATCTATGATCTGCTTGCTCTCCAACACTAGCAGAGAGAACAAGAGATCGCAGTTTAAACATTATAGATTATTATAATCATACAAAGCATTTTACACAGATTTCAAACAAGCCATCTTATGAATTAAGGGCATACGATTATTTTGATTGGAAGCACGATACTCGTTCATTCATACACACAGTTATAATCATCATTACATGATTTATATGGAATCTAAGCATAATACAAACATGAATTGTAGGAGAAACAAGAATTATGATGTTTGATTATGAGTCCACTGAGCATTGTTCTGTGTGAGTTGTTCTCTGCAGAATGTTTAGAATTAATGTGGTTTGATATGTAAAGTGTGTTGGTGTGTAAAGTTTCTGGGGTTTAAGAAAGACATTCCAATCTGAGGTCACGGCAAGGTCCCTGCTGAAGTCTGCTCTGTTCATCTTCTCATGGGACCTTGCTCCTTAAGAAAGACGAGTCTGTTAAACAGGTCAAAGATGGTCAGCTTCCTTGGTCCCTGCGGGCCATAAAATCTTCTCTGGGGGGGGTTCTAGACTATCTGGCGCCGGGATCTTTTATGGCTGAATTAGTGATTGAGTTCTGTTTGAATGAATCAAATGGAAGATTCATTTGTGTTTGGTTCATCCTTATATTCTCCTACATACTAATCTCTTTTTAAAAGGCACTGTTAATAAATGTTTGCCTGTTTATAAAAGCAACCAAGAAAAAGGCTGAGAAATAAAAAGAAAATGCAATATGAGTTGCAGGAGTCCACATCTACAGAAGAGTCTGCACAAAGCAGTGATGCAGAGGTCGGCAGTGTTGTACTTTTCCTTTTAATTTTTGAATAACTTAAAGAAAAAAAAACTGACACTAGATCACTGGCTTTTCTTTACAAAGAACAATTAAAATAAAACTCGAAGAACTAAGCATATTTGTCTTGTCTTGATTTTTTCTGATGGTGCAATGTTGTGTAATATGGCACATGCAATGTCACAGGCCCCTGTCAGGTGCAGCCCTCAGACTTTTCAGATACTTTTGTTGGCCAAAGTTCACTTCACTGTGTGCCCTTGTCCTGGCTAGAGCATTGTAACTGGTCTGGGGTTTGGGTCAGGGAATGGGGTCATAAAACACCTGTCTCCAAGCAGGATCCTGCTGTAATCACCTGTTTAATGGAAAAATTCAGTTCTGTTAGGATAAGCATAAGTGTTTGTTACAGTGAGCTTGATATTTATATTTTTCCTTACCAGGTTTAAATAATGTGCATAAATCAATGAAAATTCTTGAGTCATGCACAGATCTTGGCCATATTTGTGATATGGAACATTGTTCTGCTCTTGCTTTGACAGGTTAGCGTAGCAGATAGCTAACATAAGACCCATTAAATAAAGACCCAGGAAACCGGAGTAGAGAGAGGCCTTTAGTAAGGATCTTTCCAATTTTGTAAAACTGTGAAAACATAATAATAATAATAATAATATGGCATTACAATTGCCCATATATACATATACATACATTTGCAACTCAAGTCTAACATATATAGCTATCCCATGAGAAAAATTAACCATTATAATGAGACTTGCAGGACTAGTAAGCATTTAAGCTAACATTAACATGGATGTCTATGGAGAAATGCTAATCGCGATTAGCATCTATTAATACAACATACATTAGGTATGATGACAAAATTTTCAAACACCTCTAAGCTCAAAATGAATAACATGAATAGACAGAGCTGAAAATGCATGTTCCAATGATACCTGGTTTGTGAAAATCAGTTGAGGATTGAGAAAGTTATGATATTTATAACATCTGGGATTATATTAAAATATTATACATTAGTTACAATAGAAAGCATGTGACCGAAAATTCCTATTTTCACATGGTTTTGCTTGTAACATCCTCATTTTATCAGATATTTGCATGAAATTTGAACAGAAGGTAGATTTTAGTTCATTCTTTCAAATGAAATCATGAACATTTACCTTAGTTGGAATGGGCATTGGACCCATGGTATTTCACTGAAAACAATTATAATTAATAAGCGTTTATTCACATTCATACACGTTTATTTTTTTAAATACAAGCGAAGACAACTTTATACACCACTATTAATTGTGAATTCATATTTATACATGCTTAAAATGCAAATATACATTCATATTCATTTCTTTTTTTTTTCTTTTTTTTTTTTTTTACAATGAATGATCGGTACGAAAAATATACAGGCTATTCATGATTGTGCTAACTGAGTTGATAACTTTGACAGGCTAGGCTATTGTACAACCAAGTCATCCAAGATGACATCTGCTGCCATCGCATAGATGGACACATCAGTGTCATGTGCATCAAATTCATACCCCTCCCCGCTCATGTCCCAGTAGCCAACAGTGTATTTCTTTTTTCTAGCCTGGAAAGTTTCAATTTTCCCATTGAAAATTACCCTGTTGCCACCCAAATCCCACGCATGACATATAAATGCTCCCACCCCTCTGCCACCCAACAACTCCTTGATCAAGCTCATTTTTTCTTCTGGGAGGTCTGGAAATGCTTCCTCGATCTTGTCTGCACCTAATTCTTCAATCTTTTTCTCTAAGACTCTCCGTTCTTGTGCACTTCTCTTCCTTTCTTTTGTGGCTTGACGTTTGTGCAATTCCTCCTGTAGCTCTCCTTGCTTCATCCTCCTCTTTCTTCTTTGTATTACTCCCATCCTCACTGCTTTCCTGATGACCAGCTCTTGTTTTTCCTTGTCTAAACTGTCCAAATAGTCCACAGTGTTGTTTTTCCGTGCTCGCATTTTACAGGACAAGTAGCAGATGGTGGCATTTGGAGCTTTCTTCTTCAACGCACTAAACATCCCCATCAGCTCTTCGGCATCCATGTTATGTGATCTTGCTGAAGTTGTCTCCTGTTTTAGTTTCTCTGTCACTGTCCATGTATCAACAAAGTATTGTTGATACTGCCTTTCAAGTACTGAAATGACTGCTCTCAGACAGCTTTCCATCATTTGAGTGAACATGACTGTGTCTTTTGGTGGTTGTTGCAATTTCTCAAGGATTTTGTCTGAAGCATTCAGCTGATTTCCAAAGAGGTCTGTTGTGCGAGTAAGGAATTCAACAGGTGAGTATAGTTGATCTTTAAGGTTCTGCACGGTCTCTTTGATCATTTCAATACATTTAATGTAATCAGTTTGGTCATCTGCTCCAGTGTAGAATTTGGTCATCCAGGGTCCAGTCAGTAATTTCCCAAGCAAACCCAGAACTTGCATTTCAACCTGTCCAGCTGTAGAGTTGAAGTCTTCCAGAATGCTAGCACGCAGGCCTCCACAGGATGTTCCTTCACAGAGATATGACTTTAGTGCAGCATGATGACTTGAGAATATCCCACATATATGGAAAAGAATGTGCAGTCGATTACCTCTGTAGCGTGGTATGAGGCCGAGAGGGAGATTGTTGTGATTCAGAAAGATCTTAAAGCCACGAGGGTCACCTTTGCCATCCATGTACCTCATCTTATTCATCTGAACCACAATGTTGGCCCCAATGCAGTCTTTCCCTTTGATTTTCCCAGTAATCCCCATTGATTTCTCGATCTCCTTCAGAGCACTCTTTGTCTTTGAAGCGATTGTTTCCAGAGGATGAAGGTTGCAATTCAACTCATTTAGGGCCTTGTTCCAAGACGCACAGACTAAACGAATGGCCGCATGATTGGCAGCACAGCGGTCAGTGAGCGGGTTTGATATATTCCCTATCATTTTTTGAAGAATGTTTTCGTAGTCTGCCTCAAAAAACTGACAGTAGACATTTGCAAGGTTACTGATGGAGTCACAAATATGGATCTGGATCTCAGCAGAGCCTCCTGGAAGTTCATCTACAGCAACAACATAACAGTTCTCTTTGGTGGTGAAATGTATGCTGTTCAAGTGGATTCCCTCCTGTGTGGTTGCATCAAAACCCAGGGTAGAGTGTGTGTTCGCTAAAAGTGCTTCAGCAGTCTGGAGGTCACTGATTGCTCCCAATTCTCTGGTCATTGCTTCCACAGTAGCCCTTTTTGGCACATCACTTAAACTAATGGTGAAGCGCAGCGCAAACTTTTTAATCAAATTGTGGATGTTGGCAGTGGGCACATGATTGGATATCGCGTCAAACACCATCAATCTCATTCCACTTGAGTATGACTTCGCATCTGTTTTCGTAAGCTTTTTTTCACTTTCCAAATCCTGGATTTTTTCTCTCAAAAGACGGTTTTCGACCTGAAGATCATGAATCTCACTGTTCATTGAATTAATTCTTTCTTCGAACTCGCAACATATTTGTTCCATATCATCAACAGAATTTGATTTGACCTCTCGTCTCATGTGTGTAAGGGATTTCTTCAGGCGCATATTACTTCTTGCTTTCACTTTGTATTGTTTTTTTAATTTAGCGATGGTTTCAGACTCATGCGATTTCAACAGATTTTTCAAGTCGGATATTTGCTTTTCTTTTCTTTTCAGTTTCTGATTAAGTATCCTTATTGCTCCCTTCTTTTTCTGCTGTGCTGTGAGAGTCTTAATTGCCAGGTACTTGCTTCTCTGCATCTGCAAATGTTTCTGCCTCATGTTTTTCAGAGACTCTTTATATCTGGTACAAGAAGGACATTTGGCTCTAGCAACCTGTCTTGTCTTCAAAGGACTAAGTTTCGGAACTTGTTCAGCAGAAGGAGAATTTAAGTGGGGAACTGTGGTGGTAGTGGAGATTCCACAAAATCTTCGGCTACATACCCCTTCAAACTGACTGAATTCTTGCTCATTAGTTAGCTTTCTGTATTTTGTTAAAGTTTTTTCAACAAGTAGCTTCACTTTATTTTTTGCCTGCTCTTCAGTCATTTCTGGTATATATCTTATTATTTCTCTTGCAGTTGCAGCTCTGCTGGATTCTGCTGTGACATAAAGAAAGAGAATATGTCCATTTTGGATCAAATGAGGAGATGGTAGATCACTGTACTTGTCCAGGAGGTGCTGTCTGGCTAGACCTGGCTTGTGTGTTGGGCCCCTTTCTTCTTTTCATAATTAGCTGTAAAGACATAACATCAAATATTAGTCTACATAATCTACAAAATTCAGGGAAATTTGACATTAATGAACTAATTAACATGGCTTGTGTTGCAGGATACTTTGAATAAACAAGTACACGAAATTAATACAGACAATAAACAATCATAACTTTTTGATCACATTCATAGATCCAATGAAAAGCCACTTTTAAATTATGTACACAGTTATGAATTGTGAGGATTTGCTGTATTCAGCTAGAGAAGTGATTCCCAACCACAGGGGTACGCACATTGCTACGTGGAAACATTTAAAAATTTATTGGAAGTACTGAGAATATTTACTTATAATCTTGGAAAATCCAAGAAGAAAATTCCTGAGAATTAAATGTTCAAATTAAGGAGATTAAATAAAATGATTTTCATTTAATAACTTTTGAAGAATCATCAACACATATAAGTACTAACTCTAGCTAGGTAAAAAGGCTCAGGGGGAAAAAAAAGGAAAAAAGTATTTTCAACAAGACAAAAAAGGTTGTTAGCCTATTAATTTAGACAGAGTTACAGGCTAGTCATCAGTAAGTAATGTAATTTGAAGTGATGTAAACTAATGTTACTATTATATGTCAGGAAAACCATGAGATGCATATTAAACTACATAGCATCAGTAATAATTTCAAGGAAAACACGGTGAGAATGAGTTAAAATCAAAACAATGTTTTTTTAGAATTTTTAGAACGACACCAACAGTTCATCTGACAGGATGTTCGCTAATCTATCCACCATAATGTGACTAACAAATTTCCGCGATTTAGTTAAGTACCTTCTCCACCATGGATTTCGATGAAATTTCGTCAGTACAAAGATAAAAGGTATATATTCATGTCCACCTACCTTTCATTAGTGTCCAAAAGCTTAGATGAATCCCACCGACCGGTTGAAAGCCACTCAAATTTTCCGGGATTTGTGGTGAACTGAAAACACCTCAGGGCTGAAAGCTCGAAATGTCTAATGCTTCCTCGGGTTGTACTCGTCGTAGTTACTGTCGTATTCAGGAAAAACATACTCCCACCAGGCGGCGAGGAGTGGATATTGCATGACACACATATTAACAGTACCACGCAGTTAGGAACAAATTATTGAGACAGAATGTTCGCCGCGCGCGGTTGCTATGTCAACATACCTAGATACATATTATGCTAAAACGGACAATACACAAAGAATATAGCAAAGTAGACAAACTTTCTACATAAATACTTACAGACTTAGACCTTCAAAACTACCAAAGGCAAAGAGAAAAGAGTAACTGCTGCGTGACCTCTCACCAGAGTCAGAAGCAAACAGGAAAAAACAACGGCAAGAGAGGAGGGACTAAATATGAGAACTCAAATGGAATACAACTTTACACCACTAGATGTCTCTAATGCAACACAAAGGGGGGCAGAACAAACATAGTCACACACCATCTGAGAGATTTTAGTCAGTCAACTGCCTTTTAAAAATTTGATATACTAATCTGGATAAGAATCGCAATAGTAACTTGCCTTGACTGCACTGTTATTAAAGCCCGACTCCGAGTCGAACATTTATGCGTTTCCAACAAATTAATGATGTAAACGACATCCTCACGAGTCATGAGAAAAACGATATCTCTCAAAAAGTACACTATCGCACTGCGCTAAAAGACTTCCCGTATCAGCTCTGCTTATGAAGCCGCGATCTAATCATGTTAACATGAAATAAGCCTGCTCGCGAGCAGGTTCAAGCTAGCGCACCTGTTGCTATGACAGCAAGTCCAGGATGAGCGTCGAAGAACCAAACAATCCAAGATCATGCCAAATCGCCAACAATCAAATCCAGCTAAGTGAGTTAGCGACGTACGAAGAACGGGCCCCTGTTGTTTCAGTTAGCCTGTTATTGTTACAGGAATGGTTAGTGAGTAAGCCTGCCGAGTCTTTTTTATAGACAGTTTTCATCTATATAGCTGACTTTGACCTAGTCTGCTACAGTGGCATAAAAGATAAAGAAATTATTATGAATGTGTCTGATAAAAAACAAGGAGACATTTTAATTATTTATCAATAAACTAGCGTTTTTTTCTGAGTTTTGGCTGCAAAGATAAAGCTGACTCACCATCTCCGCAGTAAAGTGGATTCTCCTTTAGAGAGAAATGTACCCTTTGTACATATTTGAGTATTTGTTTTCAATTCAAATTGGTAGACATTTGACAGACATTTCAAGTTCCCTTTCGAGGGAACTTAACACTGTGTCGAGAAATCGACTCTTTGGGGACGCTCCCTTAGCGTGCGCCTCTTAAGAATGAAACTATTCCAATCCTGATTGGCATTGCGTCATGACGTAACATGTGACGGCATACCCGGAAGTATAAAAGTGACGCTGAAACACACACATACCAGCTATCGCTCTTCAGCAAGCTGTAACCCAGGTTAAAAATATAAATAAACAACCTCATAAGAACAAAATAGAATCTTAAAATTATGTTCTGTTACTTAACAACTCAATTTAAATGTTTAAAATACTGTTTTAATGTGAGGAGGAAAAAATTAAAATAAAGAACACGGCCCCTTTAAGGATAACGCACGCGCTGATTAGGGAAGAGAGAATGTGCGAGATGAAGAGACGAGAGGTGACGCTGAGAGTGATTGGTTGAGTAACGAAAAAATAACTTTGATTCTATGCTTGTAAAAATAAGTTTAGTTTGTTCTGAGGAGCGACATTAGTGAAATATTTTCCAATTACATCTCTGGGATTGACCTGGAGTATATTTACGTTTGTGAATTTGAGACGAAACGGATTTGGTGAGTTCTCAAGTGTTTAAGATGTGTATTGTTCCAAAAATGTATTTTTATTTACAACTGTTATGAATGAGAAGTAAATGTTTTGGTTAATTTATGTGGGAATGAGATGTGGATTTTATGGAAATGTATATCCACATGTGCTGCGTAAAAAAATGTGCAGCCACCATTTTGAGAAAATCTCATGGTTGCTTGAGACTCTGAATATTTAAGCAAATACTTAATCTTTGTAAACTGTTAATAGTGTTTTGCTCTCTTTGTGTGTGCATGTTACTGTTTATAAAACAGGACAGGTCTTTTTCTTCGGGACATTTGAAAGTTGATTTCATCAAGATGGCGGGCCACCCAACAAACCAGTGAGGAGAACAGAGACTCTTTGATATATCAGCCACCTGAAAGGAAAACCAGTTTACCTGGGATATCTCCATCCTGGTAGGACTGTAAAAACTGTCACATTTTGTGTCTTGCTGACAACAGTTGGACTGAGTTGATCACAGAGGACTGATGGTAACCAGAATTGTGTACTGTACAAAAGAAATTGTGAACCCAGATTTGAGAATATTATGCACCTTTTGTGCATTTTCTTATTTTATTTTCTTTCTTTGAATGTTGAGTTTGGTTATCTTATCATTTGTCAAACTAAAAAGGTTACTTTGAAGCAGTCTAAGTAGTAGCTACTGCATATTAGAAACCACTGAATAAATAAGAAAGAACTAAACTCAAATTGATTAGGCCTAAAAGCGAACATTAAAAACTTTATTAGATCTGAACTAAATAGGATAAAACAACTAGGCGAACAAAACTGGTTGAATTAGTGCTAATAGAAGGAAACCTATAGGAAAAAGAAGGGTAAACAATCATTTGATATTGTTTTTTTATTTATTTTTATTTATTTATTTTTCATTCTTTTATATTGTGAATAGTAATAATTTTTCTTTATTGAGTGTTCTTTAGAAGTGAAGTTTCACGATTGCTCACTTTTTGTCAATATAAGCCGGCAGTTCAAACACTTAGTGGTCTGTGTGAGTTTTATTACTGCTCCTCTGAATCTAGATACTGGTCCAGCATACCTCAACCTGAGGGTGACACGAGTGTTACAAAGCTCTCTGTGTTGAAACTGTCTTTGTCTATTTGGTGTTGTTTGTCTGATCTATATATATTTATTATGGCGAGTGAACAGTTTGTTAGATGTGTGCACCCCTGCCCAAGATTCATCACGGGTGGGGACACACATCAGCTTTGTGTAAACTGTTTGGGAGCGCAGCATGCACAGGCAGCTCTTGAGGGATCTGCTTGTGCTCACTGTGAAGCACTATCTATGAGAGTGCTGCGCTCCCGCTTGGCTATTTTTAGTAAAGATGGCCAAGCTCGCGATCCCTGTGGTTCAGGACCCGCGTCCGTTGAGGCGGCATGGAGAATGAGATCATGGGGATCGCAAAAGGATCTGGCAGACGAGAACGAGACTGCTGAGGCACTTTCTCGTTCATCATCTGCAGATTCAATAACGCCCGTTCACGGTGCAGAAGCCCGCCCTGCGGCTTCTTCTGCCCGTGACGAGTGCCCGATGTTGGAACTATCTGCTTCTGAGGAAGTGGATGTTCTCAGCATCGGGAGCGAGGAACATGAGCGTGACTCGCCAGATCATGTTCCCGCATATGAGGAGTTGGTAGAGGTTGTGACGCGTGCTGTGGCCAGACTCAACATTAGCTGGCCACAAGATAAGCAGAAAGAATCTCGTTATAGTAAATTAGACGAGAGATTACTGCAGCACAGATCACAACCTCAGCACCGGGGTTTGCCATTTTTCCCAGATCTCCATAAAGAGATCTCGAGATCCTGGGAAAAACCGCACTCCTCTCGCATCTCATCTCACACTGCATCCGATTATAGTAATGTGATGGGTGCAAGGGAGGCGGGTTATGGCAAGATGCCACAGATGGAGGAAGCCTTAGCAAGTTATCTTTCTCCTAAAGCGGCATCTTTGCTTAAAACCCCGGCGCTGCCCAGCAGACCATGCAGAGAAACATCAGCATTGGTCGCTAGGGCATATATGGCGGCTGGTCGGGCTGGTGCGTCCTTACATTCTATGGCGATTTTACAGGCGTACCAGGCCGACCTCCTTAAAGACTTAGATGAAGGCGAGGGTCCCACTCCATCTGATATTGCGGAGTTGAGAAGGGCCACAGATTTATCTCTCCGAGCCACTCGTAAAACGGCACGCTCTATCGGCCGTTCCATGGCAACTTTGGTGGCTGCGGAGAGGCACCTGTGGCTTAATTTATTGGGCATCAAGGATAGGAATAGATCCTTTCTGTTGGACGCGCCGCTTTCGCCTTCTGGCCTGTTCGGTGACGCAGTTTCCACTGTCGTCGACAGGTTTCAGGAGGCGAAGAAACAATCTGCGGCGTTCCAGCAGTTCCTTCCTCGCCGATCTAAGTCTGTTAGGAGGGCTAGTCTAAGTGGCAAGCCACAGCTGTCACCCAGCACTTCATACGGGCAAGAGCAGAAAGAAAGCGTTGCCTCTAGAGCCCCTCCTTCTGGAGCTTGGCAACAGAGGAAACGTGCTCAGCCGAAGCCCGCCGGCCAGAAAGGCGACCTGAGGGCCGTCATTCAGGCCAAGAGAGCGGGGAAGACGTCCTAACCGAAGTGGTAGGATCTCAGAGGGCTGTCCCCCCCCGTCGTGAGGCAACCGAGGTTGTTTTCACAGCGGAGCCCTCAAGAAAAAGATGTTATCCCGCCATCTCTGATGCTTTGGGTGACATCGATTTTCAGCGACCACGCTACGGGGTGTCCGCCACAAAATTAAAAAAAAAGAGCGACCACTATAGTCACAAAAAATCTCTCATCTAGTTCCTGCCGTTCTATCGCTTCAGGAAGACGAGAACAGTGCTCAAAAAATACCCGAGACCAGCCTCAAGAGGCTGGGTCCCTTAGTAGAATTTCTGGGAAATTGGCAAAATCTTCCAAATATATCTATATGAAGAAGAATCAGAATCAGAAAGAGCTTTATTGCCAAGTGTGCTTGCACACACAAGGAATTTTCTTTGGTACTGAAGCTTCCAGTGCACATATACAGATACAAATACAACAAGAAACAGTAATAAAATTATAAAAAAAAAGAAAAAAAAAAAAGAAAAATACTATAAAATATAAATATAAAATATAAGGCCACAGTTGGGTTTAGTCGGAATAAACATTTACAGATTATGAACATATTTACAGTATTTTGAATAGTATGAATAAATAAAAATATAAATATAACCTGAGTTTAGGAGATATTGCACTAAACAGTGGAAGTATTGCACTTACAGGCATATGCCTAGGGAGATATGTTAACTGTTCAGAAGGGAAATGGCCTGTGGGAAGAAACTGTTCCTGTGCCGAGATGTTCTTGTGGCCAGTGATCTGAGTCTCCGTCTTTACGGTAACAGTTCAAACAGGTGGTGTCCAGGGTGAGTGGAGTCTGCGATGATTTTACCTGCTCTCTTCCTCACTCTGGAAGAGTACAGGTCCTGGAGGGTTGGCAGGGGGGCACCAATGATCCTCTCTGCAGTCCGGACTGTCCGCTGTAGTCTCATGATGTCTGATTTGGTAGCTGAACCAAACCAGACAGTGATGGATGTGCATAGAACAGACTCAATGATGGCTGAGTAGAACTGAATCAGCAGCTCCTGTGGCAGGTTGAACTTCCTCTGCTGGCGAAGGAAGTACAGTCTCTGCTGGGCCTTTTTCACAATGGAGTCAATGTGATTGTCCCACTTCAGGTCCTGAGAGATGATAGTGCCCAGGAACCTGAATGACTCCACTGTTTCCACAGTGCTGTTCATGATGGTGAGTGGGGGGAGTGCTGGGCTGTTCCTCCTAAAGTCCACGATCATCTCCACTGTTTTGAGCGTGTTCAGCGCAAGGTTGTTATAACTGCACCAGACAGCCAGCTGTTCAACCTCCAGTCTGTAAGCAGACTCATCACCGTTTTGGATGAGACCAATGACAGTGGTGTCGTCTGCAAATTTCATGAGCTTGACAGTGGGGTCTTTAGAAGTGCAGTCGTTAGTGTACAGGGAGAGGAGCAGTGGGGAGAGAACGCACCCTTGAGGGGCGCCAGTGCTGGTGGTGAGAGTCCTGGATGTGTGTTTCCCCAGTCTCACGAGCTGCTGTCGATCCGTCAGAAAGCTGGAGATCCACTGACAGATCGAGGATGGCATGGAGAGCTGGGTCAGTTTTGCTGTGAGAAGGTCAGGCATGATGGTATTGAAGGCCGAACTGAAGTCCACAAATAAGATCCTTGCATAGGTCCCAGGTCTGTCGAGATGTTGCAGGATATAATGCAGTCCCATGTTGACTGCATCATCCACAGACCTGTTTGCTCTGTAAGCAAACTGAAAGGGATCCAGCAGGGGTCCAGTGATGTCCTTCAGGTGGGCCAGCACCAGTCTTTCGAACGACTTCATGACCACAGATGTGAGAGCGACAGGTCTGTAGTCATTAAGTCCAGTGATTTTGGGTTTTTTGGGGACCGGAATGATAGTGGAGCGTTTGAAGCAGCAGGGAACTTCACACTGCTCCAATGATCTGTTGAAGATCTGCGTGAAGACTGGGGCCAGTTGGTCAGCTCAGGCTTTTAAACAAGCAGATGAGATACTGTCTGGGCCTGAGGCTTTCCTAGTCTTCTGTTTTTTGAAGACTCGGCTCACGTCCTCCACACAGACCTTAAGCTCAGGTTGGATGGCAGGAGGGGGGAGGAGAGGGGGTGTAGAAGATGATGGTGGATGTGTGAACTGCAGATCAGAGCGGGTGTGTGGAGTGAGACTGGGCTTTTCAAACCTGCAGTAGAAGGAATTTAAGTCGTCAGCAAGTTGTTGATTGTCCACAGATCGGGGGTTTGTGACTTGTAGTTGGTGATGTTCCTCAGGCCAGTCCAGACTGATGATGGGTCGTTGGATGAAAACTGTTTTTTCAGCTTTTCAGAGTAGGCTCTTTTAGCAACTCTGATCTCCTTTGTCAGTCTGTTTCTGGCCTGGTTGTACAAGATTTTATCCCCACTTTTGTAAGCATCCTCTTTGGCATGACAAAGCTGTTTGAGTTTCCCAGTAAACCATGATTTATCATTAGTAAATGATAAGAATGTCCTGGTAGGAATGCATGTATCCTCACAGAAACTGATATATGATGTTACAGTATCTGTGAGCTCATCCAGATCGGTGGTAGCAGCTTCAAAGACAGTCCAATCAGTGCAATCGAAGCAGGCCTGTAGATTCTGCTCTGCTTCATTAGTCCATCTTTTTACAGTTCTTATTACAGGTTTAGCTGATTTCAGTTTCTGCCTGTAGGTCGGTATAAGATGAACCAAACAGTGATCAGAGAGCCCCAAAGCTGCCCGTGGGACGGAGTGATACGCATTCTTTATTGTGGTGTAACAGTGGTCAAGTATATTACTGTCTCTGGTGGGACATGTAACGTGCTGTCTGTATTTTGGCAGTTCACAGGAGAGATTTGCTTTGTTAAAATCCCCAAGAATGATTAAAAGAGAGTCTGGGTACCTTTGTTCCGTTTCAGCTATTTGTTCAGCCAGCTGTTGTAGTGCCGCGCTCACGCACGCGTCTGGAGGGATGTACACATTCACGAGAATGAAAGAGGAAAACTCCCGTGGCGAGTAGAAGGCTTTACAGTTTATGAAGATCGCCTCTAAATTAGGAGAGCACATCTTCTTAAGTGTTGTTACATCTGAACACCAACTTTCGTTAATGTAAAAACACAATCAACCACCTCTCGTTTTCCCCGTTAACTCCGCGATGCGATCCGCTCGGAACAGCTGGAAGCCCGGCAGATGTATTGCGTTGTCCGGTATGGCTTCACTCAGCCAGGTTTCAGTGAAGCACAGAGCAGCAGAGTTTAAAAAATCCTTGTTAATGCGGGTGAGGAGAAGTTCGTCCGTTTTGTTAGGAAAGGATCGGAGATTCGCAAGATGAATACTTGGGAGTGCAGTGCGGAGGCCATGCTCGCGGAGTTTAACCAGCGCGCCCGCTCGCTTCCCTCGTTTGCATCTGACCGCGTTTGAACAACACCGCTGCCCCTCCGACGAGAATGTCCAGCAAAACGTCCGAATAGTCGAAATCTGTAGAAAAGTTTTCTGGTGTGTGTTTCCTAATGTCCAGTAGTTCGTCTTTGGTGAAACTGATAGTAAAAGAATGACTAAACGCAGAACAAACGAACAAAAACAACACAATAGCTGGAGAGCTCCACACCGAGGCAGCCATCCGCGGCGCCATCTTGGTGATATGGGTCCTGAATATAATGGAACATGGTTACAGACTGCAGTTCGGTCACAGACCCCCCAAGTTTGCAGGGGTGGTGTCATACTACAGTGACTACAGTGGTTCCAGAACAGGCTCGGCTTATGGAACAAGAAGTACAGACTCTTCTGGCCAAAGGGCCATAGAAATCGTTCCCCTACCAGACAGAGAGTCAGGGTTTTACAGCCTTTACTTTATAGTTCCAAAGAAGGATGGAGGTCTGAGACCGATTTTAGATTTAAGGCACCTGAATCTGGCTCTGAGGAGGTTCAGATTCAAAATGCTCACCATTCCCATTATAGTGAATCAAATCAGGTCCGAGGACAGGTTTGTCACGATAGACCTAAAAGACGCCTATTTTCACATCTCCATCCTTCCATGTCACAGGAGGTTCGTAAGGTTTGCTTTCGGGGGCGAAGCATACCAATATCGGGTTCTTCCGTTCGGCCTAGCACTCTCTCCCTGAACAATCACAAAATGTATGGATGCAGCTCTGGCTCCATTGAGCCTTCAGGGCATTCGTATACTAAACTACATCGACGACTGGCTCATATTGGCCCAGTCTCGGGAGATGGCAGTTCGGCATCGAGATGTCGTCCTTGCTCATATTCATAATTTAGGGTTGAGACTCAACATGAACCAGTTCAAAAAACAATTTTTCTGGGGGTGGTGTGGGATTCCGTTACGATGCGGGCACGAATGTCTCCCGCACGTATCGAGTCTATCCTAACCATGGTCTCTGGAATAAAGCTAGGCCAGGCTATCACTGTAAAGCGATTTCAAAGAATGCTGGGCCTCATGGCAGCGGCATCAAACATAATACCTTTGGGCCTTCTCCACATGAGGCCCCTTCAGTGGTGGTTGAAAACCAAGGGGTTTTCCCCCAAGGGAAATCCATTTCGTATGATCAGAGTAACGCACAGATGCCTTCGTGCTCTAGTAATATGGAAGAAACCTTGGTTTCTGTCCCAAGGACCAGTGTTAGGAGCATCATGTCGCCGGAAAACCGTTTCGACAGATGCCTCCCTCACTGGCTGGGGCGCGGTCATGGACGGCCGCTTTGCCAGGGGTCTGTGGCAGGACCATCATCATTCTTGGCACATAAATTGCCTAGATATGTTGGCTGTTTTAGGCTCTGAGGAGCTTCCTTCCAGACATCAAGGGTTACCATGTCTTGATACGTTCGGACAATACATCAGTGGTAGCTTATCTGAACCGACAAGGGGGACTCAGATCGCGCCCTCTGTGCAGACTGGCACATCAGATTATTCTTTGGTCCCAGGGGAAAATACTGTCTATCAGAGCAATTCATATTCCGGGGGTTCAGAATCAGGGAGCAGACATCCTGTCGAGGCAGGGGCTGAGCCCCGGGGAATGGAGACTTCACCCAGATGTAGTGAAGTTAATATGGGAGAAATTTGGACCAATGGAAGTGGATCTGTTTGCGTCTCGAGAGACGTCCCACTGTCCACTTTGGTTCTCCCTCTCACATCCAGCCCCATTGGGAGTGGGTTCTTCCGTTGCTTTGCCAGGGTTCTGTGGCAGGACCATCATCATTCTTGGCACATAAATTGCCTATATATGTTGGCTGTTTTAGGCTCTGAGGAGCTTCCTTCCAGACATCAAGGGTTACCATGTCTTGATACGTTCGGACAATACATCAGTGGTAGCTTATCTGAACCGACAAGGGGGACTCAGATCGCGCCCTCTGTGCAGACTGGCACATCAGATTATTCTTTGGTCCCAGGGGAAAATACTGTCTATCAGAGTAATGTATATTCCGGGGGTTCAGAATCAGGGAGCAGACATCCTGTCGAGGCAGGGGCTGAGCCCCGGGGAATGGAGACTTCACCCAGATGTAGTGAAGTTAATATGGGAGAAATTTGGACCAATGGAAGTGGATCTGTTTGCGTCTCGAGAGACGTCCCACTGTCCACTTTGGTTCTCCCTCTCACATCCAGCCCCATTGGGAGTGGATGCTATGGTACAGGCCTGGCCGAGGCTTCGCCTGTACGCATTTCCCCCGATCACTCTGCTTCCTGGGGTCCTGGAGAGGGTACGTCAAGAGGGCATCAGTCTACTTCTGGTTGCCCCAATGTGGCCGACCCGGGTATGGTTTTCAGACGTGATATCACTCCTGACAGCTCCGCCATGGCAGATTCCTCTGAGGAGGGATCTGTTGTCTCAGGCAGAGGGCACAATTTTCCACCCTCATCCGGAGCTGTGGAATCTGTGGGTCTGGCCTCTGAGGGGGCTCAGTACCTAAATTCTGGTTTATCAGCTGGGGTGGTCGAAAGCATACTTAGCTCCAAGGCTCCGTCCACTAGGAGATTATATGGCCTCAAGTGGAATGTGTTTGTCACTTGGTGTAGAGAACAGGAGTTAGATCCAGTAAACTGCCCGGTGGCTTCAGTTCTGGATTTTTTACAAGACCGTTTCTCTGCGGGTCTCTCCCCTTCTACGCTTAAAGTGTATGTGGCTGCTATTGCTGCTTTCCACGCACCATTAAGTGATGGGCCTCTGGGGAGGCACCAGTTGGTCATACGTTTTCTCCGTGGTACTTGGGAGGATGAGACCGACAATCAGGTCCAGGGTTCCTGCCTGGGACCTGGCAGTGGTTCTCGAAGGGTTACCCTGGCCCCCTTCGAACCTCTGCAGTCGGCTTTGCCTAGGGATCTTACGCTTAAAGTGGTTTTTTCTCTTAGCTATTACCTCTCTTATGAGGGTGGGAGATCTCCAAGCCCTGGCAGTAACACCAGCTTGCTTGGAGTTTGCCCCTGGCAGAGTTAAAGCTTTTTTGCACCCGGGTCCGGGCTACGTGCCAAAGGTTCCTACAAATACGGCTCGGTCCACGGTCCTTCAGGCATTCCATCCTCCACCTCATGTGTCGGCAGAAGAAGAGAAGCTTCATTTGCTCTGCTCTGCCCGGTCAGAGCTTTGAGCGTGTACCTCGAGAGGTCCTCTTCTTGGAGGAGGTCGGACCAATTATTAGTGTGTTTTGGGTCACCTAAGAAGGGGCTCCCGGCATCCAAGCAAACTGTTAGTAATTGGATTGTTCAAGCTATTACTTCAGCCTACAAGGTGCGTGACTTGCCTTCACCTTTAGCTGTTAGGGCTCATTCGACTAGAGGCATGGCTTCCTCTAGGGCCCTACTTTCGGGAGTGCCCCTCCAGGAGATCTGTGAGGCAGCCGGATGGGCTACCCCACACACTTTTATTAGGTTTTACAGCTTACACCTCCCTAGTACACCTGGCGCACACGTGCTCTCGTCTTAGTTAAGTGCCTGAGTCAGTTTCACTCCGGGACAGGCCTGTTTTTCGGTGCGTGGCCTAGTGGGTATTCGTTCCCCAAAGAGTCGATTTCTCGACACAGTATGACTATAACCCTTGTTCCCTGAGAAGGGAACGAGACACTGTGTCGTTCTGCCACGCCCCTCGAGGCCTTAGAGCGTCTTGCTTCATCACGAGGCTGGTATGTGTGTGTTTCAGCGTCACTTTTATACTTCCGTGTATGCCGTCACGTTACGTCATGACGCAACGCCAATCAGGATTGGAATAGTTTCTATTCTTACTTCAGAGGCGCACGCTAAGGGAGAGTCCCCAAAGAGTCGATTTCTCGACACAGTGTCTCGTTCCCTTCTCAGGGAACAAGGGTTATAGTCATAACCCGAGACGATTTCTGTAGACATATGTCTCAACCATTTTGAAAACAGAAAGACACCAACCTCTGATGAGACAGATCACTGACCTGGTAACTGACTTGATTACATCGATGTGGTGCAAATTTAAGTGTGTCCGACATCAGCTCTTCAAATATCTTCTCCAAAACTTTGGCATGTGTGCGACGACAAGCCTCTAAAAAAGTCACACATACATACAAGGTAAATTTAAGCAACACTGATTAACTGATTATGCACTGTACATTATACATCACACTGCATATTTGCATATTTCTGTGTCCACCACTCTAGTTCATCCAAAACAAACTAGAAAATAGACTCAAAGTGCTAAATACTGGAATTATCCTTTAAATAATTGCAATTGTACCCTCTAATTTTCTAAACATAAATATAAAATTACCAGTACGGTTTTGTACAGTAGAGACCAATGGATTTTCTGTATTGTTTTTTTTTTTCAGTTGTGCTTGGGTGTAGCTGTTCTGTGAGTGGACCTAAAACATTAGTTTGTGTTAGCTGTTATGTGATTGTGTTTAAACTGTGATATAAACATAAACATTTAATATTTTCTTTTAAATGGTTTAAAAAAGGATTGAATGCATACAAATATAAGACTCACTTGGTACACTCAATTCAGCTCTTTGTCTTCGTCTTCCGTCCTGAAAAAATGCTGCAGACTGAAACAAAGGGTGTAAGAGTTACTTAACACCAAGTATCCAAGAGGTCAACATGAAATTAAAATGACAAATTTGCAGGCATGTACCACACTATTAACATTGTGACTACACTATGCACAGATGACGTGTTATATAAGCTATTTCATGTAATCAAAACTTGTTTGAAAAATGATTTCATGGTTAGAACATAATGCGTACCATAGAAAGTTAATCACAAATAGATCATATTATCCAAGAGAGAGAAAAAAAGACAGTGAAAATATTACTCACAGGAAGGTCTGCTTGTTGGCAAAACAAATTCAGAGTGTGTTGTGTTTTTTTTTTTACTGGCTCTTCCTCCTCATCAAATAAAGACAAACATTATTAATACATTTACGTGTGTATATATATAATATACAATAATTATAATAATCCAATGAGATTTTTGTATGTAAATAGAAAAATATATAATTAACTGGCCTAACCATTTCTTTGGGGAATAAATACCAGCGTGCCTAAACTTATATATATATATATATATATATATATATATATATATATATATATATATATATATATATGTGTGTATATATATATATATATATTAGTGCTGGGCCGTTATCAGCGTTAATGTGCTGCGTTAACGTGAGACTCTTATCGGGCGATAAAAAAAATATCGCCGTTAATCAAAGTTGGGTTGGGATCATAAATAGCTTTTTCGAATATCGTTATATTTTCGCGTGCAAATCTGCAAATGCATCATATTTTTGCCAGCGATGAAGATCTTTATTAGTTGAACATCTTCGTATGATGTCTGTGAATGAATGATTCCACAGGACGATACATTCGATTTCATTTCATTCAGGTAAATACATTTTACAATCAAACAGATTATTACGCCACGATAGCACTACTAAAAAGTATGACATTATCCGGTTTTTGGACATACATTAATTTATAGGCTACAAAATAACGCTTCAGAGCGTCGGCGCACTGGTTAACAGGTTAAATAAGCTACCATTGTATACAGTTTATGAAATGAACACCCGCCATCCCGCGGTAATGTGTGTGTATTGCGCAGTGGCATAATCACACGAATAGTTTACATTGATTGAAACTAATTTGTTTAAAAAGGAGGCTATTGCAGTAACAAGGCAGGTTCACATAAAATCATTATGACATATGATGACATTCTTTTTTGATCTAACGAGCATTGGCGATGAAAAAACGGACTGTCGTGTGTATTGTTTTTTTTTCTTCTTCCAATTATCCTACTATGTTAAAAAAAAAAAAAACGACGAAAACATGTTACTTGTTCAATTAATAAACAGTTTGTTTGATGACAAATCGCTAAAGATGAAATTGGCCTCCCTTTCTGTCATTGCGATTAAAAAAAATTATCTATGCCCACTTCTAATATATATATATATATATATATATATATATATATATATATATATATATATATATATATATAAACTTATTTTCTCAATGACGACATTAATAAAAAGGACCATAAAAAATATGGTTCGCCGAATGGGTTCCTCATCGTCACTCTCCAAATTAGATGATACTGTAGCCAGCTTTACCCTTTTTCGGGCTTCACCATAGTTCTCTGTTGCGAAAAAACATCAGCAAAGTGGGTTACACATATATTTGAACATCAATGGTATACCTGCATATACAGTACTGTGCAAGTCTTAGGCACGTTAATATTGACACCCCCAAAAAATGGTTGAGTCAGTTACTTATATCTTTCACTGAGGTGTTTCAATAATTATAATAATCCAATGAGATTTTTGTACGTAAATAGAAAAATATATAATTAACTGGCCTAACCATTTCTTTGGGGAATAAATACCAGCGTGCCTAAACTTTTGCACAGTACTGTATAGGGATGTCAGCTTTCAGGAATATTTTGGGGTCCGAAGATGTCCGACGATAGAATTAAGAAGGTGCCAAAACCCTATTGTATTTGTAAGGATTTTCTTCTTACTATTAATATTAATTGATATACAATTAATCATTGGCATTCCTAATTCCTGCCTATCCGATAATAGACACTTGGTATCTCTGCCAGGATCTCTTGTCAGGTATTTCTTCTTTTCTAACCCTCAAAGACACATTTTTGTGTGTCCAGTAGTAGAAAACAGCCTACAGAACATAAACAGACGGGTAAACAGATGTACAGTAGCCTGACATCGTCATACTCATATTCTAGTCCGAATGTGAGTCTGATACTGCTCCATAGGTCTTTGATTATGAGGCTTGTCTTAACCGAGCCAGGAAAAAAACAAAACTCTGCACTCAATTGGATAGACCTACAACCAATCAGAGCAACGCAGTAAGTGACGTATTGAGCGACGCATAGAACTCAACTGCACGCACTCTGGAAAAAGTATTTAAAAAATAATGAGTGTTAACGATCTTTGCCATTGTTGCAAAAATAATTTAAGGATTCTCAGAGTACTTGCAAACACGAAAAGCATTTTTGAAAGAAATAGAAAAGGTGAATGTATTTACGAACAAGTTCTCCGTTTAGGATTAACGTTAGATCTCGACAATAAAGCCAACAAATCTGCTCGCATTTTTCGGCCCTGTCTCAACTTTATAACACGGTTGGAGCGAGACTTGACTGATTTTAACAAAAGAAGTGCGTTCATCTGAGTCTTCAGAGAAAAGAGATCGGGACTACCCCTTCCAAGACGCCCAGGGCTCTGAACCGTCTGTCCATCTGTCCATCATCGTATGAAGCCCGCCCTGGCAATTTGATTGGCCCGACGATTTCTGAACCGACCATAATTACTCCTCAATGGATCGAGTCCAGACCGAACTTCCCGACCAAAAAATGTTGTGGGCGGGGTTCAGGCTGGCATCCAGGCTAGATGTACAGATGTGCAGATGATCAATATTGTCTGAGCTAATATTCACCCACAAAAGAACAGCTACACCCAAGCACAACGGACAACAATACAGAAAATGCATTGGTCTCAGATGCGTACAAATTTGACGATACATTTGTAAAATGTTTACTACTATTAATTAAACGCAGGTATTTCTGTTGATCCTAGACATGTGGCAATAATAATTCTATATTTGTAGCTAAATGTAGTGGGTGAGTTCAGAATTGTGGAACGTATTGAATCATGACATGAGTTTATATACCCCCGTTTATATACCCCCCCCCCCCTGTCTTTGCATACAAATTTGACGATACATTTGTAAAATGTTTGTTTACTACTATTAATTAAAAACAGGTATTTCTGTTGAACCTAGACATGTGGCAATAATAATTCTATATTTGTAGCTAAATGTAGTGGGTGAGTTCAGTATTGTGAAACGTATCGAATCGTGACGAGTTTATATACCCCCCCATGTGTGTATGGGGGGCCCATACACACACACACACACACACACAGTTACATTACCTCTGTGGCACGAAACAATGTGCAAGGAGAAATGGAGAAAAAAGTGGCAATGTTTTCTCTAAATTATTAATTCTAAATTTTAGATGCTTTGATTTTTTTTTTTTTTTACTAAAGACTGTACAAACCAGACATTGAGCATTTTTGAATATAATAATACTACTAATAATTTGGAACTACAAAATTCTAGAGGCATTAGGTCAATAATTCACCCCAATTTACTTATTTCTTAAAAATGCTTTTATTGTCAGGTATGTGAGAGAAAGGACCCAAATGCGCTGTAGCAATGAAACAGTCTTTAATAAACTCAGGATGCTGTTCACAGGCAATTTGTAGTAACAGAGAAATACAGTCAATAAGTAATGTTGAACATAAATAGCCAGCAGAGTGGACTGAAGAAACGGAACATAAATCCTCCCTTTGGACAGCGAAGCGCAGACTGCGTCAATGGTCTCGGGAGGAGAACAGCAGGCTTAGGAAACCTCGGAATCCCAGAGCACAGAGGATGGCAGGATACTGGCGCTGGTCTCTGCAATAGTTTGAGTTGAGTAGAGTTCAGAGTGCGAGCAACAGCATACACAGAGAAATACCTGCAGCTGGATAACGTTCAGCAGTAACTGCTAGACAACTGGACAGGACAGGACAAGACGGGAACGAGAGGTGAGAACGCTGTGATACTTCAAGCATGTACATGAATAATCCAGCGACAAGACAGGGGAGAATGAGGACTAGAAGAAGCAAACACAATTAGGAGGAAAGGGGGAGCAGGTGGAGGAATGATTAGCGTGATTACAGGAGTTGAGAGTGATGAGAGAGTGTGAGTAATGTGTGTATGCTAGAGGAGTGGAGAGTGAGTGAACAGAAGAGGGAGACAGAGAAATGAGAGAGAAACTAGGATCATGACAGTACCCTCCCCTCAACGTGCGCCCCTGGGCCTGTGATAAAATCGAGAGCGATATGGGACCAAGGATGTGAAGGAACGGGCAAGGGGCTGAACAAACCGGACGGGGGTGAATTGTCCGCATTAGTCTGAGCGCAAATGACGCAGGAGGCGATAAAACGTGCTGGACATGGACCTAAGGAGAGGGTGAGAAAATCAGTATGTCGTCTATATAAACAAAAACAAAGATATTGAGCATGTCGCGAAGAACGTCATTAACAAGGGCTTGAAAAACGGCGGGAGCGTTGACCAGCCCAAACGGAAGAACACGATATTCAAAGTGACCTAGGGGCGTGTTAAAGGCAGTCTTCCACTCGTCCCCCTCCTTAATATGAATGAGATGGTAAGCGTTGCGGAGATCGAGCTTCGTAAAGATCCTTGCTCCCTGTAAGACTTCGAAGACCGATGACATCAGAGGCAAGAGGTAGCGATTCTTAACAGTGATGTCATTCAACCCACGATAGTCTATACAGGGACGCAAGGAGCCATCCTTCTTAACAAAGAAGAATCCCGCACCAGCAGGAGACGAGGAGGGAACAATAATACCGCCGTTAAGGGAATCGGAGAGATAATCCTCGAGAGCCTTGCGTTCAGGGGCGGACAAGGAATATAGTCTACCCCGAGGGGGCGTGGTGCCCGGGAGAAGATCTATTCCGCAGTCATATGTGAGGGGGGAGAGATCATGTACATGTGCAAATCATGGTACTCCTCCGGAACGCCTGACAAATCACCTGGCTCCTCCTGAAAAACAGAAACAGAAGAAGCAGGAGGGACAGCAGAGACAAGACAATCAACATGACAGGACAACTTCCAATACAAAATCGCGCCATTAGACCAATTGATCTGGGGGTTATGTTGAACTAACCAGGGGTGTCCTAAAACTGTTCAGCAATTCACCAGCATATGAATTTTACTCCCTGGACTGACGAGAATACACAATGCCACACTAAATTTCAAGAAGTGATGATACATATTGTCAGGCAAGACACCCTTCAGCACCATTTTCCCTGTGTAGAGGGCGAATTGGCGCAGTTCTGTAGCCTTCCACCTATCAATGTCTCCCAAGCAACAAGCAACGTGGCTTCCTAGCAAACACCTTTGGGATGCATGGTCTAAGTGCCACAAGTCTATCACTGACTTCCTTGACTTGGCTGGATGACAACCTTTGGTCCACGCAGCCACAACAGCTGGCAAAATGGTGATTCCCCTGAAAGGTGGTGCTCCTCCTGAGTCTTCTCTCTGAATGACAGATCTGTTCTGAGAGTAAGATTGCTACTTTCAGGATGTATTACTCTGTGGCCATCCCACATACGTTACATTTGTCACAGCCATAATACCCTGAATATTGTTTCATAAACTTAAAGGTACAATATGTAACTTTTCGGCTTTCAAAATAGCAAAAATAACTCTATGTAATATATTTCTTTTAGTTGTGTACTAACATTATCCTGAAAGTTTCCACCAACTTTCAAATCCGGAGAAATTTATATTTTAATTTGAAGACACGGCCCGTTTCTTTATTTCCGTTTCGTCGCCCGTCTATGACGTCATATAACCTTTAACCCCTCTAGTTTCTCGAACTTCCTGCGGATCCCGGCAAAAACCACCAAACGCAAATGTGAACACCGGATGCCCGTCACTAAAATAAAAGAAGACGATAAAGAATCAATATTTGGATACCAATAATGGACAATGATTATGCTTTGCCTGCACATTCTGCTGCTGGAGGCAGATCCGTGAAGCGGAAACGCACGGGTGAAAGAAATGACCCGAGAAGGTTTTGGGACAGGAGGAGAGACATGACTCTGGTCGGGTTAACATTAGAGTTGCATTTCCAAGAGCTTTGTGACAAGCTGGAACTACAGAGATGCCGATCTCGCTTGCATTCTAATAAACAGGTAATTAAGCACCCATTCAGCTAACTATATCTATCCGTAACTTATATGTTGTGAAACGATGATGACGTGTAAAACGCAGACGGACTAGCTTTCATGTATAGTATAATGTAAATTCACATTTGTTCTAGATATAGCTGCAGAAAGTAGCTTCAAATGCAGTTCACTATCTTTTTCAATATCATAGTATAAACGTAATTATAAATATTAACGAAAGGTGACTGTGTTTTTTTAACATCTATTAATACTAGCTAGATGGAATATTGATTTAATAGCCCTGATAATTCATTTATCTCTCCATTCGAAAAGACGTGATTTTAAAAACACTAAGTTAGAATGAGTGAGGAATGTGGAGAGCGACAGAGCGCACGTGTTCATTACAATGGCATTACATAAAGTGAATAGCCGTAACTAAACGTAACAAGAATAGAGATATAATATAAATAACAAGACATTACCTCGTCAGTGAACATGTTATCTGCTGGAGATGCTAGATGACTGATTGTCATCGACAACGACTCCCATGAGCTCACGCTCTTTCCCGACGTCATCAAAGTACGCCTTTTGCTATTATTTTGATTGAGTGACCCCTGGTGGCCAAAAGTTACATACTGTGCGTTTAACCCTCTGGGGACAGCAAATGCACTGGCGCGTTTTGGCAGATTTTTTTCACATAGCAGAAAAATAGACTGGTCATATAGAGTAAAGAAATATGAGAAAATAAACTGTTAAATGTCTATGTGCCCACATATTTTTTATGTGAATACATACAATCGAAATAAAATATTGTGCTTTTGTAAAATAAAGAAAATAAACAGGGTGTGCGTTCTGCCTCTCCGTCTCCGTGAACTTTTTTTCTGGAGCACATCTCTAAACTTAAACAAAACTCAGCGAATACTATTCACCCAGCCATGATCAATATATCTTTTAAATCATTTGAGTTTGTACTTTTAAATGATCTGATTCAAAACTAAAATAAATATTCTCCATTTATGTCATCTATATAAAAAGAGAGACGTGTCAGCCGTTCTAATTATCTTTCTCTCAGCTCATTATTTTCCTAATGTGACACGCCCACGGAGAGCACGCACTATTCAGGCGCTAATTATCTGAAGCAACACATTGAGAGTGTAAACGCCCATATAAACTCTGTAAACGCACTATATTTTTTAGTCAGATTAAGATTCGGCTTGCTATGCGGAATAGTTCTGGGGCATTTACCTACCTCAAAACAAGTGCTGGTATATTTTCACTTCGAGGCCTTGCAGCGTCACCGGGTAAAGCAGAAGCCAGAGAAATGCGAGCTCTTCCGCAAGGAGGTCCGGTATGTCGGCCGGTTGATGTCCGCGGAAGGAGTAAGAATGGACCCCAAAGACCTTGAAGCAGTGCGAGCACTGAAAGACAAGACGCCACAGACAGTTGGGGAAGTTAGGCAGTTGCTTGGGTTCCTGAGCTACTACCAAACATACACATACGTGCAGGACTTCTCACGTGTAACCAAGCCCCTGCACGACCTGCTCCAGTCGAAGCCCAATACCCCTCCGCTCAAACCACCACGAGGAAAACCAAAATGCAATCAGCAATCCGCCCGCACCCCGGTAGAGTGGAGTGTACGACACCAACAGATCCTTGAACAGCTTGTGAATAGACTAATGGAACCCCCAGTGTTGGCATATCCTGAGTTCGACCGGCCCTTCACACTCCACACAGACGCTTCTCAAAGAGGCCTCGGTGCAGTTTTTTATCAGAACCAGGATGGGAAGATGAGGGTGATTGGATACGGGTCACGCACGCTAACATCAACGGAACAAAAGTGGGCGATATGTGAGAAGTTCCGTGACTACCTATTCTACGCCCCGCATTTCACAGTCTTCGCGGACAATAATCCCCTCACATACATTCTGAGTACTGCCAAACTCAATGCAGTGGTCACCGGTGGGTGGGACAGCTGGCCGATTTCCATTTTGACATCAAATACCGGCCAGGCAAAACCAGAGAGCACAACAAGGAGATGTGGCCTGGGTGGCAGCCCTCAACTTAACATCCCACAACCAACCTCAAGTTGAGCCTCTGCAGGAAATCAGACTTGATGAGCTTGTGAGGGAACAAAGAAAAGACCCCGCTATTGGGAAAGTGATGGCGTTGAAGGAAAACAATACACCACTAACAGAGGATGACAAAAAGAGAATGGACACACACGCAAGGAGGCTGTAAAGAGAGTGGAGCAGATTACACATAGGGAATGACACTTTTCTACAGGAAGAGTGCAGGTCGACAACAACTGGTCCTGCCCGCCACCTATAAACAAACAGTACTCACCCAGTTGCATAACAACATGTGTCATGTTGGCGTGGAAAAAGTTCTGAGCCTAGCGAGGGAGCGATTCTACTGGCCTTTAATGAAGAGAGAGATAGAGGAGTATGTGACCAGGAAGTGCTCTTGCATTAAACAGAAGAAGCCAGCCACACATGAAAGAGCACCAATGGGAAGTGTTACATCAAATTCGCCCCTCGAGCTGGTATGCATAGATTTCCTTCACCTGGAAGCCTGCAGAGGTGGATACGAGTATATCCTGGTAGTGGTTGATCACCAGATTCGCGCAAGCCTACCCCACCAGGAACAAGGCTGGTAAGACGGCTGCTGACAGGCTTTTTAACCCTCTGAGGTCGGCCGTCACGCCGGCGCGACAAGGTCGATATTTTCCTTATCAGTGCAAAATAGAATCAAATTACTCTGTTGATTTTGATCTTACATATATGTGTTGTACATCATTAGATCCTGTTAAGTGTCTATTTTTTTTGGGATACTCACAATAAAAACAAAGTGTTGTGCTTTACGTGAAATAAAGAAAAATAAACATGATGCGCATTTTGCCTTCTCTCTCTCAGTGAGGTCCATTCTGAAACGCGTCCGAAAAATGAACTGTAACTGTCAATACTTACGAGAGATTTCTCTTTATGAAGCTGAAATTCTCTTCTTTTAAATGAAGTAATTTATTAAAAAAATATATATTTCCAGTTTATGTAATCCGTTTGAAACCAAGGAGAGGTACAGTTTTTTCGTTCTCCCTTCATTATCTTTAATTAGCTGAGGCCTCCACGCCCCCAGAGCTTTTCACACGGTAAATAGGTGATCTATGCATCGCACATGTGGCACGCCCAAAAAATCAATGATCACTGCCAAAAAACACGAAGTTTCTTCATCAGAAACACTGATAGTTCATCGCGTTTTAAGGATGGCAGCACGCTACCCCTTCAGAGGATTATGGACAGCTGGGAAGAATTCACGTTTTCCCCAGAGAAAGATTGCAACTCGGACGACCAACGGCTGCATTATGAAGAACGCATTGACCCCGCCGAGGATAAGTTCGGAGTAAGTTGTTTAGAGTTATATAATTCCTTTTCTGATCTTATAGAGCTCAAATGAATTTTCAGACTATATTTTGCCTAGTTTTGGCTAGCTTTTGACATAGGAAAGATTGCCTCAATAGTGTACGCTCGTGTAAACTTTTAAAATGTGATATTACATTTACATTTAGTCATTTAGCAGACGGTTTTTTTAAAAATGTAAATGTACTCTCTAAACATATTTGTATATTACATATATTTCATTAAGAGATTGAATTGAGAGATTGATTGAGAGAAATATATTTCAGACTCCGGTAAAATATGTGATACTAAATACAATATATTTTTTATATATAAATGTTCAGTTTTGGTTAGCTTATGACAGTACATGCTAAAATACTGCCTTATGTGTAATGCATTTCGTTTGCTAATAACTGCTTAGGTTATATAATGTGATTGAGAGAAATATATTTCAGACTCCGGTAAAAATATGATAGGCTATTGTCTAAATACAATGTATTTTATATATTTAAATGTTCAGTTTTGGTGCGTCTATGACACTACTTATCATGAGTAAATACTGCCTTATGCACAGATGTTTGTGAATAAAGGTGCAAATGTTTGAAATGTAGTGTTGTGTCGTTCGCGAACGATCCGTTCATTGAGTGTATCAGTAAATGTGTGCGGTCTATATGGGCCATAAACAGATACTCGCGGTGACGCGGTCTACCCATCAATAGATGTTTTTCCGTCCATCAACAGATATACATTGTGCATCCATACCCATGAATTGTCCATCAGTTTACTTTGGATAATGTAGGCTATGCTAACAGTTTTTTTTGTTTTTTTTTTTAGGAATGTGGCTGCATCATGCTCTCATTCTCCTTCTCAGCACCTCGCAGAGGAGCACGCAGGTGTCGTTCAGTTCTCAGTGCGATCGAGAATCATACTGAGTAAGTGCATAGACGTAATATTTTACAAATGAAATGTAGCCTAATTGTGTTTACATCATTATAATGTATAAGTTCATATTCTTGTGTGAAATTACAAAAAACGTCTTTTTTTATCCATTTGTGATTGATAATGATAATAATACAGTTTCTTTGATTGTGTTATCAGCATGCTCACACTTTTTCTTTATTCTTTTTATAACAGATGTGACAATGAACATGTCCAAGCCCCAGTTCCGAAGAGAGCCAAGGCAAAGAAGCAGGCAAGCAACAGGCAGTCAGTCATGGAAAACAGAGACCGATGTTGACATTGTTCCACAGACACTGTGATTCCTTCCTGCACGCATGGGAAACTGGACCGCAACTGAGCTCTGTAGACTCGCATTCACCCATGAGTCTATTCAAACTATTTTACAAACAATGGTGGCATCAGGCATGCAAAGCAAACACAGGTATGACACAGTAGCCTACATGAAAGCCAAGCCAACCAGGTGGGGTTTCAAGTTGTTTGTTCTTGCATACAGTTGTGCTGCTTAATTTTATTTTATTTTTTTAGGATTCTTTGAATAAAACAAAATTAAAAAAAAAAAAAAACAAGTTTGGTCTTTTTTTGTTTGTTTTTTTGATAGGATGTGTTAAGTGATGGGAATGACTTTAAGTCTTTACGTTCTCAGGAAAGATTTCTATTTTGAATAAATAGTTAAATAAAAGTTCTTTTTAACTTTTTATTCATCAGTGAATCATTCTTAGTTCAGGCTGCCTCACAGCACCTTGATGGGGCATTAGCCATTGGGGGAGTGTCTTTAGTCTTCCCAGGTGTAAATCACATTAGTATTCATGGCCATTAACACTCCCACGTATACAGCAGTGATGACACAAAAACGGATGTAAGAAATTTAAATCGTTATATTGTTGTTTGTGAAAGAGTGGTCAGAATGATTTTCACTTCATTTTGTAGTAAAAATTATAGCCTGCAAGAATAGTAACTCAAAAGTCTTGTGGACAACTATTCAGTATGTGTTAAATGGCCTTATTGCGGTGACAGTTTTTTCCCCAAAACATACTACCCACGCATAATATTTTTTTTTCTATAAAATGCAAACATGTACATTCATTTTGCTCACATATTATTGTAGCAAAGTTTGTGCTGCAAATACAGCAAATGTATATGTTGGCAAATGGTATGTTTTAAGTAGCTGAAATAAGCACAAATGTCAGGGCATGTCAAAACATCTCAAGGGCCCCAAAAACACCTCAGACCCCAGATGGTTAATGATTTCATCCCCAGACTTGGATACCCGGCCAAACTACACCACGACCAGGGTCGAGAGTTTGAGAATGAACTCTTCAGAACTCTCAGGCAACTAGCTGGTGTCGCCCATTCAAGGACCTCTCCGTATCACCCCCAGGGCAATCCTGCAGAAAGATTCAATCGCATGCTATTGCAGATGCTCCACAATTTGGGAGAGAAAGAGAAGGAGAGTCGGAAGGACCACCTTCCCCATGTACTCCAGGCATATAACTGTACAAGGCACGAGGCTACGGGGTTCTCCCCATATTATTTGTTGTATGGTCGACATCCTCGCCTACCTGTGTACATTCTCTTCGGCCTCATAACAGAGGAGGGAGCTGAAGCTAATGGACAAAAAGGATATGCTGAGAAATGGAAAGGAAAGATGAAGACACTACGATAAATGCAGCCGAGGTGTGGTTCTTCAGCTTGGGGACAGAGTCCTGGTACGCAATCTCAGTGAGCGAGGGGGCCCTGGAAAGCTTAGGTCATACTGGGAGAAGCTTATCTACATTGTGAGAGAACAGGTTGGAGATAATCCTGTCTACGAAGTAAGACCGGAGACGGGAGGCCGACCAGTCCGCACCCTACACAGAAACCTCCTGTTGCAAGTCAACAACCTACCGGTAGAGTCTCCTCAAAACTCGACAACCAACACAGCTGAGTCGAAAAAAAGAGAAGGAAGAGAGCCTCAGACATCCCGAAACTCACGCAGGAGGCACAGGGAACAGATATAAGTGACTCTGAGGAAGAGGAAAGTGTACCTCGTTACTGGTTGCGAATGCCGAAGGAGAAACCAAGACCTGAAAGTTACTTATCTGTGTCACGCGTTACTCCTGACTTCCAAAACAGGGTTGAACAGGAAGAGACTTACCTGGGAGAAACTATTCCTGCAGAACCTGAACAGGACAGGGAGAGCATTAGAGATGAGGAACAGGGGACATCCAGTGAGGATGAACATGGAATGGAGCAGCTTCAACCTTCAAGAGGAACTGCATGCTGTCCGTCCAGAGAACAATGTCTCCGCACCACAACCTGAACATCAGATCCCACTAAGACAGACCACGAGAGAAAGACAGCCAGTTTATGTGTTTACTTACCCATCCCTAGGTCAACCAGCTTATCACCCGCGGCCCACTGTGATTGCAGTTGGAATCCAGCCAGCACAGTGTACTTGCCAGTGTCTCTGCACACCATACCCCCACCACTTCCAACCCCTGTCCTCACTGTGGATGAGACGTCATGAAAGACAATTACAGTCATAATCAAAATTAATGGCACCCCTGGTAAATATGATCAAAACTGGCTGTAAAAAATAAATCTGCATTGCTTATCCTTTTGATCTTTCATTAAAAAAATTCACAAAAATCTAACCTTTCATTGAAGTAAAAGAATTGAAAGTGGGGGGGGGGGGGGGGAAATCACATTATGAAATAAATGTTTTTCTCCAAAACACGCTGGCCATAATTATTGGCACCCTGTTATTAAATACTTTTTGCAACCTCATTTTGGCAAGATAACAGATCTGAGTCTTCTCCTATAATGCCTGATGAGTTTGGAGAACACCTGACCTGAGATCAGAGAATATTCCTCCATACAGAATCTCTCCAGATACTTCAGATTCCCAGATCCATGTTTGTGTTTCTCCTCTTCAGTTCAGCCCACTCATCAGGTCAGTGAACTGTGACGGTCATGGCAGAAGCTTCATTTTGTGCTCAGATACACATTTTTGTGTTGATTTTGATGTTTGTTTTGGACCGCTGTCCTGATGGAAGATTAAACCACGGCCCATTATAAGATTTCTAGCAAAGGCCGTCAGGTTTTGATTTTTTATCTGTTTGTATTAGATAGAATCCATAATATCATGTGTCTGAACAAGATGTCCAGGACCTCCAGCAAATAAATAGGTCCACAACATATAAGATCCAGCAGTATATTTAACCATAGGCATGGGGTACTTTTCATCCCTGTTTGCACCAAACACATCAGCTGGGTTTGCTGCCACAAAGCCCTTCTTTTAGTTTAATCTGACCACAGAACCCTGTGCCGTTTGAAGATCCAGTCGTGTCTGACCACTGAATATGCTGGAGTTTGTTTTTGGAGGAGCGAGGAGGATTTTTCTTGAAACCCTCCCAAACAACATGTGGTGATGTAGAGGTTGTTTGATAATTTTTGTTTAGGCTTTCTGACCCCAAGACTCAACTAATTTCTGCAATTCTCTATCTGTGATATTTGAAGAGTCTTTGGCAATTCAAACTTTCACCCTCACTGTCCATTAAGGCAATATAGACACACATCCTCTTCCTGGCAGATTCGCAACATCTTTAGTTGATTATAATTTCTTAATTATTGCCCTGATGGTCAAAATGGGGATTTTCAATTCTTTAGATATTTTCTTTCAGCCACTTTGTATTTTGTGATGGTCAACAATCTTTTGCTGCAGATCAGAACTATATTCTCTGGTTTTACTCATTGTGATGAATGATTAAGGGAATTTGGCCTTTGTGTATCCTCATATTTAAACTCCTGTGAAACAAGAAGTCGTGGCTGGACAGTTTCATGTTCCTAGTCACCCTGGTGTGCTTAAAATTTTAAATATTAATGGAAATGTACTTCAGAGATATTTTTCTCATAAAAAATTCTAAGGGTGCCAACAATTATGGCCAGTGTGTTTTGGAGAAAAACATTTATTTCATAATGTGATTTACCCCCTTTCAATTCTTTTACTTCAATGAAAGGTTAGAATTTTGCCAATTTTTTGAATGGAAGATCAAAAGGATAAACAATGCAGATTTATTTTTTACAGACAGTTTTGATAATATTTACCAGGGGTGTCATCAATTTTGACCATGACTGTACATACATTCTATACTCGCCAGATTAGATCTGGAGCACACACACACTTTATAGCACATCTAGGATACACTAGTTGAAAGTTAGAATGTGTTTTGTTGAGAAAAAGGGGTGTGTGAGTGTTAAGAGTGAAAGTGTTCAGAGTAGCTTGTTTCAGGAGCCACTTTTATTTGTTGGGGAGTGTGTGATACACCTTTATGTGGTAAATAATTATAACCAGCACAGCAAGTGGTAGACTAAACTTTTATTGTGTAACACAATACTAATGTACGGGGGAATCAAATCAAAGCGTAACCAAAGTGCGGGTATTGTTGCATCACGGTACCTAGGTGACGGCCACCTTCCTCTTCTCTCAGATAGAGATTTGGGAATGAAGATGGCGGTTCACGCTTTCACCCACTGATTCCGAGATTGTGTTTTTCAGGTTGGTACTTAGTGAAAGAATGTTTAAAACAGTGTCCTTCTGAAGTGTATGTGGTGTATTAAACTTGAATGAGTGTTTAGGGAATTTTTGAACTGTGTAGCCGAATTAAAGAACCGCGTTTACAACCACGGGAAACGGGTATTGTAAACAATGGTGCGAGCAGCTGAATAGTTCATGAGTATTGTAGCTATATGGATGAATAGGTGTGCTGATGTCCTCACTTCCTGATAATGGGTATTTCGAGTGATTAAGGTGTCCTGACAGGCTATAAATAATGGTTAGTGTTAAGAGAAAAGGGAAAGGTTTGTTAAAACATAAAGAAAAGTTTTTACTAAAGTTATACAGAAGCAGTTACGTGTCTGGTCTGTTTTTAAAATGTATTATAAGTTTGACAGTTATCCCCAAGTGTATGATGATTCATGTTTTGTCACTAAAAGTCATTTAAATATTCATCTACAGCCAAAGAGGGTTTATACTATATCCAAGATGGCGCCGGTGTATATGGCCTGCCGCCTATCTCTACGCACTCTGTTTGTATTTACGTTATTTGTCAACTCTCTACTGGTTTATGACCGCCAACTACTTTTAGACCTTCGACCCTTGATTAAAAACTTGGTGCCATTTGAGCATGATGGCCAAAAAACTTTCTGTCCTCCATTTCTTACGGGAATACCAGCTCACCTTTGCCGTGTGTCAGTTCCACCTGTGCGCAGAGCGCGCCGTAGTCACCGGGGAAAACGCGGTGGTTGGCTGGTGAAACTGAGGACCTGGCTGGTGTCGTCCAACATGACTTTGCCTGGAATCCGTTCAGAATTATGTCGCCTCGCGCCGTGGCGTTCTGCGGAGCCGATCGACTCCTGTTTGGTTCCAGTGGCTGGCTTGGATGTGGGGCTGTTTGCCATGTTCAGGCTCCTCACCTCCGCTGGCGTGGGGTGAATCAGCAGAATCTCCAGCCGCTTGCTCGGACTACACTGGCTGCAAAAGTCCCGGATCCAGCTAGGTTTGCCCTGGTAAATGCTAGATCGCTAGCAAACAAAACTTTCATCTTGAAGGACTTCTTTGAGGACTTGTTTGAACTGAGCGGTGTATCTCCAGTGCTGTGCACACTCGTATATAGGCCACCCAAATACAACAAGGATTTCATCACTGACTTTTCTCAATTTTTTTGGCCGAGTTTGTGCCAATGTATGACTGCCTCCTTATTGTAGGGGACTTTAACATCCCCGTGTGCTGTCCTGAAAAGCCAATGGCAAGAGCCTTTTTAAATGTCATTGAGTGTTTTTATCTTGTACAGTGTTTATCTAGCCCCATGCAGGAACGTGGGCACACTCTTTACCTGGTTTTAACTCATGGCTTAACTGTTTCTAATCTTGAAGTCTGTGATGCTTTTTTCTCTGATCATATGCCTGTTGTTTGTGAAATTTCCCTCTCTTGTGTCGTAGTTAAACCATGTGCTCCTGTGCACCGTGGTCGGATAGTTAACCCTTCCACTGCTGCTCAGTTTTCCTCTGTTTTAATCTAAATCGTGTCTCTCTTTGTCCTAATAAAACTGTTGAAGATCTGTGTGCTGGTTTTAATATGGTATGGTAGCCCCGTAAAAACCAGGCTGTCCAAACCGAGACCTGATCCATGGCTGAACGATGTCACCCGCGCTGCCAGACGCGAGTGTAGAAGGGCGGAAAGAATGTGGAAGAGGGATAAACTCCAAGTGTCATTTCAGATACTTAGAGAGAGTTGGTGTTTTTATCAAAAAATTGTAAAAGCTGAAAAGACCAAGCATGTTTCTAAAATTATTTCTTCTAATGGTCACAATCTTTGAGTTCTTTTTAATACCCTCAAAACTGTTCTTAATGTCCCACAACTCCAGTGCTTGGAGAACCCGTCAAAAATGTGTGAGGAGCAGTGTTGGGCAGTAATGCGTTACTGTAACGCAGTTACTTTTGACAGTAACTAATACTGTAACCCATTAAAATTAAATGAACTCAGTTACCGTTACCATATGGTGCGTTGTCCGTTACTTTTTTAAATTAATTAGTTGCTGGAGCGACTGAGAAGTGTGCGCTGTCATTACGAGAGCACTGACGAGACTACTAGCATTATAAACACAGAGCGAGAGGGCACATAACAAACTATCACTGGCTGAGTTGTTTACGTTAACACGTGAGGCAGCGCAAGCACGAGCTGCACGGAGAGCGCTGACACTTCAGATGCGCATTTAAAACACAGACAGCGAAACGGTATGAATACAGAACACTTAAGTACACATTGCCATATCATTACAAAGTAATCAATTTTTAAAATAAAAACTAGATGCTGCATCAACAGAGAAAGAACGGAAGCTTGCCGTTGAGTCTGAGAGGAATAACATTAGTAACGGCTAACTTACCTCAAGCGATTAATGCAATGTGACAAAACACAAGCAGACCTGACCAAAATGTTTTATGTCGCAATTGTTACCATCTTATTTGCAATAGTTTATATCCAGCTGGTCACTTTTATGCATTCATTAGCCGACGAAGTTGTATTTTTAAAGCTAGTAACGTGATTGCTTTCTCAACATTGATATGTTCAAGCCGACATCAAGTGTTCTAATCATCAAGTGTTCTAAAATTTAAGCAAATAAAGTGAAAGACTGTACATGTAATATAGGTCTACATTTATGTAATTTTAATGCTCTGGCCTTTGCAGATATTTAAATATATGGCCATCTTCTTTAAGCTTGAATCATATAAAATGGTAACACTTTACAATAAGACTACAATTTTAGCATTAAATATGGTTAATAAATGTTGTAGAAGTATCATTCATTGTTAGTTTTTTAATTTCAAAATTTTATACATTTTAAATTGAGTTAAAATGTTTTATTGTATATGTTATTACCTTAGTTAATGTAGTTTGAACTAAGAATGATCAAGGTACAATTGTATTGCTCAAATATTCATACATGCAGTAAAAACGTATATATATACTGTCAGCTGCATGAACATATCAATGTTGAGAAAGCAATCACGTCACTAGCTTTAAAAATGCTTGTTTTGTTATTTATTTCAGAAATCCTTGTGATATATTCAGTTTGTGCTGGTCTGACTTAAATAAAATAGTGTTTAAACATTACTTTCTGTTTAAGTCAGTTTTGTGTTTGTATAGACCACAATGCATAAAAGACATTAAATGGAACATTAAAGAACTTTCTTTAAAAAAGTTACTTTTAACAGTAATGCATTACTTTTTGGTGCAAGTAATCAATAAAGTAATTGAGTTACTTTTTGAATGAAGTAACTAGTAACTGTAACTAGTTACCATTTCTTAGTATCTAGCACAACACTGGTGAGGAGTTTCTTCACTTTTTTTATCCACAAGGTGGAAAGTATTAGGGCCCTTATTCCGGGGGTCACCTTTGAATGACACTGGCATTTCTGTAATCTGTTCTGCTGTTTTGAACCAGTTTGAGCCTGTTAGCTTGCCTTTTTTTTAGAAAAGATTATTAGTCAAATGAAGATCACTGGCTCCCCCAATGTTGTGATTCCTCCTTGTCTTTTTAAAGAGGTTTTTCCTACAGTGGCGCCCTGCATACTTGATATTGTTAATGTCAGTTTAACTACTGGAGTCGTACCTATGAGTCTTAAACATGCAGTTAGTCAACCCTTGTTAAAGAAACCTGGTCTGGACCGACTTGAGCTCTCTAATTATCGGCCTATCTCTAAGCTCCCTTTGCTTTCCAAAATTATGGAGAAAGTTGTTTATTTGCAGCTGAGCACATTTTTAAATGACCATTGTATAACTGAAATTTTCCAGTCTGGGTTTAAGTCAGCCCACAGCACTGAGACCGCTCTGCTGAGGGTTTTCAATGACATTCTTCTGGCTTCAGACTCTGGTGATACTGTTGCTCTGCTGCTATTGGACCTTACGGCTGCGTTCGATACAGTCAACCACCAAATTGTATTGTCTCGGTTGGAGAATTGTGTGGGCATTAAGGGGTTGGCCCTAGCCTGGATTATGTCCTATTTGTAAGGCAGGCGTTTTTCAGTTCAGGTCAGTGATGCTGTGTCCTCATCCGCTCCTCTGTTGTGCGGAGTTCCTCAAGGTTCTGTCCTAGGACCGCTACTTTTTTCAATGTACCTGCCGCCTCTTGGGTTAATCCTTAGACATTACAATGTTTTGTTCCATTTTTATGCTGACGACTGCCAAATATATGTGCCGCTAAGTCAGTCAAAAACCCTTTTTACAGTGTCTGAATGAAGTGAAAGCATGGATGGCTATGAATTTTTTGTATTTAAATGAGAGTAAAACTGAGTTTGTGATATTTGCTCCTAGTGACTCAGCTGCTGCGGTTCCTGTTGACCTGGGTTGTCTAAACCGAGACATTAGCCCTGTAGTTACAAACCTAGGAGTCAAGTTGGACGGTCGTTTAAAACTAGATGCCCAGATTAGTGCAGTGGTGAAGACCAGCAGCTTCTTCCAGCTGAGGCAACTAGTCAAAGTAAAACCGTTTTTATCTCGACATGATTTTGAAATTTTAATCCATGCTTTCATCACCACTCGTTTAGATTATTGTAATGCACTTTATAGTGGTCTTAGCAAATCACTTATGGCACGATTACAACTAGTTCAAAATGCAGCTGCTCGGCTTTTAACTGGAACTCGAAAACGTGGCCATATCTCACCCATCCTCCAATCCCTCCACTGGCTCCCTGTGTACTTTCGTACTGATTTTAAAATTCTTTTATTTGTTTTTAAATGTCTGCATGGCCTGGCCCCCCAGTACCTGTCTGATCTGCTCGTGCCCTACACCCCCTTTCGTTTGCTCCGGTCGGCTGATCAGGCACTGCTGGTCGTCCCTAAGACCAAACGCAAATCTAGAGGTGACCGTGCGTTTGCTGTGGCAGCTCCGAGACTCTGGAATGAGCTACCTTTGCACATTAGATTGTCTGAGTCTCTTTCTGTTTTTAATCCCGTCTTAAAACTCATTTATTTTCTTTGGCTTTTAACTCAGTTTGAGGGTTGACTTTCAGTTTTGTATTATTGTTGTATTTATTTTTATTGTTATTTATTGTTTTACTATTTCTTTTGTTGTGCTTCTGTTGTATGTTATTGTTTATTTCTAGACTGTGTTTAGCACTTTGGTCAACAGTGTTGTTTTTAAGGTGCTTTATAAATAAAGGTGGATTGGATTGGATTGGATTATAATTCACATCATTACATCAGTATAATGGCGTATTTCTGGAGTTAAAACAAAGATATATAGCCTATATATACAGCTTAAAACATGATTTATCCTTTTGATATTATTGCACTTTAAAGAAAGAGTTATGTTAATTTTTGTAAAGACATGATTATGTCTGTGAATGTGAGTGTGAGATATGTTGCCCACTAATATGTGGCAAGTAGAGAAAACTGTATTAATGTTTAAATTGAAATTAACAAATGGACACTGAAACTGAAACATGTTTACACCAGGGAAATGTTATATTGTTTATTGCATGAGTTGAGAAATTTGTAATAAACAGATAGAGATTTGGGAACGAAGATGGCGGTTCGCTCTTTTACCCACTGATTCCGTGATTCTGTTTTCCAGGGTTTCATCCAAGAGAGTTGAGAGTAGTGAACGTCCTGGTTGCGTATGCAACCCATCGTTCCCTGAAGGAGGGAACGGAGGAGGTAGTCGACTGAATGGGGATCACACTAGGGAGCCAATCGTCTTTGAGTACTATTGAACGAGCCAATGTAATTGGCGTGCGTGATTTACATCACACACACTCTCGCTCCCGCAGCGTGGGTATAAATACGGAAGTGGATGCACGCACTAGTTGTTTTTCGGTGAGGAGCTGAGCGTAACCCGGGGTCAGCGGTGGTCCAGCGGTAGTGGCAAAGTCAAGTCAAGTCAAGTCACCTTTATTTATATAGCGCTTTTTACAATACAAATTGTTTCAAAGCAGCTTTACAGAGATAACAGGAAAACAATGTTGTAATAGTATTGTTCAATTGAAAATTAAATGTCCCCAACTAAGCAAGCCAAAAGGCGAAGGCAACAGTGGCAAGGAACCAAAACTCCATCAGGTGACAGAATGGAGAAAAAAACCTTGGGAGAACCCAGGCTCAGTCGGGGGGCCAGTCCTCCTTTGGCCAACGAATGAACAGTGTATGATTATGAGTTAGGCAGCATAATGCCAGGAGTCAGATGGGATCAGAACTTTCACGATATTATCCAGTTCATCTGGTTGGGTTGGGTCATCCGGCCGGTGAGGAGATGAGTGGTGGGTGTCCATGGACCTTCACAGCCCTGATAATGCGTGTCGACGTGTCCATGTGATGGTCCTTCATCAGATCTGGATATGCCCTGGATCCGGCGGTCTGCGGTAAACCTCGGGATAAACAGAGAGACTAATATTAGCGTAGACGCCATCCTTCTTATGATGTACAAAGTACATCAGGAATTATGGGAAGTGTTCCCGGTTCCGGCTGATCTAATCTATGCAGCCTAACATTGAATTATAGAAATCTATAATGTGTTATGTGTATGCTAAGCCAAAGAGATGTGTTTTTAGTCTAGATTTAAACTGACAGACTGTATCTGCTTCCCGGACCGTGTTAGGAAGATTGTTCCAAAGTTTTGGTGCTAAATAGGAAAAGGATCTACCGCCAGCAGTCGATTTTGATATTCTAGGTATTATCAACTGGCCAGAATTTTGAGATCGCAATAGACGTGAAGGACTATAATGCGTTAAGAGCTCGCTCAAGTACTGGGGAGCTAAACCATTTAGTGCTTTGTAAGTAATCAGCAATATTTTAAAATTTATACGATGTTTAATAGGCAGCCAATGCAGTGTTGACAGAACCGGGCTAATATGGTCATACTTCCTGGTTCTGGTAAGAACTCTAGCGGCTGCATTTTGAACTAGCTGTAGTTTGTTTAATAAGCGTGCAGGGCAACCACCCAGTAGAGCATTACAATAATCTAGCCTTGAGATCATGAACGCATGAACTAATTGTTCCGCATTTGTCAGTGAGAGCATATGACGTAATTTAGATATATTTTTAAGATGGAAAAATGCGGTTTTACAGATACTAGACACGTGACTTTCAAATGAAAGATTGGTATCAAAGAGCACACCCAGGTTCCTAACTAACGTCGAAGACTTAACAGAGCAGCCATCAAGTGTTAGACAGTATTCTAGGTTATTAGGTGAGGAAGTTTTTTGTCCAATGATTAGAATCTCTGTTTTTTCAGAATTTAGTAATAGGAAATTACTGGTCATCCAATTTTTTATATCAGCTATGCATTCCGTTAATTTTGTGAATTGGTAAGTTTCGTTAGGTTTTGAAGAAATATACAGCTGAGTATCATCAGCATAACAGTGAAAGCTAATTCCATATTTCCTAATTATATCTCCTAATGGTAGCATGTACAGAGTGAAGAGCAGCGGTCCTAGTACTGAGCCTTGTGGTACGCCATACTGAACTTGTGATCGATAAGACATCTCTTCATTTACTGATACAAACTGATAACGGTCAGATAAGTATGATTTAAACCATGCTAGTGCAATTCCGCTAATGCCAACATAGTTTAATAGTCTATTTAAAAGAATGTTGTGGTCGATAGTATCAAATGCAGCACTAAGATCAAGTAACACTAATAGAGATATACAACCACAATCGGATGATAGGAGCAAATCATTTGTGACTTTAATGAGAGCAGTCTCAGTACTATGGTACGGTCTAAATCCGGACTGAAAATCCTCGCAGGTATTATTTCTTTCTAAAAAGGAACACAGTTGTGAGGATACTGCTTTTTCTAGTATCTTTGACAGAAAAGGCAGATTCGAGATCGGCCTGTAATTGACTAATTCTGTAGGATCAAGTTGCGGTTTTTTAACAAGCGGTTTAATCATAGCCAACTTAAAGGTTTTTGGTACGTATCCTAATGACAAGGATGAATTAATGATATCTAGAAGAGGATCTATGACCTCTGGAAGCATCTCTTTCAGTAGCTTAGTCGGTATAGGGTCTAGCATACAAGTTGTCGATTTAGATGAATTAACAATTTTGCAAAATTCTTCCTCTCCTATAGCAACAAATGAATCAAAATGTTCCTCACAGAGACTACAATATACTCCCTGATGCGATACTGTAGTAGACGGTTGCATAGTTATAATTTTGTCCCTGATATTATCAATCTTATAAGTGAAGAAGTTCATAAAGTCATTACTGCTGTGTTTCTTATAAACTTCTGGGCTTGAAGCTTTCTTTTTCGTTAGTTTAGTCACTTGTTCAAATAAATACCTAGGATTATGTTTATGTTCTTCTAATAGGGTTGAAAAATAATTAGTTCTAGCATCTTTTAAGGCCTCTCTGTAAGCAATCGAGCTCTCCTTCCATGAAATCCGAAATACCTCTAGTTTTGTTTTCTTCCAGTTTCGCTCCATTTTTCTGAGGACTACAAAGGGACTACGTCATCCGTTCCCTCCTTCAGGGAACGATGGGTTGCATACGCAACCAGGACGTTCCCTTTCAGTCGAGAACGTCAGACGTAGTCGACGTCGACTGAATGGGGAACCCATTGAAAACGCCACTAAAGCTGCCACCTTCCAGTGCCTAGATCAAAGCCTTCTGATGCCCCCGCTATGTAAGGCGGGGAAGGACAAGGTTTAGGCCAGGAAAGTCACTGCTGTTCCTACAGAACCACTGGGAAACCGTTCCCTGACAAGGAAGGAAGGGATTCTGCGGAAGCCACAACCTACTGAAGGAGGTAACATGGAATACACATATGTGACCGAACACGGAACCCAGGGACACAAGTCGGCAGCACAACTTGTGAGGAAAATGAGAAAGAAGCGTTTTTTTCCAAAATTTGTGATTTCCGCTTTTTTGCAGAATCTGTTAGTTGAGATCATGAAGAAGCCTCTCCATGTTTGAGATAACAGTATTGGTATATTTAAAAGCGTACAATTTGAGGTTGAAATCGGCTTGTTTTCGTAGATTCTAGCACGCAGTAGGGGCGTGGTGTGTTATTGTCTGTGTGTACTTCCATACTGAATATAGCGCTTTTGTCCCCGCCCTCCAAGTGAACAGCATGGCTACTTATTATGCTGTGCTGTGCTCTGCTCGGCTCTATCTGATATCAAAATTCAATGAAGATGGACGCCGCAAAGATTGTGGCAGAAGAGCTGAACCGTGGCAGTTACAGTACACTGAAAATGTTTTCGCCGTACTTTGTGGGCTCGGGAAACTGAAGCCGCGCGCGCGTGCTTGAATACGGCGGCTCGGCTCGCTGACAACGGTAGCTGGCTGTTTCATATGTGACATCCCGATTGCTTTGAATGGGGAACGTTTTGTGAACAGGAACAGACTTAATGGAGACTTAATGGACTGGCAACAATCTCAATAGAACATGAACTGGCACAGAGAATCGAAATGGAGGATGCAGTTAAGACCTTTGCTGCGATGAAGGCCTGAAACGTAAGTTAAGCTTCATTTGCTCTTTAGTCGTTATTTAAGATGAACCTGCTGATGATATAATGTGCTTGCGGACATTTCATTTGTGTGTGTATACGCACATAAGTGATGTAAAGAGATTTGGGTAACACTTTATTTGAAGGGGTGTGCATAAGACTGACATGACACTGTCATAAACATGACATAACACCTGTCATGAACATGAAGGAGTCTTTATGAATGTTTATGACTGTTGTCATTAAGTGTCATTCGGTAAATTATGACACTTTTAATGCAAAGTTGACATTGTTTAAAATGTCTTTGTTATGACAACTTGACATTAACAAAGACAAAAAATGTCTTTGTTATGACAACTTGACATTACCCAAGACAAAAATGTCTTGATTATGACAACTTGACATTAACAAAGACGGAAATGTCTTTGTTATGACAACTTAATATTAACCAAGAAATCATAACCTGTCAACCTGTCACAAATATGTCATAACAGGTCTAATTATCAAACTTCAAGCATTTTGCAGTGTAATAACCCTTAATGACATCTTTATAACTAGTACAATGTGTTCCACTTTACTTGAGGACAAGTAAAATATTCATGACACAGTTATAATGGTGTCATGACGGCCAAAGTTGTCACAGGTTGACAGCTTATGATTTCTCGGTTAATGTCAAGTTGTCATAACAAAGACATTTCCGTCTTTGTTAATTTCAAGTTGTCATAATCAAGACATTTTTGTCTTGGGTAATGTCAAGTTGTCATAACAAAGACATTTTAAACAATGTCAACTTTGCATTGAAAGTGTCATAATTTACCGAATGACACTTAATGACAACAGTCATAAACATTCATAAAGACTCCTTCATGTTTATGACAGGTGTTATGTCATGTTTATGACAGTGTCATGTCAGTCTTATGCACACCCCTTCAAATAAAGTGTTACCGAGATTTGTAACAGTAATTTGAGGAGTTGAAATGATTATTTGGAAAATCCCTGTCATGACTGCTTAAAGAAAAATGCCAGCAGGCATTTGCCTCCTGCATAAACTTTAATATTGTTGACATTTTGGGCACCCGCGCATTGCGCACTATTTGCGTTATATGTATGCCTTTGGCATATTGGCCTTTGTGTGTTGTTGCTGGTTTTGCGTTATATCATGGCATATTGGTATTTGTGTGTTCTTGCTGGTTTTGCGTTATATCTATTTTCGCCTAGAGCGGCAAAAGTGCATTCACCGTCCTGGAGGTGAGTTTCCGTAAACATTAAAGTTTGTCGTTTTGTGTTCATTCTAAGAACACGTACACGTTATCTCATGTTTAGTCTGTTTAGACCTTCCCAACACCTACCTATTGTTATTAGCTAGCAGGAAAGAAAAAAAAGCTGTAAAGCTTTACAGGGGGTATGGCTTATCTAAATGAGATGTAAATGAGCGCTATTTTCACTCCCAGCTGCAGAGAGAAGTGAGAACTGCAGATCTTTACAGGCTGTTTTCTCCGCTTTTAGTTATTTTGAGTGGCTACCTTCAAATGGCCACAACTTCTCCAAATATTATCAGATTTCCATGTGTTACGCATCGTTGGAAAGCTTGGAGACTACACTTTCAGAATCTATGAATAACTCAAAATGCCCCAGAACCGACTTGTGTCCCTACTTTCCGTGTCTGGTCACATATGAACTGGGCGGATGACCAGGCAGTCCAACATATGGAATGTCACTGGGGTAGCTCCAGCCTATGACAGGGGGGAGACTCACCGGACAGTGACGGTAGAGCAGACTCTGCCGAGGGAAGACACGAACTCACAGCAGGGAGCCGTACCGTGGAATACACATATGGGATCACCGTAGGGATCGCAACATATGGACCCAGCCTAACACAGGTTCCACAAGCTTACGAGTGGTAGGCCTAACACCGGGTGTTCCGCCACGTCTGATGTCAGAGGGGTGCGGAGGAACTCAACAGAGTTCGGTAAAGGGAACTCAACTGGAGCAAATTGGCGCACGTATCCAGTCCATAGGAGGGGAATGGCGCAACAAGCCGACACTTTGAACCGAGCTCCGGAACTGGCTTCATGAGAAGGGAGTACGGAAGCAGCGGTTCAAGAAGGTGTCGCCCAGCCCCCAACTCTAGACTCTGTCAGCGAAGCACTCTATGTCAACGCCTAGGCAGAGCACACACTCATTTAAAGGGATACTCCACTTTTTTTGGAAATAGGCTCATTTTACAACTCCCCCATAGTTAAACAGTTGGGTTTTACCGTTTTTGAATCCATTCAGCCGATTTTCTAATATTTAGAATAATATCAGTAAGCAGACAGTTTCTGGTCTCATTGACTCCCATAGTATATTTTTTTCCTACTATGTAAGTCAATGAGACCAGAAACTGTCTGCTTACTGATATTCTTCTAAATATTAGAAAATCGGCTGAATGGATTAAAAAACGGTAAAACCCAACTGTTTAACTCTGGGGGTGTTGTAAAATGAGCCTATTTCCAAAAAAAGTTGATTATCCCTTTAAGAGGAGCTCAACACCTAAGTGGACATGAGCATCTCGGAATTTTCACCAAGATGAAGCCAACCACCATTCAGTGGGCCAACTTCTCTTGGAAACAGCCTTCCCTCTCTGCTGATTTCCTAAACAGATAAGAGCTGGTCTAAGGTCAAGGCTTGCGTTCTGTGCACGAAACCCGCAATGAAGCGGACGGACAGAGAGAAAGCCAGGGCTGAGTCTGCCTCCTCCGGGGTAGCACTTGCAGGTCTTTTCCATGCGCGTCCGCGCCGCATCGAGATAAAAATCTCAACTTTTCTGAATGCCACAAGCGTTTTCCTTGCTGTAACGGAGAGCGGAGCTGATGGTTGCGCTTAGCAACGACAGACGCCTCCGGAGTGCAACCGCCATAGTGCTTTGGAAAAAGGAGAACATGGTGCGCCTAGCGTTTTCTACGCGTTTTTAGGCGCTATATGTGACAAAATGTCTGTCTGCATCCCTGCAACTTCCACTCCTGCAGAGCGCATATTTTCCAAAGCAGGATTTATTGTTAACAAGTCGAGGAGCTGTCTTTTACCCAAGAATATGGACATGTTAGGTGGACTAGGCCTGCATATCTGAAAGTAGCCTTAACGGCTTTATTATGCTGACTCAATAGATTGTGTTTTCTTATGTTTTTGTTTTTATTTGTACACTTGACGCGTTTGAAAATAGCCTAAATAATGTAACAAAACGAAAATAAACCTATATGCCTTCCTAATATAGGCTACAGCCTATTATTATTAGGATTGTTTTTTAGGCTATTTGGGTTTTTTGTGTGTTTGTTTTAAAACGCCTAACGTTAGATCGGCTGGACAAAAGTTAACCCATAGCTTTGAAAGTAAAGAAGAACATACAGCCTGTATAAACGAGAGCTTTTGTTAGGATTTTTCATTATTTGGCAGTAGCAGTTATATTTTTTGTAGCGTGTGGTGTGGTCAGGTGCGCGATTGTGACTGTCACTATAAACCTAGAACATAGCTCCTCACTTTGCAGTTAAAAAAAAAATCACTTAATTTTCAAAGAATTGTATTATTATTATAGTTTTATGTATTATTGATGTTTTTTCGTTGTTGTTTTATAAATGCTCTATGGCAATTGTTTAATAAATGTTCAATCAAAATGCAAAACATTGCGTCTTTTTTTTTTTTTTTTGTCGACTAATCGTTGCGCAGGACAGGACTTTGGTCGACTAAGGATTTCTTTGGTTGACTACAGCCCTAGTCAAAACATCCCAAAGGCCCTCAAAACAGCCTGGTCCCCAGAGGGTTGAGGTGCTGTTTTCTTTGAAGCCGAAGAATTCCCATACTGGCGAGCTTCATTTTCTGAGTGTTTCACTCTCTCTCGCTCAGACGACATTCTTCTCTGCGTCGTCTTAATTGATAGATGTCAGCGGGTGCAATACAGCCACCTGACAGGTCAACCAGGTACTGGCGCTGGAGTATTTACGTGTCATGTTATCATTAAAGTCCTATTCATTTTAAACATCGTGGTTATCGCCAATACAATGTCAATATTTCATGCTTTGAATATTACGATTATCGTCAATACAGGTATATTGCGACACCCCGAATTTGGAACAATAAATATATTACCTTTAAAAATAAGTCTTTATTTTATAGAAACTGGTACAATAATGATATTATTTTGGTCAGACAGTTATTTAAGAGTAATGGTCATCTTTTTAATTACTGTGAATTCCTGAACTATTATAGGATCCCTGTAACTGCTAAAGAGTTTGCAGTAGTATTTGATGCCAATCCTAGTGGCCTTATTCAACTTTTATTAGGCAACTTATCTTCTGAGTCTATGTCCATATATACTACCAATCAATTAAGTATTGATAGTGTGAATATAACTTTTATATTAGAGAATTATGTAGAACTACATTATTGCCTAAATGCAAACCTTTTTGGAACTCAGTATGATCTGATTGAATGGAAAGAGGTCTGGAGTTTACCCAGTAAATACTGTCTTACTAATAAAGTTAAAGAAATTACATATAAGATTATTCACTTGATTTATCCAGTGTGACAAGTAGTCTCAAGATTTTTTAGAGACATGGAGACAACATGCATCTTTTGTAACAGAAGAAGAATCAATAAAACATTTATTCTTTGAATATTTACCCAATTGTTTTGGATTGATGTTGAATATCTGATATTTAAATTCACAAAATTAAAGATTTGTCTATCTGGTAAAGATATTTTTTTGTTATACAAAAATAAGAGTTTGGAGCAAAATTTGGTGATTAAATTATTAACTTATATTATGTATGGAAAATACCATATTGACAAACAGAAATGGACAAATAATAAACCTAACATTATATTATTAAAAATTGAGCTTAAACATTATATTGAAGCCCTAAAAGATGCAAGAAATAAAAAAGTGAAACGTATATGTACTACTTTTGAATCCCTTTCTTTTTGGAATTCTTTGGAATGTTTCCCCTGTATAGTTTATTTTTATTGTTTTTTTTTCTTTCTGTCTATTGTTTCTTTGATGCTATTATGAATGTAATAGATAATAATACTCTGTTATCCTCTGTATGTGTGTTATATATTGTTCTTGTTATGCAATAAAAAAAAATGAAAATAAATAACACAATTCCGTGTTTTTTCCTTTACTGTAATTGCAAACGTTATTAAAAAACTTTTTTGTATGTTTTCAATCCCTAAATTTATATTTTATTTTTCCTATTGCCTTATCTACTTTTTAAATATTGTACAATTAATTGAAAAATGTAATACATAATTGTGATTTTTTTTCTTATTATTATCTTATTTTATGTTTAAGGTAAAACCACATTTATAATTGACTCTGTACTTGTTGAATTATTTCCTGTTGAATAGGCATAATTCTTTTATAATTTTTTTCTGACAATAGAAAACAAATATTTACAAAAAAAAAACAGTTTTTAGAGCATTGTGTAATTAGTTGTGTCACTGGATTTTCAAATTATGTTTCTGAAGTTGATTTGCAGAATAAAAAGCTGTATAACTAATTTGCAATGACTAATATATTTTTAACGTTCCAATAACAACCTAAAACGTTCCAATAACAACCTAAGAATGTTTTAATGCTAATGTCTTCAGAACATTTATCAATGTCATAATAACGTTACAGCAAGAAAGTTTTTTGATAACTTTCAGAGAACTTTAGCCAATGTTCTGAGAACGTTCCTTGTTAGCTGGGACATTACAAGAGAGTTTTCTGGAGCCGTGAGGTTTATTCAGAACATGTTGTTTTCTGGCGTTATTCTGACTGCATTCTGAGTCCTACTGTTGTTCTGAGTCATCCATGAACTGTCGGAGTGAGAGACATTGAATTCTTCTTGTGAAAAGAATGATTTGTTTTATTTATTGTTTGAGTTTTGGGGCTTTTTTGAAAAGACTGACGATCGCCTACAACTAGCTTTTAAGAGACATTTTATTTGTGATTCAGATCATTCAGTCCATGTGTGCACGTGCGAGCTGGAGCACCTGGCCCTTTGCCCTTGGTGCCCAAGGTGCCCTTTTGTCAAGGCATTTCCTCTCATTTTTGTAATTAAAGGCCATTTGTGGATGCCTTCCCAATCTAACTATTAGTAAAATTTATGAATAATAATTTAGCCATAAAAAAATGACCCACATGATGACCTTTCACCTGACGAATTCACCCGATTCCTCAGGCCGCACGCGCATTGTTTAATTTTGCGCGCACTAGCAGAAGATCTCTTCAACACCCCGGCTGCTGGTAAGTGCTGTTTCATTATTTGCATTCTCAGCAAAGTGATTTTGATGTTTGTTTACTTATTATTTTACAAGAACGACGTGAAGAGAGCATGCAGAGATGTTGTTTATATTGCTGTGTGTAGCCTGTAGAAGTGACGTTAACTTGCTGTTTGAGGGAGAAGAGTTTTACGGGCGTCAAGGGGTCTGGTCTTTTCATGTTATTTGACTAAAAACTATTTATACTTTGAACTATTATTATTATTATTATTATTACTACAGTATTTATTTAAAAAAGTAGAGTGCCTGAAAAATAGTTGTCACCCAAAAGGGGTGGGCGGCGTGACCAAATTTCTGTTTCACGATATGACTAATTTTATTTTTACGGTAACGATATATTTCACAATATGTGATACAACCAGGGCTACCGTAATATGTGAGCAAAGTGTATGTACATGTTTGTATTTTTAAGAGAATAATGTTAATGTGTGGTTATTGAAAAAAAAAAAATGAAAGTTGCTTAAATAAGACCACAAAACACATACTAAATAGGTGTCCACAAGACTTTTGACTAATGGATGTTGTTGCTTCGAGTTCTGGCTTTAAAATGATGTGAAAATCATCCTGCCTAATAATTCACATAACACAATAGATTGATTAAAATTGTGAAAAACATTTTTTTGTTTGCCAAGGCAATATGCGAATGTGCGTCAACTGCCCAACCCCCTTGTGAATAGTTAGTTGGTTCACACCTGAGAAGACAAAAGACCCTGCATAGTAATGAGCCTTTCATTCAGGTGTGAGAAAGAATGCAAGGACCATTGTATACACATATACACACAAACACATACATAGTTCAAAGTTAGAGTTGGATACATCTTGAAAAGAAAATTGTCTTTTTCCATAAATGTCTTAGTTTGATCATTCATATTTCAAAGTTAAGGATTCATTATTTTGATATAGCTTGCACTGGAACAAACACTATAACATCTTAGTTGATTAGTTTATTGACAAAACATACTATATATTTAACACATGAGCAGAAACTCCTAACAAAAGCTTATTTGATGTCTATTTTAGAGTGAAAACTTTATCCAAAACTAGTCAACGAAATGTTGTCTTTTATTTCGTCTGTAACAGTGCTTATCTGTGTTCATTCATTCACACACACACACACACACACACACACACACAAACATGATTCACATTTCAAATTTTAACAGTATGCTATTTTTCCGTTTACAGACACTAACGTTATTCTATATCGTGATTAGAACAAAGCACAAGCATAAAACACTTACACTTCTCAGATGAATCTGTTGCTCCTCCTAATAGTGAAAATAAACCAGCACTTGTTCTGTGGTAAATGTCCCAGGATTATTCCTCATAGCCGCGCAAGACGAATCTTAATCTGACTAAAAAATATAGTGTGTTTACAGAGTTTAGCCTATATGGGCGTTAACGCGTCTCAATGTGTTGCTTCACATATTTGGGTTTGAATAGCGCGTGCTCTCCGTGGGCGTGTCACATTATCAGAGATAATGAGCTGAGAGAAAGATAATTAGAACGGCTGACACGTCTCTCTTTTTATATAGATGACATAAACGGAGAATATTTATTTTAGTTTTGAATCGGATCATTTAAAAGTACAAACTCAAATGATTTAACAGATTGCTTATGGCTGGGTGAATAGTATTTGTGAGTTTTAAGTTTAGAGACGTGCTCCAGAAAAAAAGTTCACGGTGACGGAGAGGCAGAACGCACACCCTGTTTATTTTCTTTATTTTACAAAGGCACAATATTTTATTTCGATTGTATGTGGGCACATAAAAAAGTAGACATTTCACAGATTATTTTCTCATATTTATTAACTCTGTATGAACAGAAATGATGGTAGTACTTTAAGTCTATTTTTCTGCTATGTGAAAAAAAAAAAACGAGCAGGTGTTTTACTCTTAACATGGTCATACCATTTCAGAAGCGTGTGCCTCAAATGGGTTCTTTGTGGAAACCAGTTTATGAATATTATATCCCCCAAAATACATTAGCTACAGGTTGAGATTGTGACTACTACTCTTGCCAAAGGATGGACGTATGTTCTCTGTTTATTTCAAACTTAAACATAGAATAATACTAATAATGATAGTTTTTGTAAAATCTTAAATAATTAGGAAGTGATGCTGACACTATTGATGCTGATGCTGATTAGTTCACTATTATGAGCTCTATTGAGTGTCAGTTCAATATATCTCAGACTCCAAAGACCTACCTTTTATGTTACAGTAGCTGCCTGAGGAGAACTTCTCTTTAGGATATAAATATAAACATTGATGTTCTCTTGTCAAAAACAATTTGCATCTTTAATGAAGAAATTGGCTGCATGTATGTTGCGATAAGCGCAAAACCACATCTTCCAGATTACAGTGTTTGTTAGAATATTAGTGCCTCACATAACCTGTACAGTATATGTCAAATATAAAATTAAATAACTTGTATTATTTGTGAAAAACATGTTAACTCCTCACTAACTACTCAAGCATTACCTTGTCATCCCGCAGGAACTACTAGTGATGTGGCCCAATATTTTAAAGTGAAAAACATGTTAACTTCTCACTGACATGTCACCCCACAAAAACTATATAAAACATAAAACAACTGCAGTGTTTGGGTCCAACATTTTTTTTATTATATGCACTGGAAGATTTTCATGTAAGCATTAAAGAAAATAGTGCATTATGCAAAAAATGCACAACTGGGCGTGCAAGAATAAAGCACTGTTCAAAATATAATATCTGAATTAAACATTGTAATTTCAATAAAAATTTGGTATAATGATGAAACCTAGCCATAAATTAAACAAAAATTCTGTATTTTGGAATTAAACATTCAACACATTCAACAAACTGTGATGAGAAACTGAGTCAAACATAATAGCTAAATAAAATAAAATAAAAACAGCGTTTTTGGTACTCTACATGTTTTTCACTTTAGAATAATGGGCCACATCACTAGTAGTTCGTGCGGGATGACAAGGTATCGTTGACTGTGTTGTAACCGAACGCGACGCTTTGTTTGATGCTGAATGGAGAATGACTTACAGTCGCAGCGGAGGAAAAAGTTTTCGTGAACTTGAATTTAATGACTTAAATTTCTATCTCACATCATACTATAATATGGCTTCATATAGTATACCATTCTATTCAACTCAATAAAATATTATTCCTGTCAATAGAAATCTGATGTAAACTGAGAATATATAAATATTTCTCCAAATCTGCACACTTTTGAGCTAAAAGCCGTGAGGGACGTTGTTTTGTGAATCGCTGTCATGACGACAGCACAGGAGTTTTTTACGCATGGGAGCGTCTGACGCAAATTAAGACATAACTGTCTGTCAATATAAATTTCTCAGAATACAATAGTGGTCAAATACCGAAACGTGAGTCTTATATCTTTTTAACGATGTATAGTTTGTCATGGTAATAACATTAAATCTTATAGTAACTTTGAACTATAAAAAAAAAAAACGCTTCAGTGCGCCGACGCACTGGCAACGGTTATGTCACTGCACCTGCGCGAATCCACGAACTAATTGAAGTTCAGAGACTACTTGGGTGGCTCGCTGTAATTCGAAGCAAGCCCACTATGCCGCACTGGCGCTTTATACATGGAACTTGGACAGGGCCAGGGCACACAGGCCACTGTGGCCGTACGATGATTTTTTTTTTTTCACGGGGCATGAAGGCCAGAGTGTAGCACAACGGCGGCCATGGCCGCGTGGCCGCGGTATAATTCCCACGCTGACGTTCAGGTAATCAACCAATCAGCACAAGAGGAAGCCGGTATAAAAATAGCTTTCCCTCACCTCTGTCCCATGACAGTTTAACAGCATCCCTCCACCGCCCCATCACCTCACTTTCAGCTGGTTTCTATCCCAGTAAAGGGGGGAGTACTCTGGGTTCGGGCCAAATTTCGAGCTCGGAGCCCTGTCCCGGACAGCACGCCAAATACGCATAAGTTACTACATCTGATTTCATGTACGTGTGAACTCGTGAAATGTTCTGACTGCGTTTGTGCAGGACAAAGCTCTGAGGACATCAGAAGTTACAGGGACTGATGGCAGCTGTACAAAGTACACAGGCTACACAGTAATTTCAATTTGAAATTCCGTGAACACCCTAATCTACCACCCTGAGGAGCAGACCACACCCACCAATAAGGTTCAGAGGTCTACGAAATAGTGTAAAACAAATAATTTATTGAAATAAATAAAGCAAGGCAATCGTCCTTTGCCACGGTGTGTCTCTGGGCATGGCTTTAGTCAGACAATCCCCCACACTCCCCCACATAAAGGGTGCCACTACCCGGCTTGAAAAGTCCCCCAAATCCCCCCACCCCGCAGATAAACTGGCGGTAAGCTGTTCCTGGCACTTCAGCTGGCCACTTGGCCTGACACAGCCCTGTCAATGAAGCCTGGGGGAATCCACGGCAAACGTGGGACACGCTTTGAAAAAAAAAAGAAAACACCCCAACACGCCAAGGTTCAAGTGAGGCCTCACCACAATCTTCACACCAATAGTCAGCAGGCGGTTCACTCGGGACAGTGGCAGCCAGGCGGCGGCGTCACCAGGGTGCGATATTCAGTTGGGTACACGCCAGGGGGAAGACAAACTGAATGATGGAGTTAGTCTTTTTTTTTTTCCATTACAGTGTACAGTGGGGCAGGTAGGTCTTTAGCTACAACACAGACAAGGCAGCAATAATGCACATCCAGTATGGAAGTCACTAGAGTAGTACAGTGGGGCCTATAGGTCGTCGGCTACAACACAGCAATAATTGTCAGGGAGCAATTAAGCTTGGTCCCATCCACCACTCAACGTTCACCCTCACCTGAGTATTGATATCAAACACCTGTCCCAAATCAGCACACTCATTATCCAGCACTATAAATTCCATCTTACAACAGCACTCCAGCATCAAGCCTCGAATAGAAAAGACCACTTACCTGCCTGCCTGTCTTCTTGTTTTCATTACCAGTTCCAGGTTTTCTAAAGAAGTATCCTTATACGAAGATTGTAATTCCTGTGTCTTTGACAAAACCTTTTCCAGATACGCTAAAGGATCTCATGGATGTTTTCCCTTTGTCTGGGTGTTCACGGAGATTTGGTTCCTTTCTGATCTGCCTGCTACTGTGGAGAAAGAACCCTTGGATTAAAGACTTTCCGTCCACTATATAACTACTCTTTGATTCACGGATATCCTTACCTGCTCATCTTCCACGCACCGTGTGTTCATCACCTGCTTCGCCACGTTTTCACCAGAAAACTCTCCTTGCACATTACTCTTGTAAATAAACACTGTGCTTGCATTTACTTACCAGGGGCTCGTTCTTCGTACGTCGCTAACTCAGTTAGCTGGATTTGATTGTTGGCGATTTGGCATGATCTTGGATCGTTTGGTTCTTCGAAGCTCATCCTAGACTTGCTGTCATAGCAACAGGTGCGCTAGCTTGAACCTACTCGCGAGCAGGCTTATTTCATGTAAACAGGATTAGATCGCGGCTTTATAAGCAGAGCTGATACGGGAAGTCTTTTAACGCAGCGCGATAGTGTACTTTTTGAGATATTTTTTTTTTCTCATGACTCGTGAGTATGTCGTTACATCATTAATTTGTTGGAAACGCACAAATGTTCGACTCGTCGGAGTCGGGCTTTAATAACAGCACAAATAAACAGCATATAGAGATTCTTTGCGAGTGGCTCTTTCCTTTACATTGGAGATGCGGAGAACTTGGTGATAAGTAATGTCTGTCGAGCCATTCGCAAAGTTTACCTGCCTCTTAAGCAGGTTTTAGGGCATTTCCAAGCCACTTTAGACCCAATTGGTTGTATAGCAGTTTTTTTTTTTTTCAACGCAGGTAGGCCTAACGTTACATTATAATTTTTAATGTCGATCATGTAATCGTTAGCATGATGATTATGACTTTCAGTACAATATATTCCTCAGGCTTCCCTAATGTGATTGGTGCCATAGACTGCACATGTGTTCCCATCAAGGCCACAATGAAGGGGATTTTGTGAACTGAAAGGGGGATCACAATGTAAATGTGCTGCCAAGTTACTATTACGATTCTTAATATTCCAGATTAGTAGCCTAATATTACATCTAATGGTAAAAAAAAAGGCAGTTGACAGACTAAAATCTCTTAGATGGTGTGTGACTGTTCCATATCACAAATGTGGAAGCACAGCGATTCAAATTTATGCACATATTTGAACGTGGTAAGGAAAATATTAATATCAAGCTCACTGTATTACTGTACATACACTCCAGTTACAATGCAGCTCTAGGACAAGGGCACACAATGCAATGAACTTTGGCCAACTAAAGGGGAGATTTCAGTGTCTGAAAAGCCTGAGGGTTGCACCTGACAGGACCTGTGACATTGCATTTGTCATATTACACAACCACCATCAGAAAAAAATATAAAACATTACATTAAATGTTTAATAAAAGACGAGACAAATTTGCTTAGTTCTTTGAGTTTTATTTCAATTGTTCTTTGTAAAGAAAAGCCAGTGATCAAGTCATATTTTGCCTGCAATAAGAGATACTATGCAAGGTCAGCGATAGTTCTCTGTGTGAAATAATATATTAGCACTTACTCTGAAGTTCATTTGAAGCAACTATATCTCTAGTGCCAGTCTTTTTCTTTAAGTTGTCAAGTCCCCCAAGAAAAAAATACTCTATATTGTATATATACTCTATATTGGGGGGGCTTGGGTTAAACCTGTCAACACAAGCCTTATGCAACAAAAATGACAAGGAAAAGTACAACACTGCCCACCTCTGCATCACTGCTTTGTGCAGACTCTTCTGTAGATGTGGACTCCTGCAACTCATATTGCATTCAGAAATAATAGGTAACTCAAGTGTAAATTAAGTAAAGTTATTTATGCACTTAAAGATACCTGAGAGGGTTTCTTCACTGTCCTGTGCATTGGGGGAAAAATGTGCATTATAAAGTGTTGTACTTTCTTCCCTTTTGATGTAAAGTTATGAAAAGTCTTACTGCACATGCTTCAGCCACTTGCTTGGGAACACATAATAGGTAACTCAAGTGTAAATTAAGTAAAGTTATTTATGCACTTAAAGATACCTGAGAGGGTTTCTTCACTGTCCTGTGCATTGGGGGAAAAATGGGCATTATAAAGTGTTGTACTTTCTTCCCTTTTGATGTAAAGTTATGAAAAGTCTTACTGCACATGCTTCAGCCACTTGCTTGGGAACACATAAAAGTGTTGGTGTATTGTTTAAAACTGCACAAAAGAGGAAAACACAATTACATTACAATGAAGTACACTGGGGGGAAATGTGATCAATAACTCATTTCTACATTTTTTTTTACATTAACTATGTTTCACAGTCACACATGTTGACTTTCTCAAGTCAAAGCAATTCATTACAAGGTTTAACAGCTGATATGACTGGACAGCCATTGGGATTATAGGCTTACTTAATTTAATGCAGCAACAAATTATTTTACAGTGTACTAGGATCATTTAAAGTTCATTTACCAGCAGTGAAGGTGTTGCTGCTCCTGGCTGTGGGTCTGAGGAAGAGCTGAACCCAGGGATGCCCTCCACAATGGGTCACATTTAACCCAAGGGCCAGCTCTTCTGCCTGGGTATAATGTGGGGGTTCAAGACCACCACCTGTTTGTTTTTCTTTACTTTTTATTTCTCAGCCTTTTTCATGGTTGCTTTTATAAACAGGCAAACATTTATTAACAGTGCCTTTTTAAAAGAGATTAGTATAAGTACAAATTACTATTATGTAGAATAATAGTACTTCACTTTTACTTGTTCCTATGTTCTAGTAGTGGGTGGTGACTCTGACATTACAATGAACAAAGTTATTAATTATTTCGAAATTATTCAAATATAAAAAATATACTGTAATAAGTGATAAAAACATCTAACTACAAACTTAATTTGTCTGCTACTTTTTGCCAGCCCTCTCTCCTGGCTTTTGCACACGTTAAGGTGTTCCCTGGCGTTTAAATTAAGTTTTCAAATTCAGCATATCCTTCAAGCAATAACTCTTGCTCTTCTGTGGAGAAAAAAACTGAGCGCGCTCTTTGGTCACGGTGAGCAGCCAATAGCAGCGTAGCTGATCAATGTTTCTACTATCGATACATATCCCCTTTTAACCCAGCGCATGAACGCGCAGTTATCTCAGATAATTCAATCCAGCGATACTAATCATAAACAACAGGTGTGTTCGAAGAACCCAATTAGCCGGATCATGATTAGCCCGATGATATTATCTTGGATGTCTCATTTGATCTCGGATGTTTTAAGCAACGTACGAAGAACGAGCCCCTGGTCTCCGAGTGTGTATCCTGACAATAATCCACATCCAGTATGGAATTGCTAGAACAGTACAGTGGGGTTGGTGGGTTGTTGGCTATAACACAGGCTTTGATCACAGTAAACAAGGGGGGAGACGGGAGGCGGGCAAGCGCTGGCAGTATATTTCAAGTGTTCTACAACTCAATCCAATCGCGTTAAGTGGGAGTATTTACTTAGCTTGCCGTAGCCCCAAGCGATCTCCCTTATCTTTTCAGATGCGGTCGTCCACAGCCCAAGGCAATCCGGGTCCTAATTCACTCGTGATCATTGTCAATTCCTCGTTACAAGCTCCAAAGTTGCATCTCCAGTGTATCCAGACAGCTCTAGCTACCAGGAGCTCACCACGAATTCCAGTCTCACCCCCACAAAAGTCCTTGAAGACTAAAAGTAACAAGATTAAAAACACATTGTCATGCCTTGTTAACCAATCACCAAAATCTAAACATTCCCGCTGCACACCTATACATCGTTAATGATAAGGACATCAAGTGCAAATGCCGGCTTTGTTTTGGTCCATCTGTTAACTCCTCCTCCTTATGGGAAACAAACCACGGAATATTAGTTCCCCCATACTATGTGCCGTTGTTGTGCCAAGCCAAGGTACTTACCCCTGAAAGGAAGTGTATCCCCGGTCGTGGGAGCACGCTCGCTTTCAGCAGAAGGTGGGCCATTGGTTTGACCAAGGTAAATGAAACCGTGTAAACACGTGAATTGTTCAAGTTATCATTTTACTATTGTTTTTTATCAACGAGGTTTAGCAAAGACAGCTATCAAGTAGCCCATCTATCAAAATAAATTATTTTAATCTTCTGTAGGCTAACGATCGAACTTAATTGCACTGAATTGAGAATGTCTAAAGTTACTGAAAAACCAAGATGACCATACCGTTTCACTCATAAAGCAAACAGCCTTTGGATGTTAAATTGTTCTGAATCCCCCCTCTGTCACGGGTGATACAGGAGACAGACAGGTGGTAAGTGAAATCAGAGTTTATTTTCAGAACAGTAGAAGCAGACGGAGTTATGGTGAGTATTTAAACAGATGATAATAGGAAGAACTTAGCCACTGGAATAACAAGAGTCTCTCTTTCAGATGCAGGGGGACAGTCACTGGAATGGGTTGCAGAAGGATGGCTGGGAAATGAAGACGGCATGCGGTGATGAAGATAATCCAATAGGAGTCAGGTAAGTAGCAGGTAAGTAGCGGGTAAGTCTCTGGTTGAGCGTAGGAGAATCTGTGTCTCATGTAGTGACGAGATCAGACCGTGACTGCAGGGAGAGTGAGTGTTATATAGTCCGTGCTGGTGATGGGACACAGGTGACGGTGATCATGAGGTGCAGGTGCAGATGATAATGACTTGGGATGCTGGGAAGTGTAGTGAATACAGATGATGAAGAAGGTGGTAAATGTGACATAACTCCCCCCTCCCGCTAGGCGCGACCCGCGCCGTACAAGGCAGAACACGGGAGGGAGGGTGGGCATCCTGGAGTCCGTGACGGGAAGGTGGACCGGGTGCAGTTGGACGGACTCCAGGATGGTCCAGGTCCAGGTCCAGGGCGGAGCTGTTGGACCCTCGGGCGTCCAGGGCGGAGCAGGCTGTGGGCGTGGCCAGGGCGGAGCAGGATGAGGGCGTGGCCAGGGCGGTGAGACCCCTTCGGGTGGCCACGGCGGTGAGACCCCTTCGGGTGACCATGGCAGTGAGACCCCTTCGGGTGACCACGGCGGTGAGACCCCTTCGGGTGACCATGGCGGTGAAGCCCATTCGGATGACCATGGCGGTGAGACCCCTTCGGGTGACCATGGCGGTGAAGCCCATTCGGGTGACCATGGCGGTGAAGCCCCTTCGGATGACCATGGCAGTGAGGCCCCTTCGGGTGACCATGGCGGTGAAGCCCCTTCGGGTGACCATGGCGGTGAAGCCCATTCGGGTGACCATGGCGGTGAAGCCCCTTCGGGTGGCCATGGCGGAGAGGCCCCTTCGGGTGGCCATGGCGGTGAAGCCCCTTCGGGTGGCCACGGCGGTGAGGCCCCTTCGCCTATGGCCCCCCCCCAAAAAATTAATGGGAAGAGTGACTGGATGAGGGACCAGCGGTGAGGGCTCGGCAGGACTGGACAGGACCAGCGGGGAAGAAGCCTCTGGCTGGACGGCGGTCTCTGGCAGGACGGCGGTCTCTGGCTGGACGGCGGTCTCTGGCTGGACGGCGGTCTCTGGCTGGACGGCGGTCTCTGGCTGGACGGCGGTCTCTGGCTGGACGGCGGTCTCTGGCTGGACGGCGGTCTCTGGCTGGACGGCGGTCTCTGGCGGGCAGGCAACGGGCTCAGGCTCTGGCGGGCAGGCGACGGGCTCTGGCTCTGGCACTGGGTCAACGGGCTCTGGCTCTGGCGCTGGGTCAACGGGCTCTGGCTCTGGCGCTGGGTCAACGGGCTCTGGCGCTGGGTCAACGGGCTCTGGCCTGGCGCGGTCAACGGCTCTGGCCTGGGTCAACGGGCTCTGGCTCTGGCGCTGGGTCAACGGGCTCTGGCTCTGGCGCTGGGTCAACGGGCTCTGGCTCTGGCGCTGGGTCAACGGGCTCTGGCTCTGGCGCTGGGTCAACGGGCTCTGGCTCTGGCGCTGGGTCAACGGGCTCTGGCCTGGGTCAACGGGCTCTGGCGCTGGGTCAACGGGCTCTGGCGCTGGGTCAACGGGCTCTGGCGCTGGGTCAACGGGCTCTGGCGCTGGGTCAACGGGCTCTGGCTCTGGCGCTGGGTCAACGGGCTCTGGCTCTGGCGCTGGGTCAACGGGCTCTGGCTCTGGCGCTGGGTCAACGGGCTCTGGCTCTGGCGCTGGGTCAACGGGCTCTGGCTCTGGCGCTGGGTCAACGGGCTCTGGCTCTGGCGCTGGGTCAACGGGCTCTGGCTCTGGCGCTGGGTCAACGGGCTCTGGCTCTGGCGCTGGGTCAACGGGCTCTGGCTCTGGCGCTGGGTCAACGGGCTCTGGCTCTGGCGCTGGGTCAACGGGCTCTGGCTCTGGCGCTGGGTCAACGGGCTCTGGCTCTGGGTCACGGGTCAGGCTCTGGGTTAACGGGCTCTGGCTCTGGCGCGCTGGGTTAACGGGCTCTGGCGCTGGGTTAACGGGCTCTGGCTCTGTGAAAAAGTCTATTAGATCAGTGCTGGCAGAGGCCAGCGGTGGGGGCTCTGTGCTGGATGGGACCAGCGGCGAAGGCTCAACTGGACTGGACGGGACCAGCGGTGAGGGCTCTGTGCTGGATGGGACCAGCGGCGAAGGTTCAAATGGGCTGGACGGGACCAGCGGCGAAGGCTCTGTGCTGGATGGGACCAGCGGCGAAGGCTCTGTGCTGGATGGGACCAGCGGCGAAGTGGGCTTGGTGCTGGTAGGTTGTGTCCCGGGTCGGGAACCGACACTCTCCAGACACCGGATCACGGTCTCCCTCCAGTTGAGTCCGGTGGTGTCTGGAAGGTCGATCCGGTGGTGAAACGTGGCCCCGAGCCAGAATAAGGTACTCAACCGCTCGTCATCCTCATTACTGACGAGTGCGATGCGGATAAAGCCTGCAACAAACGAATACAAATTTTGGCTCTCCTGAGCCAGGACGATAATTTTTACCCCATCGTCCATCTTAGGGCGGTCTGATCTTCTGTCACGGGTGATACAGGAGACAGACAGGTGGTAAGTGAAATCAGAGTTTATTTTCAGAACAGTAGAAGCAGACGGAGTTATGGTGAGTATTTAAACAGATGATAATAGGAAGAACTTAGCCACTGGAATAACAAGAGTCTCTCTTTCAGATGCAGGGGGACAGTCACTGGAATGGGTTGCAGAAGGATGGCTGGGAAATGAAGACGGCATGCGGTGATGAAGATAATCCAATAGGAGTCAGGTAAGTAGCAGGTAAGTAGCGGGTAAGTCTCTGGTTGAGCGTAGGAGAATCTGTGTCTCATGTAGTGACGAGATCAGACCGTGACTGCAGGGAGAGTGAGTGTTATATAGTCCGTGCTGGTGATGGGACACAGGTGACGGTGATCATGAGGTGCAGGTGCAGATGATAATGACTGGGGATGCTGGGAAGTGTAGTGAATACAGATGATGAAGAAGGTGGTAAATGTGACACCCTCCTCCTTCTATGGTGAATTATTATCAAAATTATTTAATAATGCATTGCACTTAAATAGTAGGCTGGTCAATGTCATACACAAAAAGCGATTGTACATTTTATTCGATTGTCTGATTTTATTTTGTGAATATTTTACATCATGTTTAATAACAGCAGTGAATATGGACACATGTATTGTTTCCTGACAAAAGTTATAGTGGGATACAGATTTTTTCAGACCATATGTCCGACCTGCCAAAATATGTATCCACCCCTCCAAAATCTACAGATGATGGCCTATCATCAAGTGTTTTATTTTGTGAATAATTTACATCATGTCTAATAACAGCAGTCAATATAGACACATTTTTTGTTTCCTGACAAAAGTTATAGTGGGATACAGATTTTTTTCAGACCGTATTTTTCGACATGCCAAAATATGTCCAACCATATGCATATGTCCATATGCATGTTTATTTACATGCAAATGTAAATGTGGTGAAAGAGAAGATCATAATTGCTGAACAAAATTGCATTAGACTTAGGCCGGAGCGAGTGAAAGACACACAAATGCTGTTATCTGGTAAAAATGTTTAGTTGGTCAAGTCACCTTTATTTATATAGCGCTTTTTACAATACAGATTGTTTTAAAGCAGCTTTACAGAGATAACAGGAAAATAATGTTGTAATAATATTGTTAAATATAAAATGAAATGTCCCCATCTAAGCAAGCCAAAAGCCAATGGCGACAAAGGCGAAGAAAGGCAACAGTGGCAAGGAACCAAAACTCCATGGTGACAGAATGGAGAAAAAAACCTTGGGAGAAACCAGCCTCAGTCGGGGGGCCAGTCCTCCTTTGGCCAACGAACCAACAGTGTATGATTATGATTTAGGCAGCATTATGGGTCAGAAGTCAGATTGGATCAGAACTTTCACAATATTTATCCAGTTCCATCTGGTTGGGGGTCGGAGTCATCACACCGGTATGGAGACATGATGGAGTTGGTATGTAGAGAAGAAGAGACTTCATCCACAGAACACAGACAATATACTGTATATATGTGCATTAGCAACAGACACACATATAACTTGCTTCATATACAATAAAACAATAAATATATTCTGTGTATAAAATGTAAGAGAGATAATGTAAATGTTTAAAAGTTACATGTAAACTTTATATATTTTGATACATTTATGTGCTATACTTGACGTTCATGATTAAAAATATTTTAATAATTATGGATGAGTTTAGTCTAAACATTATTATATTTGCAGGCCTGATAGTGAAGATTTCTGCTGACACTCATCTGAGCTTCTTCCTCTGTTCCTCCTTTAATTACAACTAAACCATTATTTGGCTGAATAATGAACCAACATTAATCATTCAATATCACATGTTTCTAATGCGCATGCTAACACACATGCTTCTTTATTTAATAGTGAAGTCTGAGTCTCTTCCACCTGTATGAAACACATTTACACATTTATTTCTCCTCATAGACAGTAGAGAGACTCTTCTTTGGATCACCTGATGGTTTCTGCTCCTCTCATGATGATTTCAAACTATGATATAACACATCTATCAGTGTTTGGTGATCGATCTTTATCAGAGATATTTCTGATCCTCTCATCTCCTTTTCACAGATTTAAACCATGATGTAAATCCACTGACGTTTGGCCACTGATCTTCATCTACTCTGTAAAGTGGAACAGAAGAGAAAACAATCAGTGTTCAGAGGAACAAAGTGCAAATTATTATATTTCAATGTTTTTTTTCTTTTTTTTCCGTAAAAATAAGTTACATTGAATTCCTGTAATCAGATTAATTACTGACTTTAAATGATCTTGCATAGATATGCGTTTTAAATATGATTTATTTTAAACATGAATCATGTTCATGTTTGTCTGTGCGACTCCTATTGAGTCTCTGCAGGGTTGCCAACTCTCACGCATCTGGCATGACACTCACGCTTTCAGCATCAATCTCACGCTCTCACGCACATGCAAGAAATGTCACACCAAAATCCATTTTTCTCCACTCTCAATCTGTTAATATTCTGTTGATGACTAGACTACCACAGCGTATTAATGACAGGCAGGGGCGGTGTGGCAATTGGGAGAGTCGGGACTTTTCCCGGTGGGCCGGTATGTTTCGAGGCCGCGAGGGCCGGTCTGATAGTTATACATTGCAAGTTCTTAGCAACACCATCCGGCGCCTGGTGTGCGGCCGCTGCCCGTTGCTCAAACTATGCAGCCTCTCTGCTCAACTCGTAAATAAATTAAATTAGATTAGATTAGATCAGCCTTTTTTTGTCTCACAGGTGAGAAATTTCAACATTACAGCAGAAAGTGGATAGTCTGAAATAAGGTAAAGTGATGACATAAACATAATACTAACAATATCAAAATTCTAAATAAATTGCTGATGTTCATCAGTGGTTACAGTCTATATCAAGCAGGGACATGTTTGTGTGTATTTTATTTTGTGATTTCACTGGAACGAATAGGAAGTTTCCGCAACGGCGATAGATTGAAGAGCGTGTCCGAGTAAAGAACACTGTATCCATGACACTGATAGCAGCGGACACGAGCGCTCAGCTTGATTTGCGCTGGCGCGCCAACTCGATGTTTACTAATTGTTTCTATTAATATCTCCGTGATTGTGCAGCACACATAAATGGTTCTGATTTTGCCGTAATCGATAGATTCTCAGCTTCAACGTCCTTATTCTCGTGAGATCATACGCAACTCACACAGAGAGCAAGATCGTCGTTCACCTTGCGTGATTGGTGGGCTAGCTTGCCTGTCTGCGTTTTGTGTGAAACCAACCAATAGATGCGGTTGAAATCCCCAAGTACCCTCCCATCTCCTCACAGTGAGGAAAATACCAGCTGACATGGATAGTGGTGGGTTTCTGTGTTATTTCTAATATATAGTTCATCTTTGGTTTGAAATGTTGTTGTTTTTTTTGAAAAGTTGACATGTAATGTAGACAAGAAAACATGAAAATGTGTACATTTTGTAAATATTGTTAGCAGGGTTCGAATTACAAAGTGGCTTTCGGGGGAGCCCTATTTTGCGATCCTTCCTGACCCTGACTGACTTTAACGCTTTTGGTGCATGTTCGGGCATTTAAAACAATAGGTTTACAGTAAACCTATTGTTTACTTAGTAAACCGTTTACTTCAAAACGCAAGCGTCAGTCAGTGTTGTCAGTGTTAGGGCAAACAGCTCTGTCCACGGTTCTGAATCAACCGCGCTTAGGCCTAACGTTATCATGCAAATCATGATAAAAACAGAATAACTCACATAACAATCAAGTCGCAGGGGTGGTTTCTGGCGCCCAAGTCTCGCTATCCTCGGTGCTGGTGCTGTCACTAGCAGCAACTTTTAGCGGCGGTAACACCGGCAAGCTAGTTGTAGCTGGTGCGCTGTCATCACTCCTCTTTTCTTTTGTTTTGTAAATCCAAATTGACTGACGTTTGGCTGCTTTCTTTTTGACATTCTTATTAGTATCCACAGAGTGTTCCAAAAAACGAATAAAGTATGTTTTGAACTTGAAGCTAAGCTAACATTCAAATACCAACTCAGTGAGAAGTTCAAGTGGTGACGTAAACGTAGTAATTTCAGTGCAGCGCCGCCACGCATGGATGGTCACAGCAGGAGACACAGCATTGCATTTATTAGTGGAGACAGATGTTCGGAAATAGTAATGTAATGAGCGCGAATAAACACTGACACATTTTTAATATCATCATTTATTTCAGGAACCTTAATGTACAGAAAATCAAAATCTATATGCGACACAAAAAATGGACAGTGTTTTAGAGCTCCCCCTAAATGTCTCAAAGTAGGCTTTCAGGGGAGCCCAGGTCCTTTTCAGGGGAGCCAAGCTCCCCTTAGCTCCCCCGTAATTCGAACACTGATTGTTAGTAGCGAGTTTTTTCACAAAGTAAACGTTTTGCTTCAAAGAAAGACCTGTTGCAATGCTACTTTTTCATTTGCACACATCCCATAAAGCTTGATTTGTAGTAGGAAGTTATTTTAGTCCTATTTTATCTCAGTCCCTCTAACATTTGGTGAAGGTAGTGTCAAAAAACGATTTTTCAAAAATCTCACTTTAGACAATTATTATTCATTATCTACTATTTTATTCATATATTACACTACTTTTGTGACCCTAAGACTTTGGGAAACCCATTTAAAGGACAAAGATAATTTGTCCACATGAGTAATGGTATGTTTCCACAAGAGATTTGAAGAATTTCAAAAATCTGACTTCTATTTTTCACCTTTTAGAGCCAAATTATCCATCTCTTTCTCTTTACACAATGCTCTAGGACAAGTGGTGAACTCACCAGTAAGAGAGCTGGGTTTTCTCTGTACATTTTGATATAAAACATATGGGAGTATGTAATGGCCTTGAATGAATTTATTAAGATATGTAAAATCGAAGGAACAAGTGAAAAAATGCCATTAGACCTCAGAGAGAACTAAATTAATTAATAGAGAACTAAATTAATGGTCAGCTAGTTACCTGGAGATGTTTTATTTATTTGTATTAGGTACATCTGTGCCTCAATGTTTCAAAAAGGGTTGGGTATCGGTTGGGTTTTATCCGATACCAGTACCTACTCGTTTTTTTTTTAAATGTTCCGGGGCTTAAACGGTTCTTGAATCGGTACTTAAGAAAACGAAACCGCACAGACTTTATCAAAAAATAATACCCTTTTATTTACAGGGCCATTTAAACAATATAAATACAAGTAACATATGGTAATAATAAAACCAATATAAAATAAAAATTCACATTTACATAATATCAAATAAAACAATATTGTATCAAACAATGTAATAATAATACTGGAGATTAAAAGAGATTACTAGCAGGGTAATCTAATCTCGACATGGCTCCAAGTTCCCATGTTTTGTCTGCTTGAACCAGTCATGTGAATTATCTGGTCATTGTAGCCTACTAGTTACGGCAGCGCATAGCTTGGCGAGTTTGGTATTTGTTTCCACTGCTTCTTAGCTACGCAGCTTTGAGCTATGAAAAAGAACATCTCTGGAACGAGACGCTGCCAAGCTGCCGACCAGCTTCCTTTTTTGGCAGAGAAATCTGTGGAGCAGATGGACATAATATGATGACGTAAGTGCGTTGAGGCTTTGTCCGCGCCATCAGCCAATGAATTGGCTTGATTCTATATGGGCTTCAGACTATCGGCACACCCAGAGGGCATTCTGACGCGTAATTTTACACGTGAAATGCAGCCAAACCTTGGAACGTTTTGTCTTCGGCATCTTCATTAATCCCCACGCTATCAGCAGACATCCCAAGTCTCCCGGAAGTTCCGGGAGTCTCTTAGCCTAGAAATCTAGACACACCCTAGCGGCAGCGAAAATTATTTTGCAGCCAGTGTGGTCTAGCAACTCTCCATAGGCTTTTGAGCTGGAAAAAACAAAAACTGGTCAGGCCAATCACATCGTGTATAGAGTCGGCGGGCGGGCTTAACACAATGACGGCACAGTTCATGACGTTCCGCGTGATTTCCATAGGTGATTTCCCTGCTACTTGAAAACAATGAAGATGCAGCGGTCTTTCGAATCGGCTTTGGCCGCGACTCTGGAGGACTTGGAGTTAAGAGAACGTCACTTAAGTCATTCTTAAAAAAGGAAGATGTGTTCGGAGTTTTGCCGACCTGATACGGCAAAAGTTTAATATATCAATTAGCTCCGCTGGTGGAAAAACGCATGGGACTCACTCATCCACAACCGTTCGTTGCTCTGGTTGGTTGTAGCGTTTGCGTGCAGAGGGATTTTGAAAGGTAACCGTTTATCCCGCCCCTCGGATTGAGGCATGTCAATGGAGAGTTCCCAGACCTAACATCTTGATGTAGGTCTGGCATGCCAGGCTAGGAGTCTCTCGCAAATTAGTTAAAATCTCCCGGAATCTAGAGCGAGCGAGCAAGAGCGCGCATGCGAGACAGAAGAGACTGTGCTCCAAACTGTGTAGCGACAGAGAGGGAGAGAGCGAGTCAGGCACCGATATTTTCGTTCTTATTCGGTCTTATTCGGTCTGGTTACTACCGTTTACGTCGGAACCGGTTCCCTATTGGCACCGAGTTTCGGTACCCAACCCTATGGGGGACAATAACGATCCTAAGAAAAATGTCCCATCCGTTCCACCCGCAAATTACGCCTATGACACGACTTCACTGGATCTAAACAAATCAATTTAACCATAGATGTGACCAGCGGTGGCTTTCTTAATCTATTTAAAAATATATATCTTTTTTTTTTATAGTGCAAAAAATACATTTACTGAATACCTACTTTTTTGTTTGTTGAATAAATCAGGGTTTAACTAAGTAACTAATTAAACAAGGACTGACCTTTTTAAAATTAGGGTTAGGGTTATCAAAAATGTTCTCCGTGCATGCACTGAAATTGTACAGAGTCTCACTCCAGCCAAAGTCCAACAAAAGTCCAGCGTTCCAATAGGAAAAAAAGAACGTGGCCCCGCCCATGACACAATTTTCACAGCGAAAGCAAAATCCTGACACGAGAGCAAAAAATTGCATCGAGAGCAAAGAAAAGCGGTTTGAGAGAAACACTTTTTTTTTTAGAGAAAACGTTTTCACACTGATAGCAAAAAATATATATTTAAGATTTTTTTTCAAAGTATTTTGAGAGAGATTATTTTTTCTCAGAAATAATTTTTTTATGTTCTATGAGAAAATACTTTCTCTCAAAACTTTATTTAGTCTCAAATATAATTTTTTCTCTCATGAAATGCTTTTTTGATATCAGTGTGATAACTTTTTCTCTCAAACTTTTTTTTTCTCTCTCAGATCATTTATTTTCTCGCATGTAATAAAGACACAATAATATCTCCATAAGCTGAAGCTGAAGCTGGAACTGCATTGATTTTAGCAGGAGTGCAGCGTTTTCCTACAATCTGACCAAGTCTGTTTTCACACTGAAATGATTCACTACTACTGACACAGTTCATAAAGCAGGTGTTGATGTATAAAGCTGTGACCGTGTGCTTTTCTTTTCTAAAGCTGTGACAGTGTGCTTTTCTTCTCTTTCCTCCTTTGTGTTTAACATTTCAATAACTTCACATTTTGTTCTCACACAAACCCTTTGTTGCAATAAAGCTTACTGATAATTTCCTTTCACGAATGTTTGAAAGGTTTGTTCACATCAGTGGCGGCGCCAGAGATTTTCTGTTGCAGGTGCTATGGGGATGCTCAACACTTAATAGAAGGTGCTTTGAAATTTGTGCCGATTGTTCGGTTTTGTTGACGGGGGGGGGGGGGGGGGGGGGGATGGGGGGGGGGTTTACACACACACACGCATTTACACACACACACGCAAGGTCTCTCGCTCTCTCTGTCTTGTGCGCGCTACACGTTTGGAGCTTAGATTACGATTACATGCGCTTCATGCGCACACACGCACATTTACACACACACACACGCATTTACACACACACACGCTCTCTCGCTCTCTCTGTCTTGCGCGCGCTACACGTTTGGAGCTTAGATTGCGATTACATGCGCTTCATGCGCACACACGCACATTTACACACACACACAACGCAAGGTCTCTCGCTCTCTCTGTCCGATTACATGCGCTTCATGCGCACAAACGCACATTTACACACACACACACACACACACACACACACACACACACACACACACACACACACACACACACACACACACACACACACGCATTTACACACACACACACGCAAGGTCTCTCGCTCTCTCTGTCTTGCGCGCGCTACACGTTTGGAGCTTAGATTGCGATTACATGCGCTTCATGCGCACACACGCACATTTACACACACACACACGCAAGGTCTCTCGCTCTCTCTGTCCGATTACATGCGCATGGGCACACACGCACATTTACACACACACACACACACACACACACACACACACACACACACACACACACGCGCGCGCATTTACACACACACGCAAGGTCTCTCGCTCTCTCTGTCTTGCGCGCGCTACACGTTTGGAGCTTAGATTCCGGGAGATTTGAACTAATTTGCGGCCATCAGGGAGCCGCTATCTATATACGTGAGACTTGGGATGTCTGCAAACGTTCACCTGGCGCCGCGTCCATTGGCCAAAGAAGATCGCCTGTTTGGGCCTCATGTTTTTTTAGACTAAATATATATTTTTTAATTATTCTTTAATACCCTTTTTTAACAACACGAAAAAGACTATTCAAATCAAACATGACATTAAAATATAAATATAAAAAAATCACAGACATTTCTTGGGGGTGCTGGGCGGGTGCTATGGCTATTATAGGGGGAGCTACAGCACCACCTAGCTCCCCCCTGGCGCCGCCACTGGTTCACATCTCAGAGGTAAATGAAGATCTCTTTAATATCTCAGTGATGTTTCCTCACCTCAGGACACAGTTTGAGTCTCGTAGCTCGTCTCTGAGCCGCTGCTTTGAGTCTCCTATCTTATTGTCTCTCAGCTCAAGCTCTTTTAAAAACTGCAGTGCTTTTGAGTTAGTCAAAGACTGAGTTAAAGAAGAAACATCTGTAATGCCACAGTTATACAGACTATAAAGACACAGACAAAGGAAGAGAGATTATCTTACAAACAAATCATGAATGTGAAGAATTTTACACAAATATAATGTGAACTCAGACTCATTGTGAGATATTAAGAATAACGTGTTTTAGTTTAAAAAAACAGAAAGTGCACTGCTACAGTATAAACAATTAAACATTAGCCCTGCTTTCTTCAAATAAATAAACTTCAGTCACACTGTAATTGCTGTACAGTATAATGATACTAACTGTAGTTTCTCCAGCTTGAATTGTGGGTTCATCAGTAGATCACTGAGGTTTTTCACTCCTGAGTCTCCTAGATTATTCCCGTTCAGGTCCAGCTCTCTCAGGTGTGATGAGTTTGAGTTCAGAGCTGAAGTCACATCAGAACAACCTTCATCTGTCATATCACAGCAGCTTAAACTAAATTAGAAGAGAGAGAGCAGAAAATAAGACAGAAGAAAATAAAACTCTTTATTCTGTAAAGTCACATCATCTTTATCAGCTTATTATTAACATTCACTGATGAGAGAGAGAGAGAGAGAGAGAGAGAGAGAGAGAGAGAGAGAGAGAGAGAGAGAGAGAGAGAGAGACTAAATTTCCTCTTGGCAAGTATCCTATAGTAAACAAAGTCAGTTATATCTCAAGTGAACGTAGACAGTATATTCAAATGGGGCCCGTGCGTTCGGTCTTAAGAGCAGCACTTTAATAAATCTGCTGCTGTGTTTTAATGCTAATCTGTTTGATTAGCATTAAAACACAAAAAGGACAAAGAAATTACTCACTGCTCCTGACTAAATAGCCTACCTTTTGTAATTTTACAAAAAGTCTATATTTAATTTATACAGTAATGAATATGGAGTGTTATTTCACATTTTTCACTTCTTTATTTTTAGGTCATGTTCCAAAAATATTCAAGCTGGCAGTAATAACCCCTCTAATTAAGAAACCACAATTAGATCCAAATAACCTAGCAAATTACAGACCCATTTCAAATCTTCCATTTATGTCCAAAATACTAGAAAAAGTTGTGTCCGCTCAATTGTGCTCTTTCTTGCAAGAAAATTATATTTATGAAAAATTTCAGTCAGGATTCAGACCGCATCATAGCACAGAAACTGCGCTAGTTAAAATTACAAATGATTTACTTTTAGCTTCTGACCAAGGCTGTATCTCAGTACTAGTTCTACTCGATCTTAGCACTGTGTTCGACACTATAGATCATAAAATACTCTTGGATCGACTATAAAACTACACTGGTGTTCAGGGACAGGCATTAAGCTGGTTTAGATCATACTTATCACACCGTTACCATTTTGTCTGTTTAAATTGGGAAAAATCAAAGATAACGTCAGTAGACTATGGAGTGCCGCAAGGATCAGTGTTAGGCCCTCTGCTATTCTCAATATATATGCTGCCACTTAGTAATATTATAAGAAAACATTGAATTAATTTCCACTGTTATGCTGATGACACAATTATATATTTCATCACAACCAGATGAGAACACCAACTTATCTAAATTGACAGAGTGTCTTAAAAATAAAGAGATCCACCTATGGAAAGGGCATCCGTAACTGACCTTTGCAGAAGCATCCAATTGCACCAAGTCTGGCTAGACAGACAGAAGCGTGCAGCCAATACCAGGTAAGGCCCCGCCCCCTTACCTAGGGGCATATAACGCCTGCAAGTGCTGCTATTCTCCAGTAAGTATATTCACTTCTCGTGTAGCAAGCGGGGCAAATAAAGAGAAGTAATGAAATAAAGAGCTGGTCGCTCTTCTGGAAAGCACTGGTCCTGGTCATATATGTCTGTAAAGCACGGACGAGACACAGAGCATTTAGCCTCTGATCCTCCTGAGAGGAAAAAGAGGAGGGTGAAAAGCGGACAGCTCCAACACCTCCGAAGTGAACGCAGGAAAGCATTTTGGCATGAAGGCCGGATTAGGCTTAAGGAAAACCTTATCTACACTAAGAGAGAATTAAGTGCACAAAGAATGAACCGAGAGTGCATGTAGCTCACTGACACGTTTAGCTAATGCCAAGGCCAAGAGCAAAACTGTCTTAAAAGACAGCAACTTCAGGGAAATACTGCCCAGAGGCTCAAAAGGAAACTGAGACAGAGCCTCCAGCACCATGTAGAGGTCGCATTCAGGAACAGTTCTCCGGGCAACTGGCAAAGAGCGACGGGCACCCTTCATAAATCTGCGGATTAGAGGATGCTGCCCGACTGTTGAGCCCTCAAAAAACCCACATGGCAGGCCGAAATCGCAGCCAGGTAGACCTTAATTGTGGAAAAAGACCTCCCTTTTTCCATGAGGTCCTGAAGGAAACACAAAATATCAGGAACTGAGCACTGATAAAATGTGAGGCCACGCCCATCACATCACCCTTCGAACACTTGCCACTTACAGCCATATAAGGACCACGTAGAAACGGCCCTGGCATTCTGTATAGTAGCAATAACATGCGGCGAAAGCCCCAGAGCGTTTAAGTTTGTCCTCTCATGGGCCAGGCCCAGAGAGCCACCCTGTCTGGGTGTGGGTGATAAATCTCCCCATTCGCTTGAGACAATAGGTCCATGCGAGGAGTGAGGCGCCACGGCTCGGCATATAACAGAGGGATTATCTCCGCCAGCCAGGGTGCTTTGGACCACCTGGGTGCTATCAGAATGAGAGACAGGCCCTGCTCTCTCACCCTGGCCAGTGTGGGAATTATCAGGCACAGGGGAGGAAAAGCATACAGCACCACTTTGGGCCATGGGTGGGCCAGTGCATCTACCCCGAGGGGCGCGTCCACGTCCTTTAGCGAGAAGAACATAGGACAATGGTGGTTTTCGCGTGATAGATCTACGGTTGCCTGTCCGAATCTCATCCATAACATATCTACTATCTGCGGGTGAAGGCACCAATCTCCGTAGATTGGGTTTCCCTTCGATAGAAGATCCGCGCCTCTGTTCAGAATGCCCGGAACATGAGCCGCGCGTAACGACAGGAAAACCCGTCTGCTCCACACCTACAGCTTGTAAGCTAGAGCGTGAAGTTTCGACAAGCGCACGCTGCCCTGACGGTTGATATAAGCCACTGCGGTGGTATTGTCGCAGCGTATGAGCACATGATGTCCCTGCAGATGAGGCAGAAAATGATTCAGAGCTTTCCAGATCGTCAAAAGCTCGAAATAATTTATGTGCGCTGAACGTAGTTTGCTCGGCCACAGACCGTTCACCGTTTTGCCCTCCTGGGTGGCACCCCCAGCCGTCGCCACAACTTTCCGCATCATAACCGTCCCCAGAGGGGTTCCCTGTGCTGCTGAGCAGGCGTCCGTCACTTTTACAGAGTGGCAAAGATCGTGTATCGGGCTGAAATGTAGTGACAAAACCCATTTCATGAACGCTCTCATTCTCAGGAGCCCCAGCGGCACAACCTGAATGGATGAAGCCATAAGACCCTGCAGCCTGAGGCATATGCAATATTGTACTTTCGCCCCCTCTCTGAACTGCGACAGACAGTTCATTAGAGAGAGAACGCGCTCTTGAGAGAGACGCGCTCGCATGGAGACCAAGTTCAACTCCAAGCCCAGGAAAATGACATTCTGACTGGGTATGAAATTGCTCTTGCTCACATTCACCCTGAACCCAAGAGATGTGACACTGCAACACTTTCTCCTTCGAATCGGCTATAATGAGCCAATCGTCTATGTATCCAAGTCAGAATTCTCAGACCTGACATTCTCATGGGTGCTAAACCCGCCTCTGCACACAGACAGAAACAACAAGGACTCCGGGCGAGTCCAAACGGCAGAACTGTGAATCCGTAATATGTGCCTTGTTAGGCGAAACGAAGAAACTTCCTTGTGTGGAGGATAAATGCTTATATGGAAGAAAGCATCTTTCAGATCGACCAATGTGAACCATTCGTTCTGATTTATGGCGCGAGCGAGCGAGCCATGAGTTAGCATTCTGAAATTGTATTTCCTTAAATGTTTGTTCAACACACGGAGGCCCAAGATTGGACGGAGAGAGCCGTTCTTCTTTGGGACCAGGAAATAACAAGAATAAAATACCTGATTCATCAGATTGGAGGGCACCAACTGAATCGCTTCCTTGTTTAGGAGGGAGGATATTTCCTCTTTCAAAATGTGTGTGGCGTACGCCGTTGAAATGTGGGGGTTTCATAGCAAACTGAAGTCTGTAACCCTGCATTACTCTACGCATCACCCACTCGGGAGCCGAAACATTTTGCCAAGCCCATTCGTGACTCGCGAGTCTTCTAACCCGAGTCGCAGCGGATCTGTGTAAGCCCAGCTGGTTCATTTGTGATGCAATATCGCCCCCTTGTGGACACATTAGGGGTGGCATGCAGGGGTTCAGAGAGATTGTCTCTCTCTGCAGGGAGATGAATGAACACACAACATCAGCTAAACACTTGGGCTGGGCAGCCTCGAGAGCGGGGGAACCGACCCATCCGCGGGAAACCCTGCATCTTTTGGACAAGTTCTGGGACAAGAAGAGAGTCCGTAGAGCTCGTGGCCCATGAACGTGGACTCGGTGCCCCCATCGGCCGAACATCAGACAGGCCGCCTGCATTTCGAGTCGTTGGGGGTAGTGTTAGATGGTCTCCTAGGCGCAGACGCGGCGGGAGTCCATTTTCCCCAGTGCTTAGCAGGCGGTGGGTTATTCTGCCGTGGGGCGGGGGGTTTGTTGCGGGGCTTTTCCTTGCCCTCATGAAAATTTCGTCCCATGACAGGTGGGTTAGGCAAATGCGCAGGTGGCGCCTTCCTAGGAAGGCATAACTTGAAGGCCTCGTCCTCCTTTTTGTCGTCACACAGTTGTTGCATCAATGCGACGGCGGGGCCAAAGAGAGAGCCACCGACGCGCCCCGTGATGCGCCTCTTCTCGCTGTCAGGAAGGCCCGACAGGTTAAGCCAGAGCGCGCGCTCTCCCACAACAGAGAGCGCCATAGAGCGCCAGCAGGCTTGGTCGGCCTACAGAGGGTTGCGGAGGACAAGGTTGTTCACCGTGAGGATCTCCTTCCACAAGGGCAGCGAAGGTGTTCCTTTTTCTAGCTGTTGCCCTAATTCATCCAAAATCTCCGCCTGGTAAGCGGAGAGGAGGAAAGAGACGTTCAGGGCCCTGACAGCCAAGGCCGATGACTTGTATGCAGCCTGTTAAATCGAGGCAGAAAAACGGTCCATCTTGTTGGGCAAGACCGGTTTAGGGGGAGCGAGCAGCTCGCCCTGGGCGGGGTTAAGGTGCCTGGGCATGGAAGGCTCGATGGCGGGGGGTCACCCATGCCGCCATATCCTTAACCTCAAGGCCCGTGAGACCATGTTTGAAGTCGAGCGGGTCGCTCCAGTTGTTCCTCATGTGCTTCGCACCCACTGGAAGGGCGGGGAAGAGTTGTTTCCTCGGACCGGGAGGGAGTCCCAGAACTTTCCCTTTGTAAATTTCCCTCTCCTGGTCAGTGGCGCTCTGTGGAGCCGGCCACTCAATGTTGAGGTGAGCGGCCGCTCGCTCACACTCCTCCAGGAGGATGGACTGAGGCAAGGCCGTGTGAGCGTGTGAGGCCTGGGGGACGCCAGAGTGCGGGATGGCCTCCTCGTACTCTAAGACCCCAAGAAAGGCCATGTCATCCTCGTCGGCTGGTTCGTAGATGAGCGTGAGATTGCCCGCGAAGATGTCCTCTTCGGGGAATGCAGGGTTGGGCTGGTCAGCCCAAATAAGTGAGGTTGCGCGTCGTCGTCCGAGCCGAGAAAGGCCGAGCTCGGCACACTGGGTCGCGGCAACCTGTCGTAAAAGCTTCTTAGGTAGTATAAGGCAATGACTGCAATTCTCTGGGTTCTCTAAGGTTTCTTGAGCGTGTTTGAGACCCAAGCAGACCACGCAGACCGAGTGCAGGTCCTTAGCGGCGATGAGAGCACCACCTGCGGCCGGGCAGGCCTGTGATAGGCTGTTCCCTGGAGACACAGAAGGTTTAGACATGTCGGCGAAGAACTGGGTAAAATCCGTGGCGGGCAGCCGTGGAAAGAGGAGTAGGTGAGAACGGCGAGAGCACGGGCGGCTCCAGATGCAGAACACAGCTGATAGGCTGAAAAATGACTGTCACGTCTGGCGGAGGCTGATCAGGCGATATATCCTCCTGAAGACACACAAAGGAGCAGTGTAAAACCAGCCGAACTGTGTACGTGCAGAGATCGCGAGAAGCGAATGTCAACTGGAGAATAGCAGCGCTTGCAGACGTTATATTGGCATTGGCTGCGCGCTTCTGTCTGTCTAGCCAGACTTGGTGCAATTAGATGCTTCTGCAGAGGTCAGGTACGGATGCCCTTCCCATAGGTGGATCTTGAACACGAGATGATGAAAGAGTACTCTTACAATACAACTTTAATTTAGAACAATGTCCTGTTACTTTATCCACTACAGTAAATCACCTGGATGTTATACTAAACCGCAACTTGTCTTTCAAAAATCATATTTTATGTTACAAGAACAGCCCTTTTCCACCTTAGAAACATTGCTAAGCTACGTAACATGCTATCTGTCTCTGATGCAGAAATGTTAGTTCATGCATTCATGACCTCGAGACTAGATTACAGTAATGCTTTATTAGCAGGTTGTCCTGCATCCTCAATAAACAAGCTACAGTTCGTGCAAAATGCAGCTGCTAGAGTTCTTACTAGGTCAAGAAAATATGATCATATAACACCAATTTTATCATCTCTACACTGGATACCTATTAAGTTTCCGTATCAATTACAAAGTATTACTACTGACCTATAAAGCCCTAAATGGTCCTGTGTATTTAATGGACCTTCTATCTCCCTACAATCCATTGCGTTCTTTAAGATGACTAAATTCAAGGCTTCTGGTCATTCCTAGGATATCAAAGTCCACTAAAGGAGGGAGGGCGTTCTCACAGTTAGCTCCTAAACTCTGGAATAGCCTTCCTGATATTGTTCGAGGCTCAGACACGCTGTCCCAGTTTAAAACTAGATTAAAGACGCATCTCGTTAGCCAAGCATTCACATAATGCTTACCTTTTATACTACTGTTGAATCAGATCGAATGCATTAATATTATGAACAGCAGATATGCTAATTATTTCCCATCTGCTTTTCTGCTGTTCAGATTGTATCCAGCCTCTCACGGAGACTTCAGATGCCCCAACACCTGCGATCAGATGACTAAACGCCTGTGAAGCGACGACTCGACGCCGGCGATATGTTCAGAATCAGAATCAGAAAGATGTTATGTGACTGACCTCAATCTCTCCAGTTTACAGTGTGAATCCTTCAGTACGTCACATAAGTGCTTCACTCCTGTGTTTCCTAGTTTATTCCAGCTCAGATTCAGCTCTCTCAGGTGTGACGGGTTTGATTTCAGAGCTGAAGTCAGGATGAGATGTTTCTCTGTAATACTGCAATGAAAAAGACTGAAGACAGAGAAATAACAATAGTTCACATCTATAATGATCATCTTATTGAAGAGCTACAGCAGCATTGAAAAGTCAGTTCCCCTTCAGGGACTGTGTGTAATCGCAGTGGGAACGCCCTCCAGCGTAACGCGTCTGAAGCATGAATGAAATCAGTCAATGGAGAAAATGAGCGTACGGCGAGTGACGTCATCAACGAGGAAGCTATAAATATCCCCTGAGCAAACAAGCCACCAGCTTTTGTTACTTCAGCAAGCTTTGTGTGTCTGAAATGTTTCGATTGTGTTTGTCTGTTTTAGACAGGAGTTTTTCACTATATATCTATATATAAAAAAAACAATATGAGTGTCAAAGTGACGAGCGAGTAATATAGAAAATGTGTTTCCCCCTGTACACGATACATCACGGGTGGGGATACACATCAGCTGTGTGTTGCTTGTTTGGGAGTACAGCATGCCCAGTCGGCTCTCGAGGGGGTCGATTGTGAGCATTTCGAGCGTTTTCCCTTGAGAACTCTACGCTCACGGCGATCGCTCTTCGAGGAGAGTGGTTTGCTGCGAGCTCCCCGAGGCTCAGGTCCCGCTTCTGTTGAGGCAGAGCGTCGGCGCTTGTCTTGGGGCTCGCAGATAGATCTCACTGGCGACGTTGAGACGGGCTCCGCCCTATCTCAGCTATCTCCGGCGAGATCTAGTGCCTCTCACCTGGCTCTGGAAGCACGCGCTGCGGCCGTTACTTCTGCCCGGGTCGAGGCACATGATGTCGAACTTAGATTATCCAGTTCTGAGGAGCTCGATGTCGAAAGTTTTGCATCAGAAGAAACTGACTCGTCACTCCAGCATACTGCTGAAGAAGGGCTGTTAGATGTGTTATCTTGCACTGTTGAAAAGCTCAGCATCGAGTGGCCAGCTGATAGGCAGGAGTCTAGAATTAAAAACAAACTAGATGATAGATTTCTGTCTGCACGTCCTCAGCTTTCTCGCCGGTGCTTACCATTCTTCCCAGATCTGCATTCTGAGGTTTCAAAGACCTGGGTTCGACCTGTTTCAAGTAGAATTTATACGAAACAATCTAATGCCTATGGTAACATTTCTGATGCAAAAGATTCAGGTTACGTGACGATGCCGAAGGCGGAGGAGACGCTCTATGAAGGAAAAAGATAAGACTCTCCTTTTAAATGCTCCAGTTTCGCCTATGGGCCTCTTTGGTGACGCTCTTCATTCTGTCACGGAGAGGTTCCAGGAAGAGAAGAAACAGGCGGCTGCTTTTCAGAAATTTATGCCCCTTACAGTGCATGTCGCTGGGGCTGCTGAGCGAGGGCAGTCCCAGTCGCCGAGTACCTCAAAAAGAGCGCAGCAGAAACGAAGTGTCGCGTCTCTTGCAGAGAAACTGGAGGGACGAGGCGGGGCGCTCTCCGGCGCGACCTTCTCGCGGTAGGGCTGATCAGAGGACAGTCTTTATCGCCAAGAAGGCCGCGTCGAAAAAATCCTGACGTGCTGAACGTCAGGACTCTGAGGGTGGTCCCCATCGTGAAAGACTTGTGTTCACTGCACAAAAACATGGTGCCCTGTCTTTTCTGATACCCTCAGGGGTCTGCTCTACTAACCCTGCCTTTACAGGGTCACGTCTGTACGCATTTCCCCCGATCCCTCTGCTCCCGGGAGTTCTGGAGAGGGTTTGCCTGGACGGGCTCAGTCTTCTGCTAATTGCCCCGTTCTGGCTGGCTCGAGTATGGTTTGCGGACCTAGTGTTTCTCCTCGATGGCTCTCCTCTTGAGATACCGATCAGGAGAGACCTACTCTCTCAGGCGGCCGGGTCGATTCTTCACCCCCACCCAGAACTATGGAGGCTGTGGGCTTGGCCTCTGAGGGGGCCCAGCTCATAGATTCTGGTCTCTCGACTGAGGTCGTTGAGACCATCCTCCAATCCAGAGCTCCCTCCACGAGGAAGTTATATGCCGCGAGGTGGAAACTTTTCACCTCTTGGTGTGGAGAGCGCCAGCAGGACCCAGTTAACTGCCCGGTTGGTACAGTGCTGGATTTCCTGCAGGACCGTCTCTCCACAGGGTTATCCCACTCCACACTGAAGGTGTATGTGGCGGCCTTAGCTGCTTACCACGCCCCTTCAAGTGGAGGTTCCCTAGGGGGACACCCACTTATATCTCGCTTTTCTTCGTGGCACCTTGAGGCTGAGGCCTGCAGTTCGAACGAGGGTACGAGCTTGGGATCTGGCCATCGTCTTAGAAGGTCTCTCCCTAGCTCCTTTCGAGCCCATCGAGGAAGTTTTGGAAAAGTTTCTTACTCTAAAGACCTTCTTCTCGCTATCTCATCTCTAAAAAGAATAGGAGATATTCAAGCACTTTTGGTGGCTCCCTCGTGCCTGGAATTTGCTCCTGGTATGGTTAAGGCCTTTCTCTGTCCGAGACCAGGTTATGTTCCTAAGGTACCAACTGTTTCTGTTAGACCTATAGTTCTGCGGGCTTTCTGTCCTCCGCCTTTTCTGACGTCAGACCAGGAAAAACTTAATTTGCTGTGCCCCGTTAGGGCTTTAGATGCTTATGTCCACAGAGCTGCCCTGTGGAGGAGATCGGAACAACTGTTTGTCTGTTTTGGGTAACCTAAGAAAGGGTGTCCTGCATCTAAGCAAAGGATGAGCAAGTGGGTGGTCGAGGCCATGTCGCTTGCTTACGGTTCGGCCCATCAGCCTTCACCTTTGGCTGTAAGGGCTCATTCCACCAGGAGTATGGCTGCCTCTACAGCTCTTCTTTCAGGAGCTTCTCTTCAGGACGTTTGTGATGCGGCAGGCTGGTCCTCACCGCACACTTTCATCAGATTCTATTCCCTTGACCTTAGCTCCACTCCCGGGGCTCAGGTTCTCTCGTCGGTTTGTGTCTCCTAATGACACACGACGGGGATTTGGTCGTATGGGGATGTGGGTATTGCGTTCCCACTGCGATTATACGCAGCGGCAGTCCCTGAAGGGGAATCCCTGAAGGCTGGTCCTCACCGCACACTTTCATCAGATTTTATTCCCTTGACCTTAGCTCCACTCCCGGGGCTCAGGTTCTCTCGTCGGTTTGTGTCTCCTAGTGACACACGACGGGGATTTGGTCGTATGGGGATGTGGGTATTGCGTTCCCACTGCGATTATACGCAGCGGCAGTCCCTGAAGGGGAATGTCCCGGGTTACGAATGTAACCCTAGTTCCCCGAAGGGACGGACGCTGCATGTCCTGCCATTCTCCTGGCATCCCCTTGGGTCGCTTGCTTCAGTAACTTTAAGCTGGCAGCTTGTGTGCTCAGGGGATATTTATAGCTTCCTGGTCGATGACGTCACTCGCCGTACGCTCATTCTCTACATTGACTGATTTCATTCATGCTTCAGACGCGTCACGCTGGAGGGCGTTCCCACTGCGATTACACGCAGTGTCCGTCCCTTCGGGGAACTAGGGTTACATACGTAACCCGGGACGATTTCTGCATGTACATAATCAGTACATTGTATCAAATGCTGGAAATTTAACAATTACTAACTAAATAAAAAACACATAAAAATGTGACCAATAGGGGAAACAGAAAGCACACTGCTATAAACAATGAAACATAAGCCCTGCTGTCTTCAAATAAATAAACTTCAGTCACACTGTAATTGCTGTACAGTATGATGATACTAACTGTAGTTTCTCCAGCTTGAATTGTTGGTTCATCAGTAGATCACTGAGGTTTTTCACTCCTGAGTCTCCTAGTTTATTCCCGCTCAGGTTCAGCTCTCTCAGGTGTGACGGGTTTGATTTCAGAGCTGAAGTCACATCAGAACAACCTTCATCTGTCATATCACACCAGCTTAAACTACATTAGCAGAGAGAGAGCAGAAAACAAGAAAGAAGATAAGAAAATTCTTCATTCTGTAAAGTCACATAATCTTCGTCAGCAAATAAAATAAACAGCGAAAGAGAGATATTCATCTTTATTTCACCAGATAACAAAATACTAAGCTGAAAATGTTTACCCAAATATAATGTAAACTCACACTCATTGTAAGATATTGGGCCCTATTTTAACGATCTGAAATGCAAGTATCAAGCGTGAAGCGCAAGTAACTTTGTGGGCGGGTCTTGGGCGCTGTTGCTATTTTACCGGCGGGATAAATGACTCTTGCGCCGACGCAAGTAAAAGGGGTTGGTCTGAAATAGCTTAATTATTCATAGGTGTGGTTTGGGCGTAACGTGAAATAAACCAATCAGAGCGTCATCCAACCTACCCTTTAAGAGCAGGTGCGCATGTTGCATGGCGGATTGTTATTATTATGGCGGATTTACCAGGCGCGCGCGCCCCGAGGAGACCTTTTTTTTTTTTTTTTTATGGTTCTTGACGGACAAACTAATTTGTCAGATGTCCTTATATACATATGTGTCTTGCCACTATTGGGCAAACAGGTCTGATCCGTCATTACTAGAATTAGCCTGAAAAATTTGGGTAAATGTGTAAGCTAGATTTAGGCCTACATTTTTTTACATCTTCATGGACACCACAATGATTTCCCTCATGTGTTAATATTTTTCCTTGTTATAATGTATGATTTGCAAAAATAAAAACTGCTGCATCTGTGTTGATGAGAGAATCAAAGTGTATGCGCGTTGTGCACCCGCTACATTATGGCCAAGCATGCGCACTTAAAATAGCATTATGAACAACGCGCAACGCGCCACTGACTTTAGACTAGGTTTTTTCTGGTCAGTGGTGGAATTGTTTTTTGGAACTGCAAAATAGCACTAGGGAATGTTTGCGCCGAAACACGCCTCCTTTTTGCGCCGAAACATGCCTCCTTTTTGCGCTGACCCGCCCAGGGAGCACAAGTTCATTTCCTAGTTTACCGACGTGCGTCTGTGGAGGGAAAAGTCCGCTTTGCGCGGGTGCAAAATAGGAATGATACATGCGTCAGTGTACAAAGGCCCATTGAGTATAAAGTATTTTAGTTTAAACTGTTGAAGTGATTTTAAGCATTTTGATTCTTGACTGGCCTCAATCTCTCCAGTTTACAGTGTGAATTTAAAAAGCAAAGTGGAAGTGACATCGGTATCTGATGTAGAAGTGTGCTTTCGGAGCATGTGATTGACTGAATGTGTGGTAGAAGCGTGCTTTCTAAACGTGTGATTGACTGAATGTGTGGTAGAAGCGTGCTTTCGGAGCGTTGTGATTGGCTGAATGTGTGCTTTCTAAATGTGTGATTGGCTGAATGTGTGGTAGAAGCGTGCTTTCGGAGCGTGTGATTGGCTGAATGTGTGCTTTCGGAGCTTCTGATTGACTGAATGTGTGGAAGCAGCATGCTTTCTAAACGTGTGATTGGCTGAATGTGTGGTAGAAGCGTGCTTTCGGAGCGTGTGATTGGCTGAATGTGTGCTTTCTAAATTGTGATTGGCTGAATGTGTGGTAGAAGCGTGCTTTCGGAGCGTGTGATTGGCTGAATGTGTGCTTTCGGAGCTTCTGATTGACTGAATGTGTGGAAGCAGCATGCTTTCTAAACGTGTGATTGGCTGAATGTTAGGTAGAAGCGTGCTTTCGGAGCGTTTGATTGGCTGAATGTGTGGTAGAAGCGTGCTTTCGGAGCGTGTGATTGGCTGAATGTGTGCTTTCGGAGCTTCTGATTGACTGAATGTGTGGTAGAAGCATGCTTTCGGAGCGTGTGATTGGCTGAATGTTAGGTAGAAGCGTGCTTTCGGAGCGTTTGATTGGCTGAATGTGAGGTAGAAGCGTGCTTTCGGACCGTGTGATTGGCTGAATGTGTGCTTTCGGAGCTTGTGATTGGCTGAATGTGTGCTTTCGGAGCTTGTGATTGGCTGAATGTGTGGTAGAAGTGTGCTTTCGGAGCATGTGATTGGCTGAATGTGTGGTAGAAGCATGCTTTTAGAGCGTGTGATTGGCTGAATGTGAGGTAGAAGCGTGCTTTCGGAGTGTGTGATTGGCTGCCGGGGGCTTTTGGGAAGGGAAGATATACAGGTGAAGATAAGGAGACTGAAACCCACAGACACTTGTTCAATCTCAGTAAATCTTCATGATTAATGGGTTCACAGAGATCATTGCCTCCAGCGGTTTCGAAACAGTTATGATCTAACGAAGCCTCGTTTATTGAAATGAAGTGACTTTGGCAGTTTGATACACACTCCGAACCAATGATTTTGAAACAAAAGATTCGTAAAGGTTTTGTTGTTTCATGAAGTAGGTGCCCGTCACTAGCGTTCAGTCAACTTACATTCAGTGGATCTTATTACAGGCAGATACTGATCACAGATTTTTTAAATGCACTTTTTTTACAAGTCACAGTATATGCTGTGCCAAAATTAGACATTTTACATTTTGTGAAATACAAAAATTGAATTGAAAGCAGTTATGAACAGTTCAGATTCTGATGTCACAAAAAACATAGTTCTGTCTTTACAGAAACTGAAATAATTATTGACACATGATCAGACTGTCTTTCTTAGTCAAATATTTGAAGCTTTATATCACAGTTTAATTGTGTTTTTAATTAGATGTTTAATTTTATTACTTTACATTGTTGTGGCTCTGTGTGATGCTGAGGAAAAAACTGCTCTGACTCAAACAAGTGAGGAAATATTATCATCAGCTAACATTAGTAATAAATGAAAGTAATATTATAAATAAATTAGAAATACTCACATCAGTGTGTTGAGTTGACAGTGTTTATCCTGCAGAAGAGCAGCAATCTGATTCACTTGTGTGTCTCCTAGTTCATGTTCACTCAGATTCAGCTCTCTCTGGAGTAATGGGTTTTTACCCACAACTCTATCCACATACTGACAGGCTTCCTCTGCAGCAGGACTCAAAAACCTGCAGAACAGTCAATTCAGCTCTGTCTCAACTAAATGTCCATTGCATTACAATAATTATTGATACGATAAAAAAATCTTCATTATTGTTCTAAAGACAAGCTCTAGTTAATTATTTAGATTATTTCGAATTTTTCTTTAAACTTTTAAATACACAAATAAATATATATTTAAAATAAACTTGAGTGACACTCAGTCGTAAAGCAAACTCGTAAGAACAGAAACTTCTTACCAAGCAGAAGGGCAAAAGCTCACTAGATCATGATTTTCAGTATGAATACAGAGTGTGAAATTAAGATCTTTCTGGCTTTTAAGCAGGAGGAGTGAGAAACATCAGCACAGAGAAAACTGGCTTGTGAAACTGCATGTTTGTGAACATCTGGAGACTCATAGACCTGCTACAGAGAGATGCAGTGAATCTGGGCTTGATGGAAAACTATTGTGTTCAGAAAACTATTTCACTAAAAGGTTATCCAGAATGTTTTATGGGAAGTGTGATGAGGTCTCAGCAATGAGGTGATAACTGTAATTAAACCAACAAGCTTCAGTATTAGGTTCCCTTTCAGTTGGAACGTCAGATGTAGTCGATGTCGACTGAACGGGATCACGCCAAGGAGCCAGTCATCTTCGAGTACTATTGAACGAGCCAATGGAATTGGCGTGTGTGACTTGCATCACACCCCTGGGTATAAATACGGAAGTGGATGCACACACTAGTTGCCTTTCGCTTCGGAGCCGATCATCATTGATGTCACTGAAGAGTGCTGTTGTTTTTAACGAGCAAGTATGTTGGTGTTTTTCTGGAAAGACTCTCCCGGTGCTGGTGGTTTGTGCAGTGCAGCGTTGGTCGCAAGCTTTGAGCTCTCAACTGCTGTTTTAACGGCAAGCAAATCTTTGTGTTTGTGTGTGTGTTGACGGCTGGTTGAGGGCAAAAAGTGAGTACTTCACTGTTTTCAGTTCTCTGAACTCAGTGTTGCCGCGGTCATTCCCTTTGTGCTCCGGCACTGGTGACGGGTCCCATTTCTAAAAGAGCAACACAGGTGCGGTTGCGTCTTTTTTCAAGATGCCATTCCATCCAGTCCATTCTGGGTGTGGTAGCGCTCTGGCGGTCACGAGAGTTGTATCACGTGTTTGGGCTTAAAGCACGCTGAGGCAGCTCTTGTGGATGAGTCATGTTCCCATTGCGGGAATATGACCATCTCAGTGCTAAGGTGGAGACTTGCCTTCATTCGCGAAGGTGGAGTCCCCATCCCCAGGCCCCACTCTAGTGTCCCTTCTGGGTTATCTTCCTAGAAGAGCTCTGGAGTGCTGTCTGGGCTGGGTGACCTGAGGATCACAGTGAGGGGTAATCCACCCGGCAAAGTCTGTGGATCCCTTACTCCTCTCTTGCACCACAGCCGGTGGAGCTCCCCAATGAGCGTGCTGGTCCCTCTGTGGTGGACCGACCAGCCGTCGAATGGGTAGATGGGCTCTGGAGATGACGACCCAGCGTTGCCCGAGCCGGATCCTGAGATGGCAGCTATGTTCAAGGAGGCTGCTGAGGCGGTAGGGCTCGAGTGGGACCTTCCACCGTGTCCCGAACCGTCTCGGTTGGATGATTGGTTTATCGGAGCGGGTCCGTCTGGTTCACAGCCCTCCGCTCTGGTACCTTGCTTTGTACCTTCTCTTTTTCTTTTGCATGAGGAGTTGTCAAAGGCGTGGATGGCACCTTTCTCTGCCAGAAACCGCCTGAGTAGCTCCTCCCCCCTCACTACCCTTGACGGGTGAGCGGCAAAGGGTTACGAGGCTATCTCTCCAGTGGAGCGGTTGTCCGTTCTCACGGGCAAGGCTTAAAAAGCCTGTGGGCAAGCAGCTTCCTCTCTGCATGCCCTGGCGTTGCTTCAGGTCCACCAGGCCTATGCACTCATGAGCATGCATGAGGGTAGCCCAGACCGTGAGCTCACCCGGTCTGTTGGTCCTCCGTCCGCGAGTCGCCAAGGGTGCCCGCCTGCAGCCCCCTCTGCTCCCGCTGGACCATCGCAGCAGCCTCCACCCAGGTCTCAGCGTGGAGCCGGTCGAAGAAGGGGCGCCCCACCCGCTTCAGGCACTGCCAAGCCAGGTGGCAAGCAACAGCGAAAGCGTTTACCTGAGGCGGGCCATCCAGGGATGGAGGAATGCTCTTGGAGATGATCACCGGCCACTCACACAGTTTTTGTGTTTGTGTGTGTTTGTTCTGCCGCTGGTTCCCAAAAAAGCGGAGCCAGTGGCACCCACATATTCAAAGAAAGAGCAATTTCACCCTTCCTGGGCCCCAAGAGGCATAGTCAGTGGTGTGTGAACTTGTAAAGCCTTGCATCCTCCAACCCCCTCTTGTTCGCCAACTGGCACCCGGATGCGGTTCAAGGACCCGGTAATCTGCCTTCTCATGCATCCCTGGCCGTCTTGTGGAGACAGGTAAGAGTCATGCACCACGCTCAGACCCTGCTTCGGGCCGCCTCCGAGCCTTCCGAGCCAGGTCCCTGTCCTCCACCTTGCTGCCCCACCTTGGGCACGTCTGTGGTTCCCTGGATCTGGCCCGGTTCGTAGAAGCGAAAAGATGCTTCCCAACCGGTCCAGATGGCCAAACTATTCCACCAGACTCTGCTTGCGATTCATTTCGCTTGGCTTCACCATGGCTCAGTGATATTTATCATACCTAGGTGTTGAGCAACAATGCTCTTAAAATTTGTGATATTCATCATACCTACGTGTTGAGCACTGCTCCTGTCCTGTGTGCGCACGTCGCAGTCCTACTGACGAAGGACACAATGTGGCCTCTTCCTCCAGCCAATACGAAGACCGGTTTCTATAAACCCGTAATTCATTGTACCCTAGATATGTGGTGGGTCATGGCCATCTTGGACCTGTGTCAATTAAAACGGGCCCTTTTTTGAAAGCCTCTGTTCAAGTTGATAACACAGATGCATTTTCAAATGCTCCGTCCCCAAGGTTGGACTGCAACGTTCGACCTGAAGGACAGTACTTCAGATATCTATCCTTCCACTCCACAGACCATTCTGTGTTCTTGCATTCGAAGGTGCGTAGTATCAGTACAAGGTCCTACCCTTCGAGTGCTCCATAGCCAGTTGGGTCTTCAGGTCAACTGGGAGAGAGTAATCTCGCCCACGGGTTTCGAGAAAAGAGTGTGTTCGGCTGGTGCTATATAGAAGTGAGAAAGGGTCCCACTGAAAGAACTTTCAGAGGCTCCTGGAGCATATGGCAGATGCAGCGGCTTGGCTTCCTCCATATGAAGACCGCTTCAGCATTAGCTTCATGATCGAGTCCAGAGGTGACATGGCAGAGCGGCATGCCCTGTGTGACAACAGATCACCCCGGCCTGCCGCCAAACCTTCAGCTCGGGATCAGACTTTTTCGTTTCTCCCAGCCAAGTCGCTCCTAGAACGAGGTCCACTAACATCGTCTGAGGGGCCATGTACAAAGGGCATACTTTTTAGCTGCATTCGCATTCGTGTCTCGAGTTGTTGCAGTTCACCTCACTTTGAGCCCCCGGTACTGGTCTGAGCATCACGACTGTTGCGTTAAGCTTCCTTTGCATGCCACAACTCGCCCGTCAACTCCTCCTTGGAGTAAGAAGCTTCTGAGGTCGCTTCGTTCCACTATATCTTCCAGCCTGCTCTATTGTGCCGCCAACGAGCCTCACGACAGCTATGCCCAGGGAGAGTGGAGACTCCATCCCACAGGGACCACTTTGGGGCCACACAGTTACATCTGTTTGCCTCTCCGGAATCCTCCCTCTGCCAGTTGTGATATTTCTGTCTGAGCGGACAACCCTTAGACAGACACTGGCTCTCAGCTGGCCCCGGGCCCCGCAGAAATGCGTTCCCAGTGAGCCTTCTAAAGAAGCAGTTATGTGATTCATTGTCGCTTGGTGCTTGCGCAAGTTCAGTGATTTTCTTCACACTCACATGTTGAGCAGAAATGCTCCTAAATCTCAGTGAAATCTATCACATTCAGGTGTTAAGCAGAAATGCTCCTGAAGCTCAGTGAAATTCATCACACTCACGTGTTGAGCAGAGATGCTCCTGAAGCTCAGTGAACTTTGTCACAATCTGGTGCTGAGCAGAGTTGATCCTGAAGCTCAGTGAACTTGTAGTGTTGAGCAGTGCTCCTGTCTTGTGCACGCATGCCGCTTGCACCTATTGTGCTAGGTCAGGAGGGATCAGGTCTTGAGAGTTGCCCTTTATTGGCCCAACCAGACCTAGCTCCCTCAACAACCCTCCTGACTTCCCCTGAACGGTGCATGATGGCACCCGCGTTCAGACCCCTGGAGAGATTCCAGGCTGGTCCTAACTAGACGTAGAGGTTCAGGTCGCTACCACAGGAACATGAAGTATTTGTATTTGTTGTTTATTTTGAATAGGGTCAGATACAAAAAAAACATAGATTATTACATAAAAAACAATCCGATGCCTGTTTCACAGTGTTTATAGCTGTGGCTAATTCGCAACACCTGTCCCTAGAAGGGCTTTTAACAGTTGAGATATTGAAAAAAATGTACAGTGAATACAATAAAATGTCCAGAAACCAGTCAGCACCAATAAAAGTAAATAAACACATTCACTCAAACTCACGCAGATGCACAACAGTTCTCTTATCAATTGTAAAATAAAATCATCCAAAATGCAGAACCACCACAAAAATAAATTGGTGACACTGACACACACACACACACACACACACACGTCTGGTTTGCTATCTTTGTGGGGACTCTCCATAGGCGTAATGGTTTTTATACTGTACAAACTATATATTCTGTCCCCCTACACTGCCCCTGTCCCTAAACCTACCCATCACAGGAGACATTCTGCATTTTTACATTTTAAAAAAAACATTGTTTTTTATGTTTTTTAAGCTATTTGAAATATGAGGACGCATGCAATGTCCTCATATATCACGTGTAAGTTGTAATACCAGTGTAATATGCATGTCATTATACACATTTGTGTCCTCATATATCACAAAAACAAGTGCACACATCACACACACACACACACACACACACACACACACACACACACACAAACAAACACACAGGAATACATATGTAATGGATGAAGAGTCCAGGCAGTGAGTTATGGGAGATGTAGTTTGTGAGGGAATTACAATAATCTAATGTGGAGTGCCCACTGGTGGCTGATGACCGTTATACACACACACACACACACACACACACACACACACACACACACACACACACACACACACACACACACACACACACACACACACACACACAGAGGGAGTGTGTGAGAGATGAAACGATGAGAAAAAAATATTTAGCATGCAGACACACACACACACACACAACACACACACACAGTTCAAAATTTCTAAATAAATTGTTTTTTTTTTACTGCTTTATTTGCTCATTTGTTAGTGCTGTTCAGTTCATTGCATTTTGATGTTCATGTCATGTATTTTTACTCAATATTGTCACGGATGATACAGGAGTCAGACAGTTGGTAAGTGAATAAGTGTTTATTTACAGAACAGCAGAAGCAGACGGAGTTATGGTGAGTATTCAAACAGATGATAATTGGATGAGAACTTAGCCACTGGATAATAAGAGTCTCTCTTTCAGATGCAGATGGACAGTCACTGGAAAGGGTTGCGGTAGGACGGCTGGGAACTGAAGACGGCAGACGGTGATGAAGATAATCCAATAGACTCAGGTGAGTAGCAGGTAAGTAGCAGGTAAGTCTTTGGTTGAGCATGGGAGAGTCTGAGTGTCAATGTAACGACGAGACCAGACAATGAGTGTGAGACAGAGTGTGGTATATAAAGGTGGTGGGATGATGAGGTGCAGGTGATGGAGATTAGAACTCAGGTGACAATGAACGAGTAAATGAATGAGTGGGAGGAGTGAGTGAATGAGTGGGAGGAGAGTGTGGATCTACTGGAATCCTGACAGTACCCCCCTCCTCCGAGGCGGCTCTTGACGACTGAGAAGAGGGATGAGTTCGACGACGAGGTCTGCCACGGGGCCTGGGAGCTGGGCGATCGGGATGATTGGTGTGAAACAGTTGAAGAAGAGCTGGGTCCAGGATGTCGTCCCGAAGAACCCACGACCGTTCCTCAGGACCGTAGTCCTCCCAGTCCACTAGATGCTCCAGCCGAGGACCTCGTCGCCGCGAATCCAAGATGGTACGGACTCTATAGATGGACTCGTCCTCTACCGGGATAGGAGGAGGAGGTTCGATGGCCGGGTCAGGTTCTGTGGGAGGAGAGGAGACAGGTTCAATGAAAGGTTTCAACAGTGACACATGGAATGATGGTGAAATCCGGTACTGTCGAGGGAGATTGAGTCTGTAGGTGACCTCGTTCAACTGCCTCTGCACGGTAAATGGACCGATGTATCGAGGACTCAGCTTACGGCAAGGCAGGCGGAGGCGCATGTCCCGGGTCGAAAGCCACACCTTCTGTCCTGGCACATACTGAGATGGTTCCACACGACGACGATCTGCTTGGTCCTTGTGTCTCCGCACTGCCTGCTGTAGATGCACGTGAGCCGAGTCCCATACCCCCTCGCTCTGCTGGAACCAGTAATTCACTGCTGGTACATCTGAAGGCTCACCGGACCAAGGGAAGAGTGGAGGTTGATAGCCGAGGATACATTGGAAGGGGGTGAGACCGGTGGTGGACTGTTGAAGGGAGTTTTGTGCGTACTCGGCCCACGGAAGGTACTGGCTCCAGCAGTCCTGGTACTGGTGGCAATAGGTTCGCAGGTAACGTCCAATCTCCTGAATCTTTCGCTCAGTCTGGCCGTTAGTCTGAGGATGGTATCCAGAAGACAGGTTGACTGTGACTCCGAGAAGCTTGAAGAAAGCTCGCCAAACTCTTGACACAAATTGTGGACCCCGATCCGACACTATGTCCTCTGGGATGCCGAAGTTTCGGAACACGTGATTAAAGAGGGCTTCGGCGGCTTCAAAGGCGGTAGGGAGTCCAGGCAAGGGGATCAACTTACAGGCCTTTGAAAATCGATCAACCACAACGAAGACACAGGTATGGTTGTTGGATCTGGGAAGGTCCGTCATGAAGTCTACTCCGATGTGAGACCATGGACGTTGTGGAAGCGGGAGAGGGACAAGCTTGCCTTCTGGGAGTCTTCTGGGAGTGTTGGTAACGGCGCAGACTGAGCATCCCTTGACGTACCGGGAAACATCCTGAGAGATGGTCGGCCACCAGTACCGGTTACTGAGATGCGAGAGGGTACGCCTGCTACCTGGATGTCCAGAGCCCGGAGTAGTATGAGCAGAGTCCAGAAGGGCCGTCCGAAGGTGACGTGGAACGAAAGCACACCCTTCTGGACCTCCCGGCGGAGCGGGATGAAGGCGGTTCTCCTGGGATATCTGCTGGTCGATGTCCCAGACGATTGGGTTTACAAACACGGCTGGAGGGAGAATGGGTTCTGGGAGAGGGTCTTCACTTAACGGATGATGTAGACGGGATAGAGCATCTGCCTTACATTTCTTAGAACCGGGTCGGTAGGACACGAGGAAGTCAAAACGGGTGAAGAAGAGTGCCCATCGAGCTTGGCGGGGATTCAGCCTCTTTGCCTCTCTGAGGTACTCCAGATTGCGGTGGTCGGTGATGACCTCGAACTGATGGTTTGCTCCCTCCAGCCAGTGCCTCCACTCCTCTAATGCCAACTTGATGGCGAGCAGTTCTCGATTCCCAATATCGTTGTTCCGCTCCGCCGGGGACAGCTTTTTAGAGAAGAAGGCACATGGATGGAGTCTGGGAGGATCACCCTGCCGCTGTGATAGGACCGCCCCAACTCCGGTGGAGGAGGCATCCACCTCCACAACGAAAGGGATCTCTGGGTTGGGATGAACTAGAACGGGGGCGGTCTGGAAGGCTTCCTTAAGTTGTTTGAAGGCTGAGATGGCTTCGGGAGATAAGGACAGAGATTTGGGCCGGCCTCTGAGAGAAGAAGTCAATGGAGAACTGATGTGACTGTAATTATTGATAAATCTCCGGTAGAAATTGGCAAATCCTAGGAAACGTTGGAGGTCCTTTACCGTAGAGGGTTGAGGCCAGTTCTGGATTGTTTCCACCTTCCTCTGGTCCATCCGAACTTCATGTTGGTCAATGAGGTAACCTAGGAACTGAACAGAAGTGGTATGAAACTCGCATTTCTCAAGTTTGAGATAGAGCTTGTGAGCTCGCAGCTTCTCCAGGACTGAAGTGACATGGCGACGGTGTTCAGAAAGAGATGAGGAATAAATGAGTATGTCGTCTATGTAGACCACCACAAACTTGTTTAGGTATTCTCGGAAGACCTCGTTCATGTACCCTTGGAAGACTGCTGGGGCGTTGGACAGCCCGAAAGGCATTACTCTGTATTCATAGTGTCCAGAGGGTGTGATGAACGCCGTCTTCCACTCATCACCCCGACGAATTCGGATCAGATTATATGCACTGCGGAGATCAAGTTTCGAGAAGACCTGGGCTCCACGCAGCTGTTCCAAAGCTGCTGGGACCAGAGGAAGGGGATAACTGAACTTTACTGTTTGAGAGTTGAGATGGCGATAGTCAATGCACGGCCGCAAGCCCCCGTCCTTTTTTGCCACGAAGAAGAAGCTGGAAGCGGCAGGGGATGTAGATGGACGAATGAATTCTTGTTTGAGGGCTTCCTCCACATACTCCTCCATGGCCTTCTGCTCCGGGATGGACAAGGGGTATACACGGCCTTTAGATAGAGTAGCTCCAGGTAGCAGGTCGATAGCACAGTCCCATGGCCGATGAGGTGGTAGTTTGGTTGCCAACTGCTTGCTGAAGACATCCTGGAACGCCCTGTACTCCACTGGAATTTCCACCTGGTGTTGCACCTCGGGACTCTGGATAGTAGTGGAACAAACGGAAACTTTGGATCTTCCCTCAGGAGGTGAGTCAACCACGGAGGATTCTTTACTGACTTTCTTAACCGGTGCTAGACAGGAATGGAAACACTGTTCTCCCCAGTGAAGGACTTCCCCGGAACTCCAGTCGATGGTAGGTTGATGTTGGACCATCCAAGGGCGTCCCAGGATGAGCTCAGCAGTTGACTCCTCCAGCACCATAAAGGAGATCTCCTCCGAATGCAGACATCCTAGGCAGAGCGTCAGTGTGGGGGTAACGTGACGAATTCGACCTCGGCCCAGCGGCTTACCCTGAATAGTCTGTACTCGAAGGTCTTGATGACTTCTGAGTTTACGGATGTTCAGTTTTTGAAGGAGTTGCGTTGATATGAAGGTCCCCGCCGAGCCTGAGTCGAGGAGAGCTTGTGCTGAGACACATACAAGAGGGGTTAGAAAATGGACTGTTGTTCGGTTCAGGGTAGCAATCTTGGGTGGAATCTGAATAGTACTCACCGCTGGGCGTTGAGGCCGAATAGGACAGGTGTCGATGAGATGCCCGTTACCTCCACAGTATAAACAGAGGTGGTACTGTATGCGTCGCTGACGTTCCGTGGGAGAGAGATGCGTGGAATCAACTTGCATGGGCTCTGGTGCTGGAGGAGCGACAGATGGAGCCGTGGGCGGAGGATGTACAGCGGTCGCGAGCGTTTCACAGGCCGTCAGACGTTGAGACACTCTGAGAGTTTTCTGGATGAGATTTTCAAGTCCCAACGAATCTTCGTAGACCACAACTAGCTGTCGGATGTTCGGATTGAGACCATGACGAAAAGCAGTGATCAATGCGGTTTCATTCCAGCCACTTGATGCCGCCAGCGTGCGGAATTGGAGAGCATGTTGACGAAGCAGCGGGTGTTTGCGGAAGTGACAGTCGGCGGGCAGAGTGAAGGATATCCTCGGGAATTATAGGCGGATTAACTGGTGGTGAGGGAAGTAAAGACTGTCGAACAGCTTGCACGAGTTCCAGGAATGGATCGGGAGATGGATCTTCCCCAGGCTCCGTTGGGTTCTGCATTTTTGTGGTCTGGTCTTCTGTCACGGATGATACAGGAGTCAGACAGTTGGTAAGTGAATAAGTGTTTATTTACAGAACAGCAGAAGCAGACGGAGTTATGGTGAGTATTCAAACAGATGATAATTGGATGAGAACTTAGCCACTGGATAATAAGAGTCTCTCTTTCAGATGCAGATGGACAGTCACTGGAAAGGGTTGCGGTAGGACGGCTGGGAACTGAAGACGGCAGACGGTGATGAAGATAATCCAATAGACTCAGGTGAGTAGCAGGTAAGTAGCAGGTAAGTCTTTGGTTGAGCATGGGAGAGTCTGAGTGTCAATGTAACGACGAGACCAGACAATGAGTGTGAGACAGAGTGTGGTATATAAAGGTGGTGGGATGATGAGGTGCAGGTGATGGAGATTAGAACTCAGGTGACAATGAACGAGTAAATGAATGAGTGGGAGGAGTGAGTGAATGAGTGGGAGGAGAGTGTGGATCTACTGGAATCCTGACAAATATGTAATATAACTGTTCATTTCTGTTAATTTTTGTTCTGTTACAGTTAGTTGACAGTTAGTTGATTAAAATTATAGAATTATATTAAAAACAGATGATTGAAATAAATGATAAAATCTAAAGACTAACATTTCTCTTTGTAACATCTTGTTCAGGTTTGATTCTAATCATAATGTAACATAGTTAAAAAACTTTTTTCAGTACAAAAAAATTATAAACTGACTTTTTAAAAAAAAAAAATCATTATAATTGTGATTTTATAATATTTACATATGAATCCAACTTGTGAAAAGATAGAATTCAGTTAGTCAAATAGCAAATAGCAATAGCTCTATAGCCATCTAGTGGTCAAAGTGATTTTTATTTTTTATTTTAAAATGGCATTTTTTTTTTTACTTTTTACATTAAACCAAGTAAAATTATCCATGTTATCCCCATGAATGAAAGTTTGAAATCTGGGTCTTTTACAAAGTGAATTTTACATAAAATGCTGTTTTTTTTTTTTTGTAAAAAAAGCCTATTTAAATAAATAAATATTTATTTATTTATAGAAATTTAAAATATATCATAAATCCTCCAAAAACTGCACAAATGTTGAGTAAAAACATTATTAAGCAAAGTAAAATTACATTTGTAAAATGTAAAAAAAAAAAAAAAAACGATTATTCTGTTACAAAATGCAATGTTATTGTCTGGGGTCTCTGGAGACCCATTCTCTGGAGACCCATTTGCATTACGCACTTGAAGATAACCAGAGGGTTAAGGTGGACAGTTTAGTTAAAGTGTTTATATTTGTAGGAAGACAGTTCCACAGATTGGCTCCTTTCATTGAAAATTTTTTTTGGGAAAATATGTTTTACAAAATGGAACTTTACAGTCTCCACATGTAGCAGCTCTTGTTGATCTGGAGGGTTCCAGCCTGTTCACAAATTTACAAAGTGGCTCAGGTGCAAGCCCAGTCAAACATTTAAACAACAACTTTATATGTCTATGATTAACAAAATTAACAAATTTTAAGATTTTATATTTACCTAAAATATAACAGTGATGGAATCGAATGGGCTTTTTATCTAAAATTTTTAGGGCACGGTTATAAAGCCTCTCAATAGGCTTTAGGGTAGTTTGGCTGGTCTGAGACCAAACAGTGGTGCAGTACGACAGGTGGGAAAAGATATAGTATTCAGAAAGACATAAGCACATTCAAATGTTAGAAAGCTCCTGATCATTCTGAAACAGTTCATACTGGCCTACATTTTTCTTGAGATGTTTTTGATATGACTTTTAAAGTTTAGCTGAGAATCTAAAATTACTCCTAAATATTTTTCTTTTTCTACCTGATCGATGAGTTCGCCATTCATTTCGATGTCAAGGTCATTTATTGTCCGAGTTCTTTTTATAAAAAAACTAGTGCTGGGCAACGATTAAAATTTTTAATCGCGATTAATCGCATGATTTCTTGCGATTAATCGCGATTAATCGCATTGTTACGCGCAAATTTGAATAATTAAAAAAAAAAGTAATGTATTGCACACTTTTGATTTAAATGTACTGCTATATACACAAAAGTGCAATAACATGTGGTTTGCAAAAACTTTAAACAAATAAGGTGCTTTATACCAGCAGTATTCTCTTTACACAGTATCAATAAAATATTTATTGTAAATCTCAACTTAAACATTAATGTAATCAAATCAAATATTAAAACAAAGCTATTTGGCACTGGTCATTACCTTTTATCTAGTTAAAACGAGTCCAGTTTTCTTAGTTTTTTTCCTGAACAGGTCAACAGGTATCTTTTATCAGGGAGCAGCAGAAACAGTATATGTAGTCAGAGGTCATGACCACTTCTACAGATATAAGTCGACCACCGTTACTTCTCTGATAGTAGCTTAGGTTTGGTCATGCTATGGTTTCCCACGTACACTAAGATAACATTAAACAGAGACGTAAAGCCCAATATACTTCTGCGTCGAACTTACGCCGTAGGCGGTGTGTAGCGCGCGTACCCTGACGTGCACCTCTCCAAAAATGTAACATCGCGTCAATACGCGTCAATACGCGTACCAAAAGCGCTGTGATTGCTAGAACCGCTCCCCGGGTTTCATGCTCCCGTAATTGCGCGTCAACGCGGACAACGACGCTGAAGTATAAATGAAAACCAACGTAGAGGCTCCGGCGTAGGTCCGACGCAGAAGTATAAATCAGCTTTTAGAGTGAGGTGAAGTGGTCGAGCACAAGGTGCAACGAAAAGCGGGTGCGTTCCTGTGAAACTGTTGCGGTCAAGCTCGCCTCACGCACGCGCCCGTGCCCGCCCGTTGCCGACGTTGAATTGTCTATAATTTTTGTATACAACGCGCAGCACAAATCATTGGAAGAGAGACTGATCCTCGGTTCGCTGTTTGTGAGTTGCCAGAATCTAAATACCGGTAGTTATCAGGACATCAACAGAAGGGAATTCACATGCCAGAGCATCCCCACTAAACTAAACGCAGGCCTATCAGGTAAAGTTGTGTATAATTTTAATATAAGTTAAAAAGGCTACAGCTGCGTAGTGCACAGAAGCCGTTGGTTAACGTTACTATCCGCGCCTGTCATTCACTCGCGGTGCGCTGTCTCCCTGTCTGTTCACCTGAGAGAACCTGCCAAAGCCTCTCTCCACTGCTTGTTTGGGTGGGTTATTTGCTGGCTGACCAACATCCCACCCTCCTGTGATCCATGGTTTGATTGTAGGCCTGTGTGTAGTATTCAGAGCCAGTTTGCAACGGACTTAAAAAAAAAAAAAAAAAAAAAAAAAACTGCGTTAACGTGCGTTAAAAAAATTGTCGGCATTAATTCATAAATGCGTTAACGCGATAATAACGCGTTAACTTGCCCAGCCCTAAAAAAAACACATGGATTTAGTTTTCTTCAGATTAAGTGTTAAACAGGATTTGTTAAGCCAATTAGACACTTTCTCAAGACTTTTGGTCATTGTACTGTCGATAACAGCCGGGCTTTTGCCGGACACATAAACCACAGTGTCATCGGCATACATCTGAATGCCAACTTCAGGACACACTTCAAGCAGCTCATTCAGTGGCGGCAGTGGCTCAGTGGTACATGTAGATTGTCTACAAACCGAAAGGTTGGTGGTTCGATCCCCGGTTCCACCTGACCAAGTGTCGAGGAGTCCATGAGCAAGACACCTAACCCCAACTGCTCCCGACGAGCTGGATGGCGCCTTGTACGGCTGACACCGCCGTCGGTGTATGAATGTGTGAGTGAATGGGTGAATGAGAGGCAAAATGTAAAGCGCTTTGGTGGCCATTGGGTCTATGAAAGCGCTATATAAATGCAGTCCATTTACCATTTACCATTCACATACAGGCATAAGAGAATAGGCCCCAGTATGGTTCCCTGAGGGATTCCGGTCTTAATTTTACATGGGGCAGATTTTACAATAATTACACATTGTTCTCGGCCCTGTAAGTATGACTCGAACCATGATAATGCCTGGTGTGACGTGTTAAAAGATGACAATTTTGAGATAAGATTGCTATGGTTTACTGTATCAAATGCCCTCTTTAAGTCCAGGAATACTGCACCCACAATGTTTCCTTTATCAAGCTGCTGCACAATATTTTCCAGTAATGCGCAGATAGCTGATTCAGAGGAATGGTTCTGTCTGAAACCATACTGTTGAGGGTGTATATACTGATTTGTTTCTAAATATAGTGATGGTAGTTACCATCACTTCTGCGAGCACTCCCTAAAAACGGGAAGTTGTGCTTACGCCATTTAGAAGTGGAACCTATTCGTTGAGTGAGTCTTCTCTCCGTGAGGAGATCCTGAGAGTGTTTGGTCATTTCAGTGCTCTCTTTCCTGCAAGATGGGTTGGAGAAGCCTGCCTCACGAGCTGAGACCCGGCCTGGATATGTGCCCAAGGTTCCTACCTCTCCCTTAGTGGGACCAGGAGGCAGACCCAGCCCTGGCTTTCTCTGTCCGTCCGCTTCATTGCGGGTTACATGCACAGAACACAAGCCTTAGGACCTCAGACCAGCTCTTATCTGTTAGGAAATCAGCCGAGAGGGAAGGCTCTTTCCAAGCGAGGTTGACCCATTGAATGGTGGCTGCCTTCCTCTTGGCGAATATTCCGAGATGCACATGTCCACTTAGCTGGTGAGCTCCTCTTAAATGAGGGTGTGCTCCTGCCTAGGCGTTGACAGAAGGTGCGTCGCTGACAGATTCTAGAGTTGGGGGTTGTGCGACACCTATAGTCGAACCGCTGCTTCCCTGTAAGCTCGCTCTCATGAGCAGTTTCCCATGACTTCTTAGTGTGGCTTCTGCACCATTCCTCCTATGGACTTGACATGCGCCATTTCTGCTCCATTTGAGTTCCTTTAAAAACTTTTGAGTTCCTCCGTACCCTCGACATCGGACGTGGCAGAACGCCGGTGTTAGGCCTACCACTATAGCTTGTGGAACCTGTATTAGCTGGGTCCATATTTTGCGATCCCTACGGTGATCCATATGGTTTCTTCCACGTACTGCTCTCCGTCAATGTCTGGTGAGTCTCCCCCCCTGTCTAGGCTGAGCCACCCCAGTGACATTACCTTATGTTCGTAATGCCACGATCTATTTGCCCAGTTCATTAATGTCGTATTCCCTTACTCCACAGTACACTGCCCCTTCGGGGTAAGTTATTGTGTTGGCTTCCGCAGCATCCCTTCCTTCCATGTACAGGGAACGCTTTCCCTGTGGTTCTGTAAAAACAGCAGTAGACGCGTTTCTACTGTCAGGGCAGGGCTGAGCCAGGGCTAACAGCGAGCCGAGCCGGGCCAGTGGCCTCAAGAACCGGGCTTGCGTTTCCACTGCCGGGTCAGTAGCCCCGCAGCGCTGCCCTAAACCCCCGCCCTTAACAAGCCTTTCTGGATCAAACGTCATACAATCCAACCCATTTCAGCGGGTATTATGAATTTAGGAAGATAGCATGTATATTAACTCACCGGCTGTGGCTGAAATAGTGTCCGGACTTGTCTCACCCGACTTGGTGACCCAGCACACCATCCAACCATGGAAAGTTCCTTCTCTGGGCTCCGCTTTGTCCAATGTGCGTTTTAATCACCTTGTACTGTGCCCACAACTTTTTTATTTTTTCCCGAACTTGAAGCGTTGTTCGCTGAATGCTTAGCTTAGCAAGTTCAGCAACAATGTATTTTATAACAAATTGACGTTGTACCCTTACATCTGCACAGATGCTCAGAAGAGCTTTGGTATCTTCGACAGACAAGTACAGGCGATTCTCCATTTTGAGCAGCGATTATTTTGCGCAATATAAAAAAGTGAAATATGCATCTTGCTGCAGACCATAACTTTCCCTAACACCGATAAACTCCGCCTTTTACCTTGACCACACCTCTAGCCCGAGCTGGCTCGCTTTGGCCCAAGGTATTCAACGGGCCAGAAATCCTGGCCGTTGGCCCCAATCAAGCCCCAGAAGTGACAGTGGAAAGGCGACTGGCCCTGGCACGCACTAGCACGGCTCGGCCCTGGCCCGGCAGTGACTTCCCTGGCTTAAACCCTGTCCTTCCCCACCTTAAAGTGCGGGGGCATCAGGAGGTTTTTGTTAATGCACCGGAAGGTGCCAGCTTTAGTGGCGTTTTCAATGGTTGATCCCATTCAGTCGACGTCGACTACATCTGACGTTCCGACTGAAAGGTAAGGTTTTGGTTGCGTATGCAACCCACCGTTCGCTGAAGGAGGGAACGGAGGACGTAGTCCCCTTGCCACTACCGCTGGACCATCGCTGACTCTGAGTTATGCTCGGCTCCTCAGTGAAAAAGCAACTAGTGTGTGCATACACTTCCGTATTTATACCCACACCGTTCCCTCCTTCAGTGTGTTTGCTGAGAGCATTTGCGGAAATATTGTTTTTTCTATTTTTCTTTTTACATTTCTTTTCCCCTCGCTTTTACATAGAGTAGAGTACATAGAGTAATCTCAGCGTGTGTGCGGTTTGAGACGCCAGCATGGTGTCTGTTTCCACGCCAGGAACGCCAACACTGTCACTGCATAACGGGTGCAGGTGTGTGCCGGAGCCCGGAGTGACAGTGGAGAATCTGCTGCTGGTGATAGGAGAGCAGGTGGACTTTGAGAATGTCGTATCGGCCTCTCAAATGAATAAAGCAGTTGTTGTGTTTTTAAAGTCTGAGGCGCTAGTTAATCAGTTGACTGTCACTGCCATATGGGTGAAGGAAGCAAATGTTCCGGTAACCCCGCTATCCCTACAGCAACTAAAGTCACCATTTCAAATGTCACGCCTTTTGTATCTAACGATGTTATCACCAAAGAGTTGCAAAGATTTGGTAAAATCACGGGTCCCGATCTGGGTCCGAATGATTCCCTTATGGTGTAAAAACACTGCGTTTAAGCACGTCCCTTCGTTTAGACGCCAGGTTTACATATTTTACATTCACCGGACGAACTTTGGAAGTCTATTTCCGTGTCATTCAAGGTGGGAATTATTTCATGGTTTATGCCACTACTGACAGACTACGCTGTTTTGAGTGTGGAGATTTAAGGACAGTCGAGCACTTTCTCCACTAGGCCCTCCCAGTTTTTTCTTTTATATTCGTCTACTCTTAAAAACATCCCAGGATATTTAAAACCTGTTCTCCCCAACTGTAATCCACCAGGAAGTGATTGACTATTCAGACCAAGACTACATCAAAGAGCCTCACTTTTACCCCGAAGTTAACTTTAGCCGAAGATGCCTTCCCGTAACATTCTAGAGCTCCTTTTAAAGATTGAACCTCACTCTGATTAAGACTGTAATGTCAGCTGCAAAAAAAGAGGTGAAAAAGAGAAAAAAAGATGAAAAACAGGTTTCATGCAGATACTTTATCTGGGATTAATTGAGACTTACAGATGGGTCAAGAGGTCTTCTAAACAGAAACTGAGTCTCGCTAACATAGCACTAGAAGTGCAACCTTCAACTGATCTTGGGTTAAGAAATCAGATCTGTTGGAGACGTCCGACAGATTATAAGACGCAGCGTCAAGCGGTAAATCCACAGAGAAACAGAAACTCTTGTCAGATTCTCAGAGTAAGCTTGCCAAATTTGATACACCGGTTTTTCTGTCAAATGAGAAATAAATAAAGGGGAAAATGTATGCAGGACATAGAGAAACTGAAATACCATGATTTCCCCAGGGAGGGAACACTGAGCACAACTAGACTGGGAGTTGTGCGAGAATCAGTGGAACAGGGCAGCGAAGCACAAAAAGGTTGTTGTGGCTGCATTCAACGTGTGTAAAAAATGTGAACACACAGTGGGTTGCTGGCTTGAAGAGGCAGATAAAAAGTCGATCTGCCAGGAGAAATAAGGTTTTTACTTCTTCATCCAGTAAATGGATGCATGACATTAGATGTCTAGAGAACTTAAATTTATATGATAAGGATTGAAGTAGCAAGCAGCAATAAGGCTGTCTGTGTGAAATAGGGGATTGAGATATGAGTAATATGATATTTTGTTTTTTTTGTAAAACTGTAGAGATAAGTGGGACTGAGACAATACTGATAGTATTTTTTTTATCTTCAGACTAACCATTTGATAGAGGAATAATGTGAGAAGTAGTTATAATGAAAAATAAAGTTAAAATTAATGTTATGAAAACAAGGGTATTGAAGAATTACTAAAACAGAAGGTATTCCTTAAAGAGGGAACTTTAAGTATCACTATGACGGGTAAGAGACTTGGTGGAAGAAGGAAGTGAAAAACAAAAGGTTGTTGTTGTGGTTGTTGTTGTTGTTGTTGTTGTTGTTGTTGTTGTTGGTGTGTGTGTGTGTGTGTGTGTGTGTGTGTGTGTGTGTGTGTGTGTGTGTGTGTGTGTGTGTGTGTGTGTGTGTGTGTGTGTGTGTGTGTGTGTGTGTGTGTGTGTGTGTGTGTGTGTGTGTGTGTGTGTGTGTGTGTGTGTGTGTGTGTGGATTGTAAGCAAACAATCATGTACTGGTTAGATGCAGCAGAGAAAAGAAAGGAAAGGATGAAGAAGGAACTGGCATGTAGGGAAATAGGGAAAGATTTAGAAGAAATATAGTAGAAAAATGTATGCTATGAAAATAAAATGTCTGATAGAATTTATGGAAGTCAAATTAAGTTTAAATGGTATGAAATGTGAGTTTCAGACTAAAAATAATAAGGCATTGTATGATTAACAGGGATTAACGTGATATAAAGATAAGGAATGAACAAAAGCTTTATTAAGCAAAATGGGGAACAATTCTATATTTTAATGGTAAAATAATGATTGTTTGACAACCATTGTTTTGAACCTAAAGGGTCTATAATGTGGGGCAGTGAAAGGAATGGATTTACCATCCATCTTCGTTTATTATAAAAGGAATTGGAAATTATAGTTTTATAAAAAACGAATGCATATATTCTGGTATTTATGAGTGTAGACGATGTCTGTATTTAATATCTGAGGAGTGACTGAGGGTCCAGCTATGCTGGGAGTACAGCAACAGTGCTTGCTTATTCAGCCCGGCTTCCGGATGTTAGATATGTACTGGTTCTGTAATTAGTGTTGTTGATGATAATACCAAATTAGCGAGATGTAAAAACAGCTATGTCCAAAGATTCTGGAAATCAATAATGTATAATGTCGGATATTTTGTTGATATTAAGTCATTGAAGCAAAAAGATATTGTCTGTTTTATAAAAGAAATTCTATAGGGATAATTTCCCTGGACAAGCGACTAAAGTTAAACAGAAACTTTGTGAAAACAAATTCGAATATTTTGAGCATTTCCGTGCAGCTTATGAAAATGAATGTTCTGCCAATAATAATGATGAAGATTATGATTCGGCTATTGTGATTGAATCCGCTACTGGTGGACTGTAAAAAGAATACAGAGAACTGCTTATCAGTGGTTCTGTTTGCATTCCTGAATGGGACACACTGCTTCAAGGGTGTGCAGTAAGTTGGAGCCGACAGAGTTTTAATTGTGGTCAGCAGGACCATTTAGCCCTTAACTGTAAATGCCCATGAGAAGGTGTTTAAAAATCTAATAAAGTGACAAATTTCTGGTATTAATGTGGGTTTGAAAGTAGATCATTTAAATCAATCAAATCAATTAAATTACGATATTAAAGTTTTCTTCTGAGAAAGAATAAGAGATAAAAACAAGGTCAAAAGATTGAAGTCTTAAAGTGAATCCTTTTGAAGAAAGAATTTTTTTTATAAGTGAATTGATGAATACAGTTTGATGAGTTTTAATCCAATCCAATACAATCCACCTTTATTTATAAAGCACCTTAAAAACAACTCTGTTGACCAAAGTGCTGAACACAGTCTAGAAATAAACAATAACATAAAACAGAAGCACAACAAAAGAAATAATAAAACAATAAATAACAATAAAAGTAAATACAACAATAATACAAAACTGAAAGTCAACCCTCAAAATTAGTTAAAAACCAAAGAAAATAAATGAGTTTTAAGACGGGATTTAAAAACAGAAAGAGACTCAGTCAATCTGATGTGCAAAGGCAGCTCATTCCAGAGTCTCGGAGCTGCCACAGCAAATGCACGGTCACCTCTAGATTTGCGTTTGGTCTTAGGGACGACCAGCAGTGCCTGATCAGCCGACCGGAGCAAACGAAAGGGGGTGTAGGGCACGAGCAGATCAGACAGATACTGGGGGCCAGGCCATGCAGACATTTAAAAACAAATAAAATAATTTTAAAATCAGTACGAAAGTGCACAGGGAGCCAGTGGAGGGATTGGAGGATACAAAATGTAAAATTATGTAAAATTAATGACTCCAACAAATGTGAGTTGGAAAATATATAAAAGTAACTAAAAGGATGATTGTGTTTTAATTAAACATTTTAAAAAGGGTTTAGATTATATAGAGAGACTAATCTCACACAATAACTGCAAAATATGTATCACAAGCAGAGAGTGCTAGCCTGTATGTGTGTGAATGAATGTTACAGACGAAATAAAAGACAACATTTCGTTGACTAGTTTTGGATAGATTATATATATATATTAGGGCTGGGCAAGTTATTATCGCGTTAACACATTTATTAATTAATGGTGACAATTTTTTTATCGCACGTTAACACAGTTTTTTTATTATTATTATTTTGAAAGTCCGTTGCTCACTGGCTCTGAGTACACTTAACCATGGCCTACAGTCAAACCATGGATCACAGGAGGGGTGGGATGTTGGTCAGCCAGCAAATAACCCACCCAAACAAGCAGTGGAGAGAGGCTTTGGCAGGTACTCTCAGCCAAGTGAATGGCAGGCCCTCTATGGATAGTACCTATAAAACCTATCGATAATAACTATTTAGATTCTGGAAACTCACAAACAGCGAGCCGAGGATCAGTCTCTCTTCCAATGATTTGTGCTGCACGTCGTGTATAAAAAGTTATCGACAATTCATCTTCGGCAACGGGCGGGCGCGTGCGTGTACGTGAGGCGAGCATGACCGCAACAGTTTCACAGGAACGCACCCGCTTGTCGCTGCACCTTGTGCTCGACCACTTTACCTCACTCTAGACTGATTTATACTTCTGCATCGGACCTACGCCAGAGCCTCTACCGCTATAGACTACGCGTTGGTTTTCATTTATATCTCTGCGTCGTTGTTCGCGTAGACGCACAATTACACATGCAGAGGGACCATGTGAAACCCGGGGAGCGGTTATAGCAATCACAGCGCTTGCGGTACGCGTATAATTGACGTTTCATTTTTGGAGAGGTGCACGTCAGGGTACGCGCGCTACACAGCTATGGCCTGAGTTCGACACAGAAGTATAAATTGGGCTTTACCTCTGTTTAATGTAATCTTACATGGGGAAACCATGGCATGACCAAACCTACTATCAGAGAAGTAACGTTGGTTGACTTATATCTGTAGTGGTGATCATGACCTCTGACTACATGGATAGACTGTTTCTGCTGCTCCCTGATAGATACCTGTTGATACCTGTTATGTGTATATATATATATATATATATATATATATATATATATATATATATGTGACCCTGGACCACAAAAGCAGTCTTATGTGTCCATTTTCAAAAATTGAGATTTATACATCGTCTGAAAGCTGAATAAATAAGCTTTCCATTGGTGTATGGTATGTTAGGATAGGACAATATTTGGCCGAGATACAACTATTTGAAATTGAGAATCTGAGGGTGCAAAAAAATCGAAATATTGAGAAAATCGCCTTTAAAGGTTTCCATTTCTGTTAGTGATTGTGCTGCATCCACTTACAAAAATACATTTTAGATATATTTAAGGTAGGAAATTTAATAAATATCTTCATGGATCATGATCTTTATGTAATATCCTAATGATTTTTGGCATAAAAGAAAAATTGATAATTTTGACCCATACAGTGTTATGTTGGCTATTGCCACAAATATAACCGTGCTACTTAAGACTGGTTTTGTGATCCAGGGTCACATATATATATATATATATATATATATATGAAGAGTTTGGTTCCAAAACGCGATAAACGCCATTTTTTTAAAAACATTAGTTACTGCACAAATCAGTATTTTATCTGGTCGGTATTGAAAAGTCAATGTTTAATTTTAAGTAAAATGCGATATCCGCCATGTTATTCTGTCATGTTTTCTCCCTTTCTTTCTAAACCACGAAAAACGCCAGTCTCCCTTCTCTGCAGAATGCGATACATCCACTCAACCAATCACAACGCACCATTCCACGCAATGTAAACAGTAACGGAAGCGCTTATACACCCGGCTTCCTAGTTTTTCTTTTTTCTGTACTTTTCGATCAACAAACAAACAAACAAAAAAAATGAATAATTTTGACGGCATTAATGAACCTGTGGTTGTTTCATGCGTTGGGAAAGAAACGTAAGGCATCGAAATTGAATCATTTACGTGAGGAGATTAAGAAGATGAGGCACTCAGGAGGAGAAAAAATGCCGGCTGTAGCTTGTTCTCACAGGACAGCAGCATCAAACTTCTGTCACGCTGACACATTGACCCCAGGTGATCTTTTGAAAAACTTTCAATTGTTTTATTCAAAGTCAACGAAAACCTTGCAGGACCAAGCCATTTTACAGCTGATCGCCGTCAAAAATTCGTGAATCTTTGTGAGAGTACGTGTTTTTGTCTGTGAATACTTACTAAAGATATTATACTAATATTATTATACTAATAAACTTCATTTGTTGTGTATTTTCAACAGTTTCAATATGAAAAATAACTTATACTTATAAATAACTCTCTCTCTCTCTCTCTCTCTCTCTTGTTAATTCATTCAAATTAATTAAAATAAAAATATATTACATGGGTACTTTATTTCACTCAAGAATTCTAGATCTGAGCTGTAGATAAACGAAAATCATTTCCTGACTATATATCTATTCCGTCAGATTTTGCATTGCAAAACATTCATGAGTCCAAAAGATCAGATCTGTGCATTAAGACTTGCAGTGTAAATGCAGCCTTTGACCTGTAGCTCACAACTAAATGTGTTGAGGGTTATCATCATTATGACAGCATCTGATCTGATCTTGATCATTTTGATGAAACAAATTGTCCAGCTTATTGTATAACTAAAATACTGTATTTGTTATGAATATTTAGCCTGCATATTGCTAATTTTGTATTATTTCATCCCGTCTCACCTCAGTGTCTTCAGTTGACAGTCTGGATCCTGTAGTAAATCATTGAGCTGCTTCACTCCTGATTTTCCAGGATCATTTCCTGTGAGATCCAGCTCTATCAGGTGTGAAGGGTTTGATCTCAGAGCTGAAGCCAGAGCTTTATAACCTTCTTCTGTCACACTGCAGTTAGAGAGTCTAGAACAGAAAGAAAAAAATTCAGCTGATTAATCATTTAAACCTGAACAATTTAAATCCTTAACCTTGAATTTTATTTTGTACTTTGTACAAATGCATTGAAAGTTAGTTGCAAAAACTGACAACTGAATATGGAGGAAAATAAAAGGCACAGAAAAATTGAATATGTTAGACATCAACATCACTTTCGAGATTGCAATTATCTAAAACTGTACAGTTCTGAAAGTCTTTGATCTGAATGATCCACAACACGTAACCTGAAAATGGTTGAAAAATTTGAAAATTCAAGTTTGAGAATGGCCTAATTAAAGCCCTATAGCTTTAATGGCATAATTGAATAACTAATTTATTTGTCTGCTGGAAGCTAGATATTTTAGCCGACAAAGTTTTAAATATGGATATTTTTCTACACGAACGCATCGCTTAACTTCAGAAGGCCTTCATTAACCCCCCAGAGCCACATGGAGTACTTTTATCATGGATAGATGCACTTTGATGAACTTAAAAAAAAATTGAGAAAATCACTGCCATTATAAAGATTGGAAGAGCCAGGACATGTTTTTATATAACTCAGATTGTATTCGTCTGAAAGAAGAATGTCATATACACCTATGATGACTTGAGGTTGAGTAAATCATGGGCTAATTTTCATTTTTGGGTGAACTATCCCTTTAAGTACCAGTGCAGTTGTTACCAATTACACTACATATTTTACAAGAAAATATATTTGTCAATGATGGATCTGTAGCTCTTATTCTGATCTTTAACGTTAGATCTTTCCTTTTCTTGGAACAAAATTATTGCTTAATATCACATAAATATTACTCAATGAAAAAACACAACAACAGTAAAATAGCACAATGACAAACTTACTTATATTAAACATAAAACTTTTATCAACAAAATAAATAGGACTGATGGCAGGATATACCCCCATTATAACACTAATAAATGAAAGATCTTTGGATTTTACCCTTCATTTTTATAACAAATGCTTAGTTTGTAGTTCATTTATATGAATGTAAACACATCAATAATAAAATAGTACAATGACAAATTTGCTTATATTAAACATTGGACATTTATTAACAAAATGAATAAGAAGGATGATATGGTATACCTACGTTTTAACAAATAAATAAAAGATCTTTGGATTTTAGAACAATTGCTGAGTTTGTGGTTCATTATTATTTTGAATAAAAAAACACAACAACAATAGAACAAAGACAAACTCACTTATATTAAACAAAGAAATGCAACTTTTATTCACAAAAGTTCTCTTGCGCTTTTGCCTTCGGGATCGTCATGTCAGTCATCGCACCTCACTCTAGTCATGTGACTCCTGTGGCTTAACTTACCTCAGTAACTCCAATTTACACTTTGTATTCTTCAGTCCAGTGCAGATCAGCTTCACTCCTGAATCCTGCAGATTATTATTATTCATGTTCAGCTCTTTCAGATTGGTATCTGATCCAAGAACTGTAGCCAGAGCTGAACAGCTTTTGTCTGTTAAGTTACAATCATTTAACCTAAAAGGGAAATTAATCACATCACATAGTTAGAAGGATTTCTACATTTTTCTATACACAAATATTGAATTTGTTCCTTTTTTTTTTTACATAAACAGCATAGAAAAGAGGCTGAGTTAAACTAACATTAATCTTCAAAAACTACAATTTCCTGTACATTAGTATTTTTTACTCAATGACACATTTCCTAGATAAAATAAAGCATGTTTGAATAAAATAAAAAATAGTTGTATAAGATTTATAGCTTTTATAGCTATAGGATTTGTTCTCCATTTCTGTCACCTGATGGAGTTTGGGTTCTTGCCACTGTTGCTTCTGGCTTGCTTAGTTGGGGACACTTAATATTCAACAATATTATTGACTTGACTGCACAGACACTATTAAATGAGACAGCTTACACTTTTGTGGCAAGTTAAAGGCCTTTCACTATAATTTTAAAAATGCCTCTATTCACATATACACATCTTTTTGATATGAAATCTTTAATGATGTAAGTAAAGATACGATTACTTAAACCTAATAATCTAAGAAATGTTATTTGTTTTTAATATTTCAAGTTTAAGGTCAACCGATGCCTGATGCCGATATCTTAGAGAGCAAGGGCGAATAATAGGTTATATATCATTAATTTAAAGATAGTAAAGAAGCATCCATGACAATTGCTAAAAAGAACTGTACAGTTATTTTACTTAATATTTACTAAATTAGATTTTTTTAATTATATGAAAAAAAGATTTTGAACTTGATAAAAAATAATTGGTAGAAAATCCATTTTAAAATTTGAACATCAAATTTGATACAACAGGTTCCCCTTCGTCAGTCACTATGAGTAAGTCTGGACTGATGAATGGGGATCGCTTGCAAGAACCTTCTACTTCAAGTGAAACTAAATGAGCCAATGCACATTAGCATTGGCATTAGCATTAGCAATATGTAATGCGTGCACCGCGATGCACAACAGCTTGTGCAATTATGTAATGAGCAGCCAGTGCCTTGCATCCTCCTCTTTCGCTTCGGAGCCAGACAGTGAATGCTGTTCCGGTCCCCGGCAAGATCTTCTGACGGTGATTTTGAGTCTCTAAGAGGAAGCCTCTGTGTTTGGTGTTGGTGTGCATACCAACCTTACACATAACACACTATAGACTTCTATAATTCAATGTTAGGCTGCATAGATTAGGTCGGCCAGAAAAAGGAACACTTCCCATAAATCCTGATGTACTCGTTACATCATAAGAAGAATGGCATCTACGCTAATATTAGTCTCTCTGTTTATCCCGAGGTTTACCGCAGTCGTATCCAGATCTGATGAAGGACCTGCGTCTGGATGCGACGACAACGGAGTCCTGAAGTGTCACTAGTCCCTCCCTGTGAATGCCTCCTTCCTTCTACCTCTGTACAGATTATCATTGTTGGAATAATTCCGGTTCACGTGGCTATGCTGAAGCCATAATATTCTGTATTATAAATTTTAAGGCCAGACAAGTAGTTTGTTGAGGGTTGGTTTTGTAGGGAAGGACTACATGCCTGCACACATATAATTCAAACGCATACCTATAGATTGAACTCTTAATACGCATGTGCACGCCATCAGCGTTCTCGCGGGTTCGCGTTTTTAAAGTTTGCGTAGAGAGAACTTAAGAGTTTTCTGTTAAAACGGTGTCATGTTAGTGGCCCCTAGGTTAATAACTAATGATCGTTAAGACGGAAGTGAATCAATTAAAACTAACTTTAGCTGGAAAATAACTTTATTCTAGAGCTGTCATAAGTCAAAAAAGCATTTTCGAATGCATCCGTCCCCAAGATTGGTTTGCAGCGATCCACCTGAAGGCAGCGTACTTTCATGTCTCGATTCTAGAGCTGTCATAAGTCAAAAAAGCATTTTCGAATGCATCCGTCCCCAAGATTGGTTTGCAGCGATCCACCTGAAGGCAGCGTACTTTCATGTCTCGATTCTTCCTCGACACAGACCGTTCCTGCGGTTTCTGTTCGAGGGACAGGCAGATCAAAGTCCTGCCCTTCAGGCTGTTCCTGTCACCCCGCGTCTTCATGAAAGTCGCTGAGGCAGAAATTTTTTCCATTCCGAGAACGCAGCGTTCATATTCTCAACTATCTCTATGACTGGCTGATCCTGGCTCAGTCTCGAGATCAGTTGTGCGAACACAGGGACACGGTGCTCCGTCCCCTCAGCCTGGACAAGAGCAAACTCTACCATGTGCAAAGGATCTCTTATCTCGGTATGGAGTTGGACGGTAGACGGAGACGGTATTCACAGAGGAGCGCATCTGGTCCGTGTTGAACTGCTTGTGTTCAATCAAGAGCGGGACAGCGGTCCCACTGAAACTTTTTCAGAGGCTCCTGGGACATATTCCATCCACATCCACAGTAATGCCGTTCGGATTGCTTCATATGAGACCGCTTCAGCACTGGCTTCACGGCCGAGTCCCGAGATGGGTGTGGCAGAGTGGCACGTAACGGGTGCACGTCACCCCGCACTGCCTTCAAACTTTCAGCCCGTGGTCGGACCCTTCGTTTCTACGGGCAGGTGTTCCTCTAACAAGTGTCCAGGTATGCTGTGGTCTTCACGGATGCCTCTGCTACCGGGTGGGGGGCCACATACAACAGGCATGCAGTTCAGGTCTGTGGACAGGGCCTCAACTGCATTGGCACATCAATTGCCTCGAGTTACTCACAGTACGCCTTGCGCTATGCCGCCTCAGAGGGCCGTTACATGGCAAGCAAGTACTGGTCCGAACGGACAACACTGCGACCGTTGCGTACATCAACCGTTAAGGTGGTCTACGCTCCTGCTGCATGTTGCAACTCGCCCGCCATCACTTCCTATGGAGTCAGAAGCATCTGAGGTCGCTTCGTACCATTCACATCCCTGGTGTGCTCAATCATGCAGCCGACGAGCTCTCACGACAGCCTACGACTCCGGGAGAGTGGCGTCTCCATCCCAGATGGTCCAGCTGATATGGGACTTCTTCAGATAGATCTGTTTGCCTCTCTGGACTCGACCCATTGCCAGTTGCTTTATTCCCTGACCGAGGGGACCCTCGGCACAGATGCACTGGCGCACAGCTGGCCCTGGGGCCTACGCAAGTATGCGTTCCCCCCCGTGAGCCTTCTCGCACAGACACTGTGCAAAGTCAGGCAGGTCTTGTTAGTTGCGCCATATTGGCCCAACTCATGCTCCTCACGACAGCACCTCCTTGGCCCATTCCTCTGAGGAAGGACCTGCTTTCTCAGACACAGGGCACTCTCTGGCACCCGCGTCCAAGACCTCTGGAAACTCCATGTCTGGTCCCTGGAAAGGATGCACCTACCCCAGGCGGTGGTAGACACCATCACTTCTGCTAGAGCCCCCTCAACGAGGCGCCTCTATGCTCTGAAGTGGAAGCTGTTCGTTGAATCTTGTTCTTCCCACCGGGAAGACCCCCGAAGATATCCGATCAGAGTAGTGCTTTCTTTCCTGCAAGATGGGTTGGAGCCATGGACATCACTAGGCCCTTTTTAGGGGGGCTTCAGCCTAGCCCCCCTAAAAATGTGTGATTACACAAATTCGTGTTCGCTTCAGTCTTGTAATAATCAGATTCAGCACGTTCTTCATGTTAAATCCGCAGCAGCACCAAGCAGAGAGCGCATCAAAAACAGAGGACAGGGTGTGTGTGTGTGTGTGTGTGTGTGTGTGTGTGTGTGTGTGTGTGTGTGTGTGTGTGTGTGTGTGTGTGTTCATCTGATCCTCATTGGTCTGTCAATGCTCGTCAATGTCAGAATATTTGAGATGACCAATCAAATCAAAATAGGCGGGCTTTACGTTCACAGACGCTGCTGAGCGCGAATTTTAACTTTGGAATTTTGCGACTCGGCACTTCAGTGTACGGGCAAGTGCGAGATAAGATGTAAGTAGCTAAACTTAACGTTTCATATTGACTTGGTTTTAAAGCTGTTGTTATCCAATTTTTTTGCCTTCAAAACATCTTAAAATGCACATAATAGAGAAATAGAGAAATCAACATTTTCTCGGGGAAACCCCGAACCCCCCTAACTAACCTACCTCAAGTTCTGGACTACAGTGATTATAAAACCCTGCCATTGCATGGTAATGAAAGTGAGCATTAGACCCTAAAAACTAAAGTGTTATTTTTTTTTAAATCATACCCTCATTGGGGGCTTAGCTCCCCTAAAATGAAAATCCTAGAAACGTCCCTGGTTGGAGCGAAGGCTTTCTCCCTCCACCCACAAAGTGTATGTTGCTCTATTGCCGCACATCACGATGCAGTTGAAGGTAAGTCATTAGGAAAGCATGACCTGATCATCAGGTTCCTAAGGCGAGCGAGGAGACCAAATCCGCCTCACCCCCCCCTCTATACCCTCTTGGGACCTGTCTCTGGTGCTCAGCGCACTGCAGAGACCTCTCTTTGAACCATTACAGTCAGCTAAGTTAAAGATCCTGTCACTAAAACTGACTACTCTGGCTTCCATCAAGAGGGTAGGGGACCTGCAAGCATTTTTACTCTCACGTTGTCCTGAGACCCCGGCTTGGATATGTGCCCAAGGTTCCTTCCCTTCAGGAACCAGGTAGTGAACCTGCAAGCGCTGCCTTCGGAGGAGGCAGACCCAGCCCTGGCTTTTCTCTGTCCCGTCCGCTCCTTGCTGTTTTACGTGGACAGAATGCAAAGCTTCAGGACCTCAGATTAGCTCTTCGTCTGTTACGGAGGCCAGCAGAAGGGAAAGGCTGTCTCCAAGCAAAGGATTGCCCACTAGATAGTGGATGCCATCGCCTTGGCTTACGAAGCCCAAGGTGTGCCTTGCCTGTTTAGCTTGCAAGCACACTCAACTAGAAGTGTTGCTTCCTCCTGGGCACTGGCACAAGGCGCCTCGCTGACAGATATATGTGGCCAGTGGCCCTAGTGGCCAGTAACGCGAAGGACCCGTTCTTAGTGTCAGCTTGATACGCAACTTCCACCCCCATGGTCTGTCTTCTCTGCTGGTGTTCTTTCCCCCCTATAACTAGGCTGGAGACCCTGCTAGACTAGTCCATATGTGTATCCGTCACAGTGCCTCCCTCCAAGGTAGGATGTGGCTTCCGCAGCATTGCCTTCCCCAAGGTCACTGAGTGGGTCTTGCGGAACAGCAGTGACTGACCTTCTCTGTTTAGAGCTCCTCTTTCTGCCCAACACTGCGGTCAGGCCAGGTGGCTCAAGCAGAGTGCTGGAAGGGCCAGCAGCCGTGGCGTTTTGGTAGATATCCCCATTCGTCAGTCTAGACTTACTCGTAGTGACTGACAAAGGGGAACACCTTGGTTACGTATGGTAATCCTCGTTCCCCGAGGAGGGAATGGAGACGTGAGTCCCCTCGCCACAGTTGCTGAGCTTCTGCTGTACGGCTGAGTCACAGGTCCACCTCCTTGGTCACCGTGATTTTGCCAAGTAAGACATGGTCCTGGATCAACATATGTTGTTGATCCTGGATCAACATTCCTGTCCCAAAATGTAGTCCTTACCCAATTCCTACAGCTTTACCTAACCCTACCCATAACTTTTCCCTAAAATCAGAGGGTAATGAAAGGTGAATAACACTGATGTTTAAGTACTTCATCCTAGTTCTAAGCCTAAAGGTGACATAAACTGTAAACTTGTCCCTCAAATCTGATTGGTTGATTGGAAAGTTGATCCAGGATCAACAAAGATGTTGATCCTGGATCATGTGGTACTTGGTGAAATCACATTCACCCTGGCTCCTTAGGGGAAAAACAAGTATGCGAGGCACTTTCGCCTGCCAATGTGCATTAGCTCGTTTAGTTTCACTCAAAGTAGATAGGCTCTCGCAATCGATCCCCATTCGTCAGTGACTTACGTCACTGACTTACGTCTCTGTTCCCTCCTCGGGGAACGAGGGTTACCATACGTAACCAAGACATTTTTGATGAATGTTTATTTGTAAATCTCTTAATGATTTACATGTTGCATTACATTAATGTTACATTAAACTACTCATAAAAATAAGCATTTAAAATATCTAATTACTGGGAGATATGTATTTTATTTAAAGGTGTGGTCCAGAGTTTTTGAAAACAGTAAGGGGCTTGTCTACTAATGATGGGGAGGAGAGAGTGATCAGTGCACACAGCACAGACATTAGCCAAACAACTACAGAAAGAGAGAGATGGTAGATAAAAAAACAAAAGAGGAAAATGTCTGCCGAACTTAAAATTAAAAAGAATGCTTATGTGACACACACATGACACACAGAAAGAAGGAATTCAGTTTCTCTTATACGCTTGAGCGAACAATAACACACACAATTATGCCAAAATGTCTGTTTTGTCGAATAACCTCATAACATAAAAGCAGTCTTAAATGAGCATAAAGAGTTGTGAGAGAATGAGGCGCGTGTGAGATCCGCGTCTCTGTCAGCAGCGGCTGGTTTTAAAGGGACAGCAGCCAATAAAGCTTTCTGTCAGAAAAGTTAATCAAAGAACAAAAGGGAACAGAGACAATTACTCCCTGCTCTTGACTAAATAACTGTTGTAGCTTTAGTAAGGATTAGCCGATATTTAATCTAATTCAGTGTAGACTGTTTGATAAGTGTATTAAATTTATTGCTATTGTTTTGTATATGTTAGACAGGAAGGAAGGGCACCTGTAAATATGACATTTATTATGGGTTCATGTGAGGATTGTTTGAAGTTCACTTAAAGGTGCCCTAGAATGTGAAATTGAATTTATGTTGGCATAGTTAAATAACAAGAGTTCAGTACATGGACATGACATACAGTGAGTTTCAAACACCATTGTTTTCTCCTTCTTATTTAAATGTCTTTTTTAAAAAAACCCCTGAAAAACAGGCCAATCTCCACATAATACCGACTGTGACGCAACAGTCGGGGATCACGCCTCTAAAGATTTGCATATCCCAGCCCTCAATGACAAGCACTGCACAGCCGAACCATCGGAACAAGCGAGGATCAGAGAAAAAATGGCAGATCATGGAAATAAATGCTATGTTCCAGGCTGTGCAGGGAATGTGAGGTATTTTCATACCCTTCCCCCAGAAAAGAAATGTCAACAGGCGTGGTTGATGTTTATATATAATCGGATACCGCAACAGTTTAATTCGAAGTTGTTAGTTTGCTCTGCCCATTTCACCACGGACTTATTTTCGAGCCTGGGACAATATCAAGCTTCACTCAGCGTTTTAAACTGAAGAAGGGGGTAATTCCAACTATATTCCCGCAACCGGTAAGTAGTGATTTTATTAAAGATAATTTACACTATGTTAGATCCAGCGCAAGACCCTAGTACAGTAATAGCAAACTCCAAGTAACGAGCATACATAACTAACGTTAAATAGGCTAATTCTCAGTGAATAAACTATACAAAAAGCGGTCAAAAGTGATTTTATTAAAGATAATTTACACTGTGTTAGATCCAGCGCAAGATCCTAGTACAGTAATAGCAAACTCCAAGTAACGAGCATACATAACTAACGTTAAATAGGCTAATTCTCAGTGAATAAACTATACAAAAAGCGGTCAAAGAACAATCCACACAGCGCGAGTTTATCTCTCTTGCCAAACTCGCTATGAAATCAATGACGCTGTTACACTGCACAACGAAGCTCTTACTGTATGTCATCGTTTGCATTGGTGAAAGCGTTAGAGAGAGAAACTGCGTTGTCTCGCGATCAACAGACTGTCATCTGCTTGCTCAATGCTCATCACAGCAACATTTTATGTGATGGAAATAGATTTAAATACTTTAAAAACATCTCACGATTCATTAATCTCGATAGCTGTAATAGTTAAAACGTATATAACAGCTGTAGTAAAAGTATTCGAGAGAGTTTCACATGTCATATTTCATATGCAAGCATGTCAGCCAATCACAGCAGTGGCCAGTTCTCACAGCAGACACGCCCCTTCAAACAGAGTGTTCAAATCAGAGACTAAAATCAGGCTAGGAAAAATGCCTTTTATTTCTAAATTATGACTATTTTTGATCTAAAAAACATACTAACATTATAAGGGCAACCCAGGAAACATTATAAAATAATAATAAAAAAAAACATTCTAGGGCACCTTTAAAGGTTCTCTAAGCGATCCTGGGTGACATCACTTCTTGTTGACGTTCGAACTATTGTCAAACAAAACAGAGGCTAGCTAGACCCTCCCTCCTCCTCATCCGTGCACTAACCCCTCAAACCCACCCCCAAACACTTCTTGTCCGTTATTGGCTGGAACAGTTTGTTATGTTTCGTAGAGCGGGTCGCTAGAGTTTGTTTTTGTAGCCGTTTGTGGAGCCTGGGGTGTCCGCAGAGACCGCGTTTTTTTACAATGTGTTCAGGGGACAGGCAGCTAGCGGATAGTGAGGAGATGTTTGCTGTATGTGACAAAAAATGTTTTGGCTTTAAAAACGCGTGACATCGCTTAGAGCACCTTTAAATTCAAAATGGTTCTATTCTATTTTAAGCCTAATATATAAATAAAAAAACATGTATAGCTGTCAATTTCACTTTAATGATGAATGAATATAATTAACGTTTAAAATTGGGGGGAAATCTATTTTATCCAATCAATGGTACAGGCCTTCATTCATAAAAAGATTCATAAACAAATATTTAAAATATACTGTCTTTATGTTGTCTTTACATTAACCCTCTGGGGTCGGCCATCATGTGGGCGTGATGAGCTCAACTTTTTCCTTATCAGTGCAAAAGAGGATCAAATTACTAAACAGCGTGGAATAATTCACCTTTTCCCCAGAGGAATTTGAAACTCGGACGACGAATGGCTGCATTTTGAAGAACGAATTGACCCCGCCGAGGATACAAATTCGGAGTAAGTTGTTTAGTGTTATAATTCCTTTTCTGATCATAGAGCTCAAATGCATTTTCAGACTATATTTTGCCTAGTTTTGACATAGTAAATATTACCTCACAACATTCGTGTAGACCTATACGCTCGTGTAAATACGCTCGTGGTCAGATCTTTCGCCTAGCGTGCCAGAGGTTATGGGTTCGAATCCGCCCTCGGTATAGTTTTTTTTCTCTCATCAAAACCGAATATGTTCATCAATTGTTACAGTCTATATCAAACACACACGTATATAGGACACACGTTTGTGTGCATTTTATTTTGTGATTTCACCGGAATGAATAGTGTTCGCAATGGCGATAGATTGAAGAGCGCGTCCTAAGAGCGAGTGAAGACTGCGCACGCGTCGCCACAAGAGACTGTATCCATGACACTGATAGCAGGACACGAGCGCTCAGCTTGAGTTCAAAAACAAAACTGCCATAAACAGATACTTGCAGTGACGCGGTCTACCCATCAATAGATGTTTCTCCGTCCATCAACAGATACATTGTGCATCTATAATCATAATTGTACATCAGTTTACTTTGGATAATGTGCTAACAGTTTTTTGCTTTTGTTTTGTTGTGTTTACATCGTCACCATCAGCCTTCAGAAATCATTCTGATATAATTTTTTTTTAAATCAATGTTGGAAACAGTTGTGCTGCTTAATTTTTTTTTAACCTGTGATAGTTTTTTAGGATTCTTTGAATGCCATTTTTTTTATATAAAAAAAACAAGTTTTTTTTTTTTTTTTTTTTTTTTTTTGAAAGGATGTGTTAAGTGATATGAATGACTTTAAGTCTTTATGTTCTTAGGAAAGATTTCTATTTTGAATAAATGCTGTTCTTTTTAACTTTTTATTCATCAGTGAATCATTCTTAGTTCAGGCTGCCTCACAGCACCTTGATGGGCCATTAGCCATTAGGGGAGTGTCTTTAGTCTTCCCAGGTGTAAATCACATTAATATTCATAGGCATTAACACTCCCACGCATACAGCACTGCCCTACAAAGGCAAAACACCGTAACATCATGTTTGGTCAAAAATGAGTTAATGTCATTTTTGTGGTATTTGAGACCTCCTTTATCATGTGAATAAATATCGTGAGTCAGTTTGATTGTTTTAACGAGAAAATAAAGGGCTATGGCAACCGTAACATCCAAAACCACATGAGAAACCACAGCAGAACGCCGTAACAGCAGTTACGGCTCTTTGCCTTTGTTCCAGCACGCTGAAGTTGAGTTAGGTGTTCTGACTTTGTTTAGCCTGGCATCAAGAGAGATGTTACGGTGCCGCTGTGATGTTACTGTACACTCTGGCTTTGTCATACTGTCAAATTTTGCCGCTCTCAAACCACGTAACGTACACACGACACATCTTTGGTAAGAACATACCAAAAAATGTATTATAAACATGATACATTTTCGATTGCATTCTGCTTAATTCAGCTAGTTTGCGAGAACAACATACCACCAACTTTGCTGGCCAGACAAACTGCTAACTATGCAATCAGAAACAAAGCAAGGTGAACAAGCCATACGGCAAGCTAATAGGTTGTCATAAATGTTGTTTTTCGCTCAGGACGATTAGTTCAGATCTGTCAATGTCAGTGACAGCCCGGAGCTAACGTTAGCTAAATTTAATCTGTGTCACGTAAATTAGCGCTAACGTTCAGAGACGCCAAAAACTAATTATTAAATACACAGGCATCCTACCTTTCCATGCAATCCAATACAATCCATGGAAAATCCATAATCCATAGCAATGCACGTCATCTGATGTATCCACAACAATCCATACGTGTTTGAGCCATATTTCCTTCTTGCAGGTGTTCATGTCAGATCTTACTCAAATTCATATAGCACAAAGCTCGCTAACGTCCGTACAAAGTAGGCTAACCTAAATGGTAAAAGTAATTCCATCTTTTTTCGGTTGACTGTCTATTATCTCAGATTTAAAAAGCAGTAATCCAAGTCGAGTTCGTTGACTGTGCATCTTGAGCAGTTAACCCTTTAACTGTCACCACACCTCACCCATTCTCCCCTCCCCTCCCTTTTTTCGCATAGACATGAAAATCACTATCCAAACTTAAATGGTTGTAATTCAATAATGCTTTGTAATAGACCTATGGACAAATTGTGTTCCCAATTTTAAATTGATATCTCAAAAAATGAGCTTTCAGTAAGATTTTATTTGGGTGCAGTAACAAACTTTGTCACTAGATGGACAGCCAAGCTTCCTTACTGACCATATAAGAACACCTCCATTTTCATATATGCTTTGAGTGATCTGAACCAAGTATTTCCATAATGTGCAAACAATTTATGAAGTAGAAATCCTATTCAGAAGTAGTATGAGTTGTTTGGCAGTATTTGATTTGAATTCAACCTCTAATAAACGCATAAAACAATATGTGCGTTACAGCTGGCAGCCGCATCACAAATCGAGAATCCATAATATTTTTGTTTATATATATAAAAAAGATTTCTGACTTTTTTTTAAATAAAATTGAATTGTGTTATTTTTTGAACTCTTGGTATGAAAACAAACTGAGCTTTCTACCAATTTAATGATTTTTCGTGTTTATTGCTTTTTCAAAATAAAGGCCTAAAGACGCCTAATGAATATGAAATATTCTTGTTGCAAATTGATAATTTATGTTTAATTAATTATTACTCTATATCTTGCATTTAAATAAATATACCTTTGTATTCAATTATAATTAAATGATCTTTATTGTGGAAATATTTCTTGTATTTATTTATACTGTACATACTGTACTTCAAAGTAACTTATCTGTCATACTGTTTAACTGTGTTAGTGTTGCTGCACTATCCTGATCATTATAGCACTAAATAGGAACAACCAAAGGTCTTCTATATAATTTAAAACACATACCATGATGACTAGACCTTGGTTAGGTGTTCTTACAATGGATGTAAGTATGGGGAACAGCAAGCAAATATTGAGTATATGTCAGTTACTGCCTTTTGCCTTTGCACAACTCCTCATTTTTGGCACATGATACAAAGGCAGAGTACAGTAACTGCCAAACAAGGGTCAAAGGTCAATTTTGAGCTCAAGATTTTTTGCATACAAACATTTCTTCATTATAGCAACTAGTTGTCAAATTTTGGGAGTCCTACCTATAATACTTTTGTCTGGACAAAATAGAAACTTTAAAGTCATTTTTCTCAGTTTCACACTCTAGCGAGTTAAGGTCTTTTGCCTTTGCAGGGCAGAGCACTGCTGACCCAAAAACTGATGTAAGACATTCAAATCGTTATATTGATCTTTCTGAAAGAGTGGTCAGAATGATTTTCACTTCATTTTGAAGTAAAAATTCTAGCCTACAAGAATAGTAACTCAAAAGTATTGTGGACAACTATTCAGTATGTGTTAAATGGCCTTATTGCGGTGACATTTTTTTTCCCAAAACGTATTAACCACGCATATTTTTTTTTTCTATAAAATGCAAACATGTACATCCATTTTGCTCACATATTATTGTAGCAGAGTTTGTGCTGAATACAGCAAATTTATATGTTGGCAAATGGTATGTTTTAAGTAGCTGAAATAAGCACAAATGTCAGGGCATGTCAAAACACCTAAAGAGCCCCAAAACAGCTCAGACCCCAGAGGGTTAATCTGGAGATTAACTGTGAAATTATTACATTATAAATTATATAAATAAAATATAACCCTATAAAAAAAGTGTTTTTAATTGTGATTAATCACAAAAAATAAATAGATTAGTCTGGTTATTTTTTTTAATCGATTGAAAGCACTATTTAAATTATAACCTTTCAGAATACAATCTTTTTGGCAATATGAAATAACATACAGTATTAAATTACAAACAAAAAAAATTCTTCCTCGAGTACGAGTATGAGCTAATATATAATTCTATATAAGTCATAAAATTCTGGTGTATCAAATGGTATAAAAATATGTTATTTTATATTTTGTCTAAAGGTTTGATAAACTGTCTCCATCAAAAATACAAAAATAGTATATTTTAAAAACTATTATTTCATATGTCAGGCTTTACAGGGTTAAGTATGAAATGTCATGATGGGGAATCACTATAGAGTAATGTAGATGAATGCATTTTTCAGATGAGAGTAAAACAAAGACTTACAGAGCTCTTCTGGAGGTTTTAATGACTGCCGATAATCTAATGAGGCACTCGTCTGATTTCTTGAATTTCTGAAGCTCAAACTCCTCCAGCTCTTCCTCTGATGTCAACAACACAAAGGCTAAAGCAGACCACTGGGCAGGTGAAAGGTCACCAGATGAGAGACTTCCTTTGCTAAGGTGGGTCTGAATCTCGTTCACCAGAGTTTGGTCGTTAAGTTCATTCAGACAGTAGAACAGATTGATGGATCTCTCTGCAGGAAGATTATCTTCTAATTTCTGCTTGATGTACTGAACTATTTCCTTGTTGCTCTGATCATTGCCGTCTCGCTGTGTTAACAGACCTCGTAAGAGTCGTCGATTGGACTGGAGTGAAAGACCGAGGAGGAAGCGAAGGAAAAGGTCCAGGTGTCCATTGTCACTCTCCAGCGCCTTGTCCACTGCAGTCTTGAGAAAATCAATCATGGTTTCATTTCTGTTTTCCTGTTCTGTAGACTCATGATCAAACACACTTGTCTTGTTGATGTCTAGAAACAGATGTGCATAAAGGGCTGCAATAAACTCTTGAATGCTCAAGTGAACAAAGCAGTACATGGTACCAAGACTGATCCCTGTTTCCTCCTTAAAGATCTGGGTACACATGCCTGAGTACACTGATGCCTTATAGACGTCAAGACCACAGGCTTCCAGGTCTGTGTCATAGAAGATCAGGTTGTTTCTTTCCAGCTGATGAAATGCCAGTTTCCCCAGTGAAAGGATGGTGTCTTTATCCCAGGAAATATCTGGTGCGTATTCTCCATCATACTTTCGGCGGCTCTGCTGGATCTGAAAGCGGAGAAAGTATGTGTACATTTGTGTCAGAGTCTTGGGAGTATCTTCAGTGTTTGATTCCTGCAGTGTATTAGAGCTCTCATCAGCCTGAGTGTTTTTCACATCATTATTTCTCTTCTCCTCCAGAATGCTCTGGAGAACAGTGGCTGAAATCCAGCAGAAGACTGGGATGTGGCACATGATAAAGAGACTCTTTGATTTCTTAACATGATCAATGATTGTGTTGGCTTGAATATCATCCGTGAATCTTTTTTTGAAGTACTCTTGCTTTTGTGCATCACTGAATCCTCGTATCTCTGTCAGCCGGTCGATACAGTCAGGAGGAATCTTACTGGCAGCTGCTGGTCTGGTGGTGATCCAGATGAGAGCAGAAGGAAGCAGATTTCCCTTCATGAGGTTCGTTAGGAGAACATCCAGTGAGGCTGGTGACGATACATCATGCCACGTCTCATTACAATCAAACTTCAGAGGAAGGCGACATTCGTCCAGTCCATCAAGGATGAACAGGACTTTGAATTGATTCCTTTTTGTAAGGTTCAGTCCTTTTGTCTCTGGGAAAAATTGAGTTATAAGGTCCATCAAACTTAGTTTTTCTTTCTCCTTTAAGTTCATCTCTCTGAATGGAAGAGGAAATATGAAGCTGATATCTTGATTTTCTTTTCCTTCAGCCCAGTCCAGAACAAACTTTTCCACAGAGACTGATTTTCCGATGCCAGCTACTCCTTTTGTCAGTACAGTTCGGATCTCCTCGTCTTGTTCAGGTGCTTCAAACAAATTTGTGCATTCAACTTGTATCTCTTGTGCTTTATGGTGCCTGGAAGCAACTTCAATCTGTCTCACCTCATGTTCAGTATTGACCTGTTCACTGCCACCCTGAGTGATATAGAGATCTGTGTAGATGTTATTCAGAAATGTGGAGTCACCTTGCTTCGCAAGTCCTTCAAACAAACATTGATACTTCTTTTTTAGGCCACATTTCAGCTGATGAATGAAGAACAGCTCATCTAAACACAGGAACAGAAAATAGATAGTTTTAGTCTTCATTTTCTCTCCTACATTTATAAGAGACAATCAGACAGATGATCACGAGTCGCTTACCTTCTAGAGCATCAGCAGCTTCATCTTGCTTCATCTCTCTCAGGTAATGTAGTGTGAGATCAAGAGCTGCTGATTTGATATTGGATCTGTTTTCAATAAAGTCATTCACAAAGTGTTGTGTGTTCTCATTTTGTAATATTTTTTTATACTTCTCCAGTTCATTCTTCAGAAATGTGATTATTTTGCTCTCAAGATCCTACAAACAAAAGTAAGAGAATAAAAATGAATAACACAATTTAAGCCAAATTGTACATCTACATTTGGTCAACACTATTTATTCAATAAATAGTAAAAAATCCAGTTAAAAGACTAACATGCTAACCATGTTTTTCTAAAATGTGTTTAAAATGAAGAATACGTGATCAAGAAAATGTTTATTTCTTTGTTCAATAACATTTGCTTGTTATAAATATTAAACATTTATAAAAATGTGTTTTCCTACCTGGAAGATCCCTTTAAGATTGTCTTTGAAATTCTCGTGGTCCCTGTGAGTCTGAACATCTGAGTTTAATGTCTCATATTGAAGCCTGTAATCAAATATATACAAATAAATACTGATTTTCCAGGCAAAATATCACAGAAAGAGAAATAAGCATTTGCTGTGAATATTCTGATAAATATTTGATCTGATTAATGACAAATATTTGATCTAAACATGTTTCATGATTGGTATTCACTGATACAACTTTTAAACGCAGTCAACGTGTTACAAACAATTAGAAGCTCATGAAATACCTTTTATTAGATGATGGTGTTTTCTCACTGAAGTCTGGTACTTCACCTTTAGACCAATCACTCTTCAGAGACACAGAGCTGGACACATCTGAGCCTGATTTTACACTGATGACACAAGAGAGAGAGAAAACACTTTAGTAAAGGAGGATTAACTGTGTCTGAAACACAGAAATGCACACACTAAATTAATAAATCAGTAAATAAAATTTTTCCATGCCTGCTGCGCTATCCGGCGACAGTATCCTTTGCTCTACTGTGCGTGTTCGCGGCCGCGACACACACTTCTATCTAAAAGAGCACGAGACATTTTTCTCAAAATGTTTCACACTTCCTGTGGCTCATGCAGAGCCCCGCTTATCGCTGGAGACCGCCATGTGATCTGCGCTCTCTGCCTGGGCCAGGAACACACAGCCCTCGCGCTCTTGTCGGGGGGCTGCGTCCATTGTGAGGAACTTCCGATGTCGACCCTGCGGGCTCGACTCGAAGTTTTCAACGTGGAAGCTGTCACTCCGCAGGAAGAAGCGCCGTTCTCAGAGACCGCTGGAGCCTGATGTGGCATTTAAGCGCTTGCCGGAGCATCTCCCTCGAGCCTCTCCCTCGCCTTCTCCGTGGACGCGGAATTTATGTGCCTCCTCTCCATGGCCGTCGACCAGCTCGGCCTCGAGTGGGTACCGCGAAAGAGCCCACGCCTAACAGACTGGACAGCTGTTTCCTGCATCGCCGCCCCCAAGTGCCCGCATCCAGGTCTGCACCTTTTCTGCCGGAGCTCCACGCGGAGCTTTCTAAATCGTGGAATGCACCATTCTCCGCGAGGCTCCACTCTCATGTCTCCTCGACACTCTCCCAAGTGGACGGCGCCGCCGAGAAGGGGTACAATGCTATTCCCCCATTGGAGGCGGCGGTAGCAGCGCATCTTTGTCCACCCTCCGCGAGATGGCGCTCAAAGTCTGCCCTCCCGTCTAATGTCTGCAGGACCACGTCAGCTCTCGTCGGCCGCACGTTTTCAGCCGCCGGAAAGGCTGCGTCCGCCCTGCACTCTATGGCTGTGCTTCCGATCCTTCAGGCCGATCTCCTCCGTGAATGGGATGAGAAAGGCAGGGATCCAGCTGCCATCACAGATTTGAGAAGCGCGATGGATCTTTCCCTTCGTGCTATGAAATCCGCGGCTCAGGCGATTGGAAGATGTATAGCTTCGCTCACCGTCACAGAGAGACACCTCTGGCTGACGCTCTCTGATATGAGGGAATCCGAGCTCTCCCCTACAGGTCTCTTCGGCCCAGCGGTTAATGGGATCGTCGACCACTTTTCTGAAGTGCAAAAGACCTCGCAGGCCATGAACCTCTTCCTGCCTTGACGCTCCAGCTCAGCTGAAGGCCGCTCACATGACCAGCCTCCTGCGCGAAGCACTAACTAGTGTCCAGCTCAGCCTCCTTCTTCGCAGCGACAACAGGGCGGCCACCCTAGATCGCGCTCATCCAGCCGTCACAGGCCACCTCCCCCATGGGGGCCTCGGCCTAAGATCACGCTGAAACCAAAGCATGCGAAGTCTTCCTAGCAGCAACAAGGAGGAAAGGACGGTTGAGTCCCGCCGCGGCCGGACCACCGTCAAAATATCTCGCCTTGTCAGTCCCCTTAGAGAAGGCTATTGCAGCGGTGTGTTTGGCAGCCAACGAGCCGGTAAAACAGCCCGCTCGCCTGCACACACCGTTGGTGTTTTAAGTGTAGAAAATGTGCCCACATCTCAGTGTTCACCCCTACACACAAGCACAATACCCCCGTGTCTCGCACACTCACAGAACCCACTCTCATAAAGCTGGCAAATGCCGCTCGAGTGTTGAATGTAGGAAATGTGCCCACAACTCTGTGCCCACGTCTACTCGCTGCCCACTCTGTCACATGGCCAAAACAGCTTCATATCGGTCAGGTTATGAACGTAAGTTACGTGCCCGCTCACGAGCGCTCACGCTTACTAACAAACACCTCGCCCCCGGGCGCTGCTCGCGCATCACAAAGTTATCACAAAACGTTCCTCGTACAAAGCAATCGGGATGTCACACGTGAAACACAGCCATCAGCAAGCCGCCGTATCCAAGTACCGAGGGCGCGCGTGCCGCGCCCACACCTCCGGTTCAGTTTCCCAAGCCCACGAAGTGTGGTGATCGTAACCCCGCGTCCATTCTGTCCCTAGCTATACATGTAAAAGCATGGGAAGCTATTCCAGGGGTATCAGAATGGTTGCTGAGCACAATAAGACAGGGCTATTCACTACAATTCGCTCGCCGTCCCTCGCGCTTTCGAGCACGGACCGTGACGAAAGTGAAAGCGGAAGTAGCGCATCTACTCCTTGCAGAAATAGTCAAACTGCTGTGCAAAGGGGCCATAGAACCGGTACCTCCTTCTCTGAGCGAGTCAGACTTTTACAGTCGCTATTTTCTCATACCCAGGAAGGACGGAGCTCTCAGACCTATCTTAGATCTGAGATATTTGAACAAAGCTCTCATGAGAAGACCGTTCAAAATGCTCACGACCAGACAAATTCTCATGCAAATTCGCCCCCGGGGGACTGGTTTATCTCTCTCGATCTGAAAGACGACTACTTTCAGATTCAGATAATACCCCAGGCCAGTCACAGGCCATTCTTGAGATTCGCCTTCGACGGTCAGGTATATCAATACACCGTCCTCCTGTTCGGCCTGTCTTTAGCACCCCGTACATTTACGAAGTGCATGGACGCGGCTCTCGCCCCCTTGAGATTAGGGCATGCGGATTCTGAACTATTTGGACTATAGCTCATTACTGCCCAGTCAGCCAGTTTCCTTTCTGGGGATCGAACTGGACTCTGTGGCTATGAAGGCTCGTTTATCGACACAGCGTGCGCGCCGTGTTCGACACCTGGCCGCATCTTTCCAGAAGGGCAGCATCGCTTCTCTGAAAACATTTCAGAGAATGCTGGGCTGTATGGCATCAGCTGCAGCAGTGCTTCAGCTGGGCCTACTGCGCATGCGCCCGCTACAACGCTGGTTGAATGCTTGGGTGCCTCACCGAGCTTGGGCTTCCGGCTGCAGACGAATCAAAGTGACTCAGAGCTCAGCTCTGCAGCCCTGGTTAGCGGCCGACTGGTACCAGCGGTGGGGTGACGATGGGTGCTGTCTCGTACCGAAAGGTCATCTCGACGGACGCCTCCAACTTAGGTTGGGGCGCTCTCTTCGAGGGCAGACCGGTCTTTGGCCTGTGGTCAGACCGAGAGAAATGCCTTCATATAAACGGTCTGGAAATGATAGCAGTCGAGAACGCTCTGAAGTGCTTTCTACCGTTCATACGAGACCACCACGTTCTAGTCCGCTCGGACAACATGTCTGTGGTGTCATGTGTGAATCCAGAAATCTCTGCGATCTGACGAAACGCCTCCTGGTCTCAGCACTGGTATGGTCTCAGCACTTACTGTGCTCTCTGAGAGCTGTGCATGTGCCAGGCCACCTGAACGACGGCCCAGAACTGTCCTGCACCCCCAGACAGTCCAGTTGCTATGGCGCCTTTTCAGCAAAGCAGAAGTCGACCTGTTTGCGTCAAAAGACAACGCTCACTGCCCGATGTTCTTTTCAAAGAACGAGGACGCGCTGGCCCAAATCTGGCCCAGCCGCCCACTTTATGCTTTCCCTCCGGTCTCACTGATGCCACAGGTAATCAGGAGAATCAGGGAAACGCGCCACTCGGTGCTCCTTATAGCCCCGCAATGGGAGAACCAAATCTGGTTCCCAGAGCTGACGTGGCTGTCACGCACAGTCCCTTGGCCGATTCCGGTGAGGAGAGAGAAGTCCTCTCTCAAGCCCGCGGCTCAATCTGGCATCCCCATCCAGAGCGCTGGTCTCTGCACGTATGGTTAACCAACGGATACCCGTTGTCTTGCCAGAAGGGGTTATGAACACGATTCTACGTGTCTAAATGGTCTGTGTTCTCCAAATGGTGTGCCGACATAAATCTGAACCCACGAACATGTTGGTTCTCATGGTTGCTTAGCATCCTTCAAGAGCTGTTGGACAGGGGCAGGTCTCCCTCCATGCTTAAAGTATATGTGGCGGCCGTTGCAGCGTTCGCTGAGTCGACGCGCGGCCAGTCAATAGGAAGGAACGAGGAGCCAGGAGGATGAATCCCCCACGACCCCCGTCGGTTCCTATATGGGATCTTTCTTTGGTCCTAGAGGCCCTGAAAGCATACCCCTTTGAACCACTAGATTCCGTGGATCTAAAGTACCTCTCGCTCAAAACCATTTTTCTGACAGCTCTGTCTTCAGTCAAACGTTTGGGGGATTTACACGCACTATCTGTTACCGCTGCGTTTCTTGAGTTTGGACCAAATCACTCTAAAGTCATCCTCAAGCCAAGACATGGCTATGTCCCTAAGGTAATTGGCACTCCCTTCAGAATGCAGGTAATTTCTCTATCGGCTCTGCCAGCATCCGATAGTGAGAGCGATGTTAATCTCCTCTGCCCTGTCAGGGCGCTGAGGGCTTACATTACGCGCTCTACCCCTTTCAGGCGCTCGGAGCAGCTCTTTGTTTCATTTGGTGGGTGCACCAATGGTCTCGCCGCCTTGAAACAGAGCCTGCCCAGATGGATAGTGGACACTATAGCGAATGCTTATGTGTTTAAAGGTCTGCAATGCCCTTTGGGCATCAGGGCTCATTCCACTAGGGGCGTGGCCTCGTCGTGGGCTTGGTCCAGCGAGATTTCCATTCATGACATTTGTGAGACAGCGGGCTTGGCCTCCTCGTCCACATTTGTTAAGTTTTATAACCTAGAAGTTCCTGCCTTGCAAGCTAGACTTCTGTCAGTATGAGTGGGGTGTATGTTCCGCCCAGATCTGATCATGCGCAGACTACTCTCACGTGACTTTAGCTCTCCTGGTTGAGCTCCACTATATGGGTTGATATGCTTTATATAGACCGGCAGCGCCGCTCTGTATTCCCTATGGGTGCTTATGTACATGTGCCGGCCCGCGTTGCTGGCCGCCTGATTGCCACTTATCTATGTTCCCCGGGATTCCCTGGGACTCATGAAGTGGATGCTTGGTGCGCATAGCGTTGACAAGGGGTTCCCGTAGCGTAAGCAACTTATGCAACTTACGCAATACGAGAGAACCTCTCGTAAGAGAACGTACTCGGTTACATAAGGTAACCTCGATTCTCTCTAGAAGAGGGAAAGAGTATTGCGTAACCTGCCGTGCTCGCGCCACAAGCGACTTTCGCTTCAGTCGATGAAAACCAGGGAAGCAGCCTCCAAGCCGTACCTTTATACGCTAAGCCGCACCCATTCTGGCGTGCTGTGACGCGTAGAGGGCGCGACGTCATGCCAGGCACAGTGGTAGGCTGCTGCAGTAGCCACAGGGCAGCCAATGAGCACGCTTGACAGCCTGCTCTAGGTCTGCTAGCTGCTGTACTGCGTTGACAATAAATACAATATTAAGGATAATTTTTGGCTTCATATTTCGAGAAAAGATGACTTTACCCGTAGCGTAAGCAACTTACGCAATACTCGTTCCCTCTTCTAAAGAGAACCGAGGTTACATTATGTAACCGAGTACGTTTTTGTTTATTGACAGAAATAGAGAGCAGAAATGTCTGTGCGACACAGTTTTGTTAGCATACTTTGCAATTAAATTAAGTGTATAGTTGTTTCCTAATGTCTGTCAATAATTTTATGATCTAAAAACCAAAGTCATTTTTTGGATTAATTCAGCATCTAGAAGGTTATTAACAAATAATTAACTGTGATTATATAGACTATATATTATATAGGGATTTATAGACAATATCAGAGTTAATTTAAGAAGTTAAAAATTGAAGTTGTGCAAAGCATTTGCAAATATAAAACAATGTTTAAAGTTGTATTATTGCCAGGAAAACAATCAAGTTTAAACTGAGAGTGTGAAAACAGACGCAGTCTTACCGGTGTTTCTCTGAGAGACTCATCTGAGAGAGAGAGTCCTTTCCTCTTTCCTCTGACATACTGCAGCTAAACTGACACTGAAAACTGATCAGCACTGCTTTCTGAAAACACTCAATCCTTCAGCATCACCTGGAAATCACAACATTTTACACACATCAACAACATCTTATTGAAGACAATAATGAAGAATAAAGAGTTATCATCAACAACAGACACAACAAAAACAATGTATCAAATATAGTGAGTTTCGTTCATTGCCATGTAAAATAACCAAATGGTCTTAATCATTTCTGATTCTTTAATGAGTTTAACTGACTCTAAATATGAATTTATTGGGGAACAAGAATTGTGTTTAAAACTCTGAATGGGAAAATTGAACCCAATTTGTTATATTCTCTATTATGGGGCGCCGTTTGTAAAGCGGCTCACACTGAAAATAACAGCAACATTTTTTCACATTTAGCTTCAAACTATGTTTAAAAAACTGGCATGAATTTTTTAATGTCACTTTTTAGCACATTTACAACAATATTTGTCAACTTTGTCAACAAGAGATATTTTAAATAGTTAAATCTAAATATTAAATGTTACACCTAAATGTTAAATGTTAAATCTAAATGTTAAATCTAAATCTAAATGTTAAATCTAAATCTAAATGTTAAATCTAAATGTTAAATCTAAATATTAAATCTAAATGTTAAATCTAAATGTTAAATCTAAATCTAAATGTTAAATCTAAATATTAAATCTAAATCTAAATGTTGAATCTAAATGTTAAATCTAAATGTTAAATCTCAATGTTGAATCTAAATCTAAATCTAAATGTTAAATCTCAATGTTAAATCTAAAACGTCTCAGGTTACGACTGTAACCTAGGTTCCCTGAGAATGGGAACGAGACAATACGTCATTGACGCTATGGGGAAACGCCTCAGGCGTGACAGGTGTCTGAAATCACTATCAAATCACGTCAATCACATTGACCGGCGACAGCCCGTGAATCATTATTGTGAATGATTAGCGTGCGACCTGGAAGCATATAAGGGCGCCTTGCAAACATGACAAATCACCTTATCGTCTGAAGGGACTGTACGGTAGGCGAGCCCCGAGGCATGGCAGGGAGACGTATTGTCTCGTTCCCATTCTCAGGGAACCTAGGTTACAGTCGTAACCTGAGACGTTCCCTTCCGAAGGGAACTCAACAATACGTCATTGACGCTATGGGGAACGAAATACCCAATCCGCCATGCTGAGGGGAGTGCATGCCCAAAGGCAGTGACAACTGTCAGAACCAGCAACTTCAAATGAAACGCTAGAACCACTCACCCTTAGGTCACACTGGGCTGTCAGTGACAGCATTCCCTCCGGTCATAGCCCAAGCTACAGCCTCACAGGAAAAACCTTATTAACACGGTTACCTGGGCCGGCTCCGGGCCTGGAACCACAGCTTCCAATTAGAAGGGGTCCCTTCTAGGGAATGTGGCTAGGGAACCCGAAGGAACCCCAGCCAATCACTATTCAGGGGAACGTACTCACCCCGAAAAGCCACCAGGACGGCCTGACCTGGCGTCAGAACATAGACACTAGTCTGGCCACTTCCTGTCTGTCTGAAGACAGAGCCTCTGGACAATTGCCTTAAGAACGGCATCCAACCCGAGGGACTGCGAAGCTGGCAGTGAACCACTCGGCCCAGATCTCAGAGACGGGATATCCCGGAGAGTATGACTCAGCATAGCGCTTTCCAACCCTTGCTAGCGAGGGGAGTTTCTCTACTCGATCCACGGATCAACCCAGTGTCTGTGTTTCAAAACACTGAGGAGGCCTGTGAAGGCCTAAGGGCTGATCTAACTGGGAGGCCTCACGAGAGGCCTACAACCGTCTGACCAGACTCAGGAGGCCGCATGCTCATAGCGACCCTCGGTGAGGGGAGCACAAGGTCCACCTGGTAGGCAAACCACGCTGTAGGCAGGAAAGGTTCCGGGAGGGAACCAGTAGCAGAGAATGAACACTTTAGCGAGCCAGGGCGCGAGCTCGCCTTCAGCAGCTGCCAACTAAGGCTAGCTGAGACTGATAGCAAGAGGCCACTAGCTTCATAAACCCAGCAACATAAGGGAACCATTCACAGGGAGGCCTGGAGAGGCCTACAACCTGATAGCCACAACCTGCGGGAACTCACCTTCAGGGAGGCCTGGTGAGGCCTACTACCTGAGCGTTCTCATTCAAGGAGGCCTGGAGGGGCCTCCTGAAAATCACAGCATGTGGGAATTCTCCTTCAGGGAGGCCTATTGAAGCCTTCTACCTGGAAACCACAGTATGTGGGAATTCTCCTTCAGGGAGGCCTGGTGAGGCCTACTGCCTGATAACCACAGTGAAAGTGGGAGCTCACCATCAAGGAGGCCTGGTGAGGTCTACTACCTGATAACCACAGGAAATGTGGGAGCTCACCTTCAGGGAGGCCTGGTAAGGCCTTCTACCTGATAACCGCAGTATGTGGGAATTCTACTTCAGGGAGGCCTGTTGAAGCCTTCTACCTGGAAACCACAGTATGTGGGAATTCTCCTTCAGGGAGGCCTGGTGAGGCCTACTGCCTGATAACCATAGTGAGAGTGGGAGCTCACCATCAAGGAGGCCTGGTGAGGCCTACTACCTGATAACCGCAGTATGTGGGAATTCTACTTCAGGGAGGCCTGTTGAAGCCTTCTACCTGATAACCGCAGTATGTGGGAATTCTACTTCAGGGAGGCCTGTTGAAGCCTTCTACCTGGAAACCACAGTATGTGGGAATTCTCCTTCAGGGAGGCCTGGTGAGGCCTACTGCCTGATAACCACAGTGAGAGTGGGAGCTCACCATCAAGGAGGCCTGGTGAGGCCTACTACCTGATAACCACAGGAAATGTGGGAGCTCACCTTCAGGGGGCCTGGTGAGGCCTTCTACCTGATAACCGCAGTATGTGGGAATTCTCCTTCAGGGAGGCCTGGTGAGGCCTACTGCCTGATAACCATAGTGAGAGTGGGAGCTCACCATCAAGGAGGCCTGGTGAGGCCTACTACCTGATAACCCAGTATGTGGGAATTCTACTTCAGGGAGGCCTGTTGAAGCCTTCTACCTGATAACCGCAGTATGTGGGAATTCTACTTCAGGGAGGCCTGTTGAAGCCTTCTACCTGGAAACCACAGTATGTGGGAATTCTCCTTCAGGGAGGCCTGGTGAGGCCTACTGCCTGATAACCACAGTGAGAGTGGGAGCTCACCATCAAGGAGGCCTGGTGAGGCCTACTACCTGATAACCACAGGAAATGTGGGAGCTCACCTTCAGGGAGGCCTGGTGAGGCCTTCTACCTGATAACCGCAGTATGTGGGAATTCTCCTTCAGGGAGGCCTGGTGAGGCCTTCTACCTGGAAACCACAGTATGCCATAGTATGTGAGAATTCTCCTTCTGGGAGGCCTGGTGAGGCCTACTACCTAATAACCACAGTGAATGTGGGAGCTCACCATCAAGGAGGCCTGTGAGACCTACTACCTGATAACCACAGTGAATGTGGGAGCTCACACTTCAGGGAGGCCTGGCGAGGCCTTCTACCTGATAACCGCAGTATGTGGGAATTCTCCTTCAGGGAGGCCTGATGAAGCCTTCTACCTGAAAACCATATTATGTGGGAATTCAACTTCAGGGAGGCCTGGTGAGGCCTACTACCTGATAACCACAGTGAATGTGGGAGCTCACCATCAAGGAGGCCTGTGAGGCCTACTACCTGATAACCACAGGAAATGTGGGAGCTCTCCTTCAGGGAGGCCTGGTGAGGCCTTCTACCTGATAACTGCAGTATGTGGGAATTCAACTTCAGGGAGGCCTGTTGAAGCCTTCTACCTGAAAACCATAGTACGTGGGAATTCAACTTCAGGGAGGTCTGGTGAGGCCTACTACCTGATAACCACAGGGAATGTGGGAGCTCACCATCAAGGAGGCCTGTGAGGCCTACTACCTGATAACCACAGGAAATGTGGGAGCTCCACCTTCAGGGAGGCCTGGTGAAGCCTTCTACCTGATAACCACAGTATTCTACTTCAGGGAGGCCTGGTGAGGCCTACTACCTGATAGCAACTGGTCACTGAGACTTACAGGGCCAGCCAGCTGGGGACTCGCCTATCAGGGAGGCCTGGTTGGGCCTACTAGCTGATAGCAAGTACATTCTGCTACAAAGAGACAATGTTGGGAACATACTACACCAACATAAACTATTGGGCCCACACACAGGAGGCCTAATACGGCTAGCTACCTGGTAGCGGCTAAAAGTATGTCTCTACAACATTGAGACTCACCTCCTAAGGCGGCCTGATTAAGGCCTACTACCTGTCGGTGAGTCAACTGCCGAAACACCACAAGGCCAACCTCGATTAGAAGTAGGCTAGCCTACAGTGCCCTCACGGGGGCTGCCAGTCAAGGAGGCCTGCTGGGGCCTACTACCTGATGGCACAGCCCTTGTTGGCAGATAAGCTGTTACACAGCGCCTACAGCATCATGGTGCCTAATCACATTACCCATGGCAGTGTACTCAGCAAGAGAGCTAGCACCCTTAAAGCAAGGGGAGTACAACGTACGCCACTCTGCCTCAATGGAGGCCCCAGATAGTGAGGGGCCTACCATCTATGCATGGGCGTCAGCTCAGGGCAATGCTCTGGCTTCAGGGGAGCATACTTCGACCAAATAAGTTGAAAGCTTTACTTCATACTCGACCCGAGCCATAGTGGTGCGAGGTAGGATGAAACAGAACCGGGAGTGAAGTGCTCAGACCTACCCTGTATCACAGGGGAACACTCACACCTCACCCTGAAGTTATCAGGGTGCGGGCCTGCCAGCGGCTCTAAGGGTTACAGAAATGCATCTGTGCTCAACCTAGGGGAGTGGGGCTTGAAAGAAAGCCAACCACCTACAACCCAGCGCTCGAGCAGTGGCTCAGCGAGGTGAGTAAAGCCTATACTGGCGGCCTAAAACCGTAGGCCAGTTCTGCACTGCAGGGTCTGGCAGGAGACCCAGTCTTATTCATTCTTGTTTTGAAACGAAAGACGGCCTAACCCTGGCTCAAAAAAGACATATATACCACGGAGGCCTGTTGAGGCCTACCATGTCCTTATAAACCATCCTCTGCACCACGCTGCATTACTCTAGTCACCCCAGAATGCAGAGAAGGGGGCGGGCCTTGGCCTAACGACTCCCAAGGGAGGAGGCTGTTATACAGGGATGCTAGAAACCTACATTCACAAAGTGAAGGGTCAGAGGAAGAAATGCTAATTTTAGCAGAACGCCACTAATATCCCTGACACAGCCTAGGCCAGCTACAGAGGTGGCCCTGGTGAGGGCCAGCCCCCAAGCAAAGATCTATCTGAGGGCTCGGAGGAGCCACAGCCTAACAAGGAATATAGTCTGTATTATTCCATAGAAAGGGCTGCAGGATCGCTCAGCCTAATGAACACTCAAACAGAGCTCAAGGGGCGAAATACTCAGAGAAGTCAAACGGTCCAATGGGCCGGACATAAGATCTATCTGAAGCTCTAGCATCAGTCAACACTCTAAGTAGAACATACTAAAAGAGAGAGACCAGCTACTCTACCCTAAGGTGGCTAACAGCCCGAAGGCTAACATAATTATCGCTCTGGCCACCTAATGGGGAACTTCAGGGCCCTGATAATCCAATAAAGTTCTTACCTTATTACCTTGACATGACCCCATAGCTCTATACAGGGAACGAGGTCTGTAGAGAGATACATTTCGGAATTTTAATTCACACAAAAATGACTCTAAAAAAGACCAGTCAGCTCACCTGCGGCGTGCGGAGTGAAGAATCGCCAGATAGTTCATTATGAACCTGGGGTTCCCACTATACATGCCTGAAAGAGGCGTTACTACTACCAAGCCTAGGCGGGCCATAGAAAATCATTTTATCACAGGCCCAGCCCCAGGCCTGATGTAATGAACGTCTGGGGATTAAGAAGAGAGGAGAGGGCTGTGATGTAGTGAAGCCCTCCGGGGAATTATCCATCAGCGACCCTGTGTGTGGTTGTGCTGGATAACCTCCCTCGGATCCTTCTTGCGGGAGTCACGCCTCTGCGCCCTATTCCTCCATGGAGGGGGCGCACGAGAGGCGCAAACGACTCAAACAAGGACACATGCATGCTCTGCGATCCCCTCAACATCAGTGAAACTAACCCGCTGATGTCGGTAAATACAGGCAGAGTATGGGCTCTTCCATGCCCTATAGATCTCAGTGTGAAGATCAGGAAGGAATGGAAGGCTCACCTGAGCTGGTGGAATTTCAGGCTGGGGAGAAAACGATCGTCGAATTTACCGCGAGCGATCTCTCCTCTCGCATGTCGCCATGGCAGCTATTCAGCCTGCCGGCGGTGCGCTCCACCCAGCTCTGCATATCTATCTGGGAGCCCACTATGCAAAACGCAGCTCTGCCTCGGCACGAGCGGGACCTGGACCAGGCATTAAACCCCCTTCACTCGAGAAGAGGGTCAGACGAGAGCGGAGCGTTTAAAATGAGAAACGCTCACAGTTCGCACAGAGGATTCCCACGAGAATCTCCCGTGCGCGCTCTTCTCCCAGGCAGGAAACACACAGCTCGCTGTGCATTTCATAAATTCTCCTACCGTTTCTTTGAGTAGCAATTTCAAACAGACAGTCCCTGAAGACGAAAAGATGATTTGTCATGTTTGCAAGGCGCCCTTATATGCTTCCAGGTCGCACGCTAATCATTCACAATAATGATTCACGGGCTGTCGCCGGTCAATGTGATTGACGTGATTTGATAGTGATTTCAGACACCTGTCACGCCTGAGGCGTTTCCCCATAGCGTCAATGACGTATTGTTGAGTTCCCTTCGGAAGGGAACTAAATATTTAACTAATATGCAAACGCAAAATGCCGGTAACAGGAAGTGCCAAAATAAAAGCTCGAGGAGGTCAGTGTGTGTTTATAGTGTAATGGATTATCGTGATAATAACTACCTAAAATAACAAACACGTTTGTTATTATTACACATTTTATGCAAGCGAACATGACAGATCAGTCAAAGTGAGCCCCCTCGTGGCTGGAGATTATGGCTACAGGTCATAAGTCCCGCACCTTTCATAAAAGTGACACTACAAACTCAAAGTAGCCTACTCTTCAAATACAGTTTCTCCAAACGTGTTTATTATTTTAGGTATTTATTATCATGATAATCCATGTCCAAGAGTCCATTTCCCCAGATGAGATGGTTTTATTCTATATTTGACACCTCCTCTGTCTAACTCTGACCACAACATTGTGTACTTAATCCCAACATATAAGACTCTGCTGAAAAGACACAAACCTGTGGTTAAGAGCGTTAATGTGTGGTCGAATGACACTGTTGAATCCTTGAAAGGTTGTTTTCTTTGTACTGATTGGGAAGTTCTCCATAGTGAAGATATTGATGAAACCACAACGGTAACGACAGATTATATTAAATTTTGTACGGATAATGTAGTACCTAAAAAGGAGGTGATCATTTATGCAAACAATAAGCCCTACATAACTAAGGAAATTAAAAGCTGTATTAATAAAAGGAAACTAGCCTTTCATAACCAAGATCGCCTTGCAGTAAGATTAGTACAGAAGGAATTGAATGGTCTACTGAGGGAGGCCAGGAATAAACATAAAGAACTTTTGGAGAACAAGCTAAATATGTCTAACCCTAAACAGCTTTGGGACTCTATGAAATCCATAACAAATATGCAGTCTTCACAGAAATATGTATCTACTTCAGATGATCTACAGAAAGCCAATGATCTAAATAATTTTTATCTAAGATTTGAGAAGTGCAGCCAAACTCCTGCAAACTGCCTTAGCGAGATAGAGACTTCTGGAGTTTTTAGAGAAAAGTTGCTGATTGATGCTAATCAGATCAACAATTACTTTAAACACATTTGTCCTAACAAATCGGCAGGCCCGGATGGAATTTCAGCCTACATCTTAAAAAACTTTGCTGATGAACTGACTCCAGTATGGCTCCCTATATTCCAACAATCTCTGGACACTGGTTCTGTTCCTAGCCTCTGGAAAAGGGTTGTAATCATACCGGCTCCGAAGATAGCCAGGCCCGTAGTAAATAATGATTTTAGACCGATCGCGTTGACGTCTGTGATTATGAAATGTTTTGAAAAGTGTATTGTGTCAATGTTAAAAGCAGAGGTGGCTAACAACCTAGATCCTTTACAGTTCGCCTACAGGCAGGGGAGGGGAACTGAGGATGCGTTTATTAGCATTATGCATCTAGTTCTGACGCATTTAGAGAATCACAAAGCCTATGCTCGTTTAATTTTTATCAATTTTAGTTCGGCTTTTAACACCATTCAAATGCCCTTGTTAATTTCAAAGATGGAGCAGCTGAGTGTAAACCCAGCTATCATAAAGTGGTACTCATCTTTTTTAACTGATAGAACTCAGTGTGTTAAAGTAAACAATTGTCTTTCACAACAAAGAAAGATTAGCACAGGTGTCCCACAAGGCTGTGTCAGTTCTCCAATCCTTTTTACTCTATTTACAAATGAATGTTCAAGTAAGCATTCAAAAAATTATATTTTTAAATACTCAGACGACACAGTCGTCTTCTCGATGAAGTCTTCGAAGATTTTAAGTCTTCTCGATGAAGACGACAATATTGGAAATGTATACCTGCCAGAAATAAGTCAGTTTGTTGAGTGGTGTGATAAAAATTATTTAATAATAAATATAAAGAAAACAGAGGAGATCATATTCGATCCAAAAGATATTGGGGACCATCATCAAGTGGTCATACATGACCGAAATATCACCCAAACGCAGACTTACAAGTATTTGGGTGTTTATATAGACAGCTCACTTACTTGGACAACTCACACGGAATGGGTTTGCACCCGGCTGCACCAGAGACTATATTTTTTACGTAGACTACGTTTTTATGGGGTGAATAAGAAAATTATGATGCTGTTCTATAAAGCTGTTTTAGAAAGTATTGTTAGGTACGGTGTTACAGTATGGTTTGGGAACCTATCTATACAGCTAAAATCCAAATTGGCACATCTGGTGTTGACAGCACTTAAAACAGTTGGACATGAGGGATCTTTGAATCTCCAACAGTTATTTGAGGATAGCACTCTAAATCAGGTGCAGAAAATCGTGGGGGACCAAACTCACTTTTTGCACTCTCAGTATAAATTGCTCCCCTCCGGCAAAAGATATAGAGTGCCACTGTGCAAACTAAACCGGTATAAAAATTAGTTTGTTCCTGTGTCTGTACGTATGTTGAATAACAGTCTATCTTATTAATTTAAAATTTGTAAAATTAACTGTCTTTCCTCCTCTTTTAATATTTTTATACTTTTTTATACTTGTATATTGTATATGTCTATGCACATGCAGCAATCATGTAGTCCAAAACAAATTTCCTCTCGAGGATAATAAAGTATACTACTACTACTGGTTCAAAAATACTTTCGATTTCACATCACAAAAACAATAGTTTTGTTTAGCTATAGTTAACACAAAAAGTTTTCAATAGTAAAATTTAAGTTGTGTGAGGCACTTCAGCGTATCATATAACAGCAGTGACGTCAATGGCAGCGTTCAGAGGTTTATGACAGTTACAGTTTATGTTACACAGTTTCTTATGGATTAGTGCGTTGGTCTTGTGAATAATGTTTTATATTTGACGATATATCACTAGTAAACGTACAGTAGGACTGCCATGTTTGTGTAATGTGCTTTACTGAGTGTAAAAAGAGCGGAAATATCTCTATTAGCTGCAGATTACTGATCTTTATTAAAAACACATAGCAGTGATTCTAGTCACTAAAAATGTAATTGTAATTTAATTTGGAAGCCATAGAAAGAATACATTTATTTATTCAATTATCATTACACAGCAGTCATAGATAATTACAATCCAAGTCTAATTAATTTAATTAATTAATAAAGAACACGTCATTATTTTATTTATTTTATCATTAAACAACATTATAATAAATTATTTATAATGAAAGTATTCATTTTTTTATTAGAAGCTCGAAAAGAGCCTGTAATTAATAGATAACAAATGAGATTTCAGTGATTAATTTGACCACTCAAATAGGAAATTTGAAAAAATAGCTTATGACCTACTAGCCACATTCTTTAAAACAAGACCAAACTTATGTCTATGTTCCAAAGCATTCTTGAATTACAACCATTTAAGAATGTGCATTTTCATGTCTATTCAAAAAAAGGGGTGGGGGTGTGACACTTAAGGGTTTAAGAACAAATGGTGCAACTGAACAAAGTACAGAGTTATTAACTAGCTACTAAGCCTCTAGTGTGGACTTTGTGTTCCATTTTAAGGAAGAACTTGTTATGCACGCTCTCACATTCATTTGGCAGATGTGTGGTGTCTAAAACAAATAAATACATAATAAATTACAACTGAAATACATGCACTATACATACGATCAGCAGCAGTAAATATTACAACAAGACAATTTAAGAGCACCATATCTAAAGACGCCTTACTGTGCCTTTAAGCAAAAACGACTGTCATAAACATACCAAAGAATACTGTCTGAACAGGTTATTCACGTGAAATAACACTATATGCTAATTAAACAGTTAATATAATCTAAACATAATACAATACACAAACTTGGCTGGATTCGCTCCGGACGTGCGCATTTCTAAAGATGACGCAGTTATAATAGAATGGAGGGGTAACAGCTTAAAACTCACATTCTCACACTAAAGGAACGAGATGTTACAATCATATAAGCATAAGATATAAACAAACACACTTACTTCTCTTGAACACACACACAATAAAGGAAAAACTCTACAGTGAGCAGTTGACAGAGAACTAAAATATTGTCCTGCTTCTGGGCGGGCCAAAGCTAAATTATGTTTTATTAACACATTTCGGGAGGAGCACGTTCAGTTGTCGGTCTGTGTTTTATACATTTGGACCTTGAGTCTGCAATAAAGATATGATGTTGATTAAAATGCAATATCAGCATCATATGGCAGTCATAGTCATTCAAGTCTTTTTACAATGGGTAAAACCTGAAAGACAAATAAAAACAACATCAATATTGTTTATTTTCTTTAGACAATATGTAGCCCAGCTAGGGTTATTTATAATCTCCTAAATTCATAATTTCTAATATGTAAACATGTTTCTGACATTCATGGGGTAAATTGGCATACATGCTATGTGGTTATATAATTGTATTGCATTTCACTTTTTCTAATGTTACAGAGATTACGGTAAATGTTTATGTGAGGGATACTCGCTCAAAACTTTGTTTTTATTTGAGATTGGTCCCTGGTTTACTTGCTCCCGCCCATGTGCAGGTATTGAGAATTCTGATAGGTATAGACCTTAAGTAGCCCCGCCCCTTTTTCAGCGCTGAGCTCGTTGTCTTTTGACTTCCGGTCTGTATTTTCACAGCGATCTTGCGTAGTTATGAATGAACGGCTCGTTAAAAAAATGTCCCAGGTTAATTTGTTAAGACATACAGTATGCTTTACAATGCTTATGATAAATATTACAATAATCATGATAACTTTCGTTAACTCTACAATAAGTAAATCAACTTCACCAGCTAATTACTCCTGGACAGCGATGCCATAGAAATATACAGAGCGACCGCAAAAACGGAATGATGTCGCACTTTATTTTCTGGTGATTCAGAGAAAAAAATAATTAAATAACCGCTGACTAAGTGGTCAAAGACACAGAGTGTTAAAGAATGTTTCTTTAATTCAGTTAATTACATTAATCTGTAATTACATTAATCTGTAATCACGACGTAGTCGACTGATTGGGATCACACTTAGGGAGCCTGTAATCTTCGAGTATTGTAAAAACTAGCCAATGCACATTGGCGTGCGAGAATCGAAGATGACAGGCTCCCTAACCGTGATCCCAATCAGGCGACACGTCGACTACGTCTCCGTTCCCTCCTTCAGGGGACGAGGGTTACATACATAACCGAGATGTTTCTTTTACGGCGAGTAAGAGACTTTAATGTGTGGCTGAATCAGAGCTTATTAATCGTTCCGAGGAAGACGACTACAGTATGGAGGAACCAGATAGCGTTCTAAATCCCCTAGCGGTTTAGAATTCCTCTTGCATCACAGGATTCATGTCATTCATCGGACAGCTGGTGAGAATGTAGACTGTAGATACGGAGTTCCTAACGTGATCAGTGTACAGAATGCGTGTCGAAACGGGAAAACACAGGTACACTTTTTTATTTATTTAGCTCTTAGGAGTGAAGAGGCCATTTGTTGGTTTTCACGTCCACACTGTTCTCAAGCAACGACACAGGCCTGCAACGGGGTTGGGGTTATTGAACCTAAGAGTGTGTGTGGGCCCACATTACTTATTTGTTGTCTAATTTGGTCATTTGATTTATACTGTGTTTTGCAATTTGATTTGTGATGTTATAATACAATATATCAAAAGGGAATTGCATTACTGGTTTCTTGCGGATACAAATTAACTATAAAAAATTTGACTATCCTCAAAAATACTCAAATATCCCGTATATTTCTGATCTAAGAGGATCAAAAGGTGATTTTGTGTGAAAGAAAATACACAACAGACATTTGTCAATTTCATTTAATTCTTTTCTTTTTTTATTTACATTTCATTCTTTCATCTGTTTTCATGTTAAATAAAATTACTTGTTAATTAATAAGATCATACACTTTTGTGAATAGGCAATGAAATCCTTAGGTCAGGTGTGAAGGCTACCTGTCAGCTTGCATGTAGATTTGAAAATCATGCTTCCCCCATTATGGTTGAATGACGGAAGTTACACCAGTTACTTTGCCAAGAAATCTCTATTTATTATGTATCATGTTATCATGTTTCAGACAGAGAGAAACATATAAAAATAAGGCTACAGGTGAGGTCTTCATTCCAGATTTCTTTGTTCTTTGTGTGTGTGTGTGTGTGTGTGTGTGTGTGTGTGTGTGTGTGTGTGTGTGTGTGTGTGTGTGTGTGTGTGTGTGTGTGTGTGTGTGTGTGTGTGTGTGTGTGTGTGTGTGTGTGTGTGTGTGTGTGTGTGTGCGTGTGTGTGCGTGTGTGCAGGTGAGCAGACGTGTTGTGGCCGCTTCACTCATAGCACACGCAGGAGGGTTAGGTACTATACGCCACGCCAACTGAGTGCTAATGCAGCGCCCTCGCTAATCCACAGCTCTTTAAATTAAGAGAAAATTGTCATAATGAGCTTGTTTACACTGCTGTTAAATACAGTGTCACTCCACTTCTGTTTGAGTGTTTAACCTTCGACAACCCGCTTCACTCCTGAATAGATCAGGTATTTATATAAAATCTGCATAATGTGAACGTCACTAGTTGATGTGCGTCTCAGAGAAACAGGGCTTCTAATAACAAGAACAACCAGGAACACTTTAGTTTCCTAATAATATGCACTGCAGCATCTGCTCTTTTCTCTCAGTGTCTGAAACGCTTCCATCAAGGATTCAGTCTCTCTAAACCCCGCCTCTCTGAGAGCTGCTCTGCTGTGATTGGTCAGAAACCAAACGCTCATTATCATATCTAAATCTCAGCTCTTACACAGTGATTAGAACAGCAATGATGGCGTAGGTTTTACCATATCAATCTCATCAAAGTGGATTTGCTTTGGCAGCAGAAAACAGCGTCTTCTCGGCATGAACAACACGAACCAAACTCTTCCAGTTTCAGATTCACTACAGTGTTTGAGGGCGGAGCAAAGAGACACTGTTCGTCAGCAGGCAATGGGCGGGCATTATGCTAATTAGTAACAAACCTACATAGGTTCAGCACAGGAAGTGAGACTGGAATTACTTACGACTCGTTTCAGGCAATTCAGAATTGCTTTTTTCTTTTTGGAGACAATGGCCATAGTTTCCATCACCATGTTTTTATGTGCATTTTTTAAGTGTTGCATCAGAAACGAGACATGGAAACACCAAATTTCGATTTTTCTTTAATTCACAAAAAAGTTTTACGTTCGCTTGAGGTGGTTTTGTGCGAAAAAGAGTTCATGCAAATAATGGGAGATGGATACACATTTGCCGAAAAAATTCTGATGAACCGAACCGGATCATTTGGCTCAGCTCAGGAATAAGATTCTACGTTTGCGTGTTACTCATCTTGTTTTCTGACTTGATATTAATCTAAATTATTTTAAACTTGAAACTACTTTAAACTTTAAACTAATTTACACTTTAAACTAATTTAAACTTTAAACTACTTTAAATTTCAAAATAATTTAAACTTTAAACTAATTTAAACTTTAAAATTTATTTAAAACTATAACTAATTTAAACTTTAAACTACTTTAAACTTATTGGTCCAAACTTTTACAAGCCAACTAAAAGTTTGTCTCGACAAGCTTTTTAATCTAGTTTACTCCTACTGCTCCTACTTCAGAGTCGGTTCTAAACTAGCGTTATAGGAACTATCCGTGACGTTAGTGTACTCTGATTGACCAAACACACTTGAAACACAGGCACCCGCCATTTTTTAAAAAGCAGTGTATGCACAGAGATTATAGCCTTTATATTTACTCCAGAAACTAACTCTGTGAACATGGAAAACAGTGATAGTTGGGCTCTCTCACCTTTACGCTGAGGAGAAAATGTTCTCCAAATGTCAAATTTGCTAATACATTGTGGAGAATTTTGTAAAGCCCATTGAAGGGTGGCTAATTTCACATGGCTTTACGATGAGAAAACCTCGTCTTTTAATGGAAGTATTACATTGAAGTTTCTGTCAATTTATATGCCTGTTGCTTTATAAAGCAAGTAATTAACACTGAGAATGCGAGCACTGTGTGCTTAGGTGTTCTCAGCGCTGTCAAAATAAAGGTCTGCCATAAAAGTCACAACAATAAGCTAACGTCACTTCAGAGTTCCTACTGGCGGTGCGAATGTAACCAGGAAAATGTTCCTGAGGAAACCATTAGTTCTCGGGGAATCACCCTGGTGGCTATTTCCTTGAACCAAGTTCCTGGAACTAACTCGTGCGAAAGCCCCTATTGTCTTGGTCTTAATCCTAAATTTAGAAAAGCATACCTTCCAGCGCAGGCTTTTTCCACTTAGGTATGTGACTTCCACACGGAGCTTGCTGATGTCTCGAGACTGAGAACGCTGACATGGGAAATCTGTATTGCGCTCTATATCTACAATGATGCCGCTTGCTGTTTCAACCATGTTGCTGGTGACGTAGCCTTGGGTCTCAGCGTAATAACACCAGGGCTCCTTGGGAATTTCTGAAGGCTATGAAAAACAATGTTGAATCAGTTTTTGGTACGAACCAGGAAAAGTGGTTCTTAAGTAGCACCAAATCATTGCTGGTCTAGAACAGAGCCAAGTAAGAACCGCTTGCGTCAGGGGCTGGGGGCGGGGTTACAAGACGAATAGAAACTTGTGACCGCCATTTTTATATAGCAGCTAGTCGTGCTAATAGCAGCTTGATTATAATATCCGTCTATGTAAGTTAAGGCGAGCTGCAAAAACGCGTTGGATTCCGATGTATTTTTGCAAACCCATGAGCATCCATAGTAACGCAACGTCCGTTATTGTTGATGGCTTGTTCGAGATGCATCGGAGCGGCGCGGACCGATCGGAGCTGCGGGAGTGTTTGGAGATCATACGACTCCTTGTGCTTTTGGACCGCTTTCGCAGTGCTTTGATGTCATACGGCGACCGATCTGCGAGAAGCCGATGCATCTCGAACAAGCCTGGCGTGTTTGTGTTTGGCGCTACCGCACTAGCGTTGCTGGGCAACATGAGACGTATGCAGTGACGTAAGATCTGGCTCTGTTGTGGCTCTCAAGCCGGTAGGGTGGCCATTTCCATAACACCAAAATGAGTGTCCGGCTTGAGGCTGCGCCGGACGCCGGACAGGGGGCTTAAAATCCGGACTGTCCGGCCAAAATCCGGACGTATGGCCACCCTACAAGCCGGTGGAAAGGCAAACCGGCTCTTAGTAAGCATGTCAGTTGAACCAACTCCGAACCAGCTCTGGCTCTGGCTCTGAACCAGCACCCGGTTCTTGTTGGTTTAAAAGGGGTAACTGTTTCCCACCTAAGTGCTTTAGGTGGAATAAGTAAAGGGGCCAATTGAACCAGGAATAAGTTGAGTCCCTATTCTTGTTCTGGTCAAGTAGGTTATTTTAGGGGGACTGGGGACCAGAATGTTGCTACACCAAATGAAAGTCTGGCTTCACCTGAATATGCAGGGTGTGGTGGTCTGTCTGCTCATATTGGTAATGGATTAGGTAGAGAGGATATAATCCCTTCCTCAGTCAGGCGTACTACACGTCCCACTGCTGGATGTCACACAAATCCATTTCGGTTACCTCAGCCTGTATCTCCGGAGTTGGGGAGTTGGACCCTAGTGATGCGGTAGTGAATTCACATTTAACAGTATTTAGACAATGGCTATAGGAGTATTACGAGGTATTCACTGGGACTGCGAATATTTTAAAGTAGGGGTGTGTGTAGTGGGTGAAGTGGTTTCAATTTTTTAGTAAATAACTTCGCAGAGATCCTTGATGCCAGAAATAATTAGACTTTACTTTCGAACGCCGTTCCGTTCCATAGAACGGCGCTCTAACGCTCTGGCCCTCCGGCCCACTCTGCGCTCTAACAAAGCCGAGTGACTCCTGCAGGTTAATCACTCCAGAAGAGTCCTCAGCTTCTCACATATATGCCATTGATCCCTTCCAAAAATGGTCATACATTCTTATTAGGGCCGGGACTCGATTAAAAAAATTAATCTAATTAATTAGAGGCTTTGTAATTAATTAATCGAAATTAATCGCATTTTAATCGCATAAATATATGACCTGAGAACAGTGAGAAGTCATTTTTTTCACATGGATTTTTAGTATACCATTGAATAATGACTGAATACATAAGCTTAAGCAACAACATATTGTTTATTTTTGTTCAACCAAGTCCAACAGACCAGTGCAATTTTTGCCATTAAGTGTAGCAATAGCATACACTACACTAATAGCAATAGCGAATTCCTTGTTGCATAGCTTGCACACAACCATGCTCTCATCGACGCTTCCATCCGTTCGTTTTTTATAACAAAATTTCCCATCCACGGGGCCAACCAAAGCGATCGAGGCGATCTATTTTTTTTATTGCAGAACTTATACATAACTACCAACTCAGGGAAGTTAAGCAAGGTGTACAAACAAACAAAGGTACCTAACAGAAAATAAATATCCTGGGATTGCATACATCAAATTATGTAATACATAAAAAAGAAAGAAAAGCATAATAATGTCAAGTCATGTCTTTGAATAAATCATCATAATGCATCAAAACATTTTCACTTTTCTTGTTATTTAGTTATAAGTCTAAGGGACGAAATAAAAGAGTCAAAATCAGCCAGAAAAAGAGGAAAGCTCAAAGGAGATTTAAGCCATTTTTGCTTGTGGATGAATAATTTTGCATACAAGATAAAGAAGTTAACAACATACTCAAGGGAAAGCAACTTTGGATTTTCATAAAAAATAACCTCTTTGAGAGTGAAGGTGTGAGTCACATTTGTAGGACTAAATACAAAAGAACTTAATTTAGTCCGACTGAGGCGATCTATGAAGCGCGATCCCGTCAGCTCTTCTGACGCTAGTTGGTGCTCCAGTAAAATCGGTCCGCCGAAACTCATCCAGTGAGAAACGTTCCGCGGTGCAAAGTCTAAAGTCTGTAATTAATTAATCTTAATTAACGCGTTAAAGTCTGTAATTAATTAATCTTAATTAACGCGTTAAAGTCCCGGCCCTAATTCTTATAGATATTTTGAGAAATACTTTTGTACCATGTGACATCTCAGAATAGAATTGACTGCTGCCTCAACATTCAAGGTCTTTTTACAGGCATCCAGTCACACACAGAGGAAATCCAAAGTCACCCACAGAGAAATAATTGTGTATTCTTATAAGGCTGAATTACTTGTTTTCTAAATAAAAAAAATCTTCAACATTCCCTCCTCTGGGGCTTATCTAAGCCCCACATTCACTATCCTTTTCCAGAGTGTAGTTTCAAAATCCAGCTCCTTCAGTTATGCTACCTAGTGACTCAATTTGAGTCACCCATTCTCCTTTCCAATTACTGGATTAAGCCACCCACACTCTGGCGGAGCACTCGAGCCAAACATCATCTTCCATACATTTTTATTTCTTTTAGTCGTTCTTTCTTTTTTGTTTAATGGAAAAAGTAAAAGACTTGAGTTCTCCCAAATCAGACAAACTTAAACATTGTTCTAAGTGTGTGTATACATTTGTTCCAGCATTGCATGTTATTGTCACAGTTATGTAGTGTATGTCAAACATAAAAGTCTCTTATACTATTAAAAGTTTAACATCCAGGGGTTGTAAATATCAATTTGGTTGCCCTCTCAAATTAGTTTTCATTATGTTTTTCCCGCATTTCCATTCGTTTAACCGTGGTTTTACAACTAGTGATCTTAATATGCAAAGTACACAACAGAATAATAACCCACTTTCAATATTGCATCACCAAAAAACCTAATTGAGCAAACCATATTTTTCCCAACTTTACATTAAGTTTTCCTTAACTTCTGCTCTTAAGTTTTTTCTCCCTTAATCGTAATCGCTGCGCAATATTATTTAGTAAACTGCAACAATGATCTCCTAGATTAAGTCATTCTACTTTTCTCACCTAATTGTTTTTCTCCTAATGCAGACAAAGCATTATAATAAATCTCTGCTTATTATAGTAGTCTAATTGATTCATTATGCATTTTTGTTTTGCACGATCCATATGACTAGTAATTCAAAATATGACTGGGAAAAAATAACTCTCTCATTTTTATCACTTTTTATGAAGGAATATCAATTCTTAAATTCAAAGAATCCATCTTTTAGTCAGCCCCTTTTAGCTGATAAACGAACAGAACATTGTAGTGTACCTTTCTATTAAATAAATCACACTATGTTTCGCGTTTTGTCAAAGTTTACATTTCAAATTCTGTTAATTTTATTACCAAAATTAAACACTAAATACCATTTTGACTTTTTAATCTCGCGTGTTGCTTCCTATTCTCATTGTAGCTATTCAGTTCAAGACTACCTTAATTGAATACTTTTTCTTCTTTTCTACTAATTTCTAAATAAACTATCATGAATAAACTAATTATGTCTCATGTACTCACTCTAACTAAGAAAGCTTCAGAGCAATGTTACATTTACCTCATAAAAGTCATTCAATAAACTCTTTAGACAATTAGAAAAATAACTCTAGAGAACAACTTTTTGCACTCTTACATATTCCTTATTTGTCCATTTATTTTTCTGTATATCTAACAATCTAAAGTTTTTATATCAACCATTTAAACCATTAGCATTATAACATAATTTTTAATACTTCCTTGTGTTCGTATGCAACTTAGTTTTTAATCTTCAATACTTCTGTTTAGCTGACCCATTATCTGACCTCATTTCTGATAGATTTCCAATCTAAGGATTACTTCTCTGTTAGAGATTTAATTTCTGTTCCTGCCCCTCCTCTGTTGATTTCATTGATTTTACCCATCCATATCATGTCCACATTATTCCTTACCAAATGTTTTAATAGTTCTTTCTGATACTGACATATGGCCTATTTTTGTCGCTGTTCTTTTCTTACCTTGTTGGTAACACTTTATTTGAAGGGGTGTGCATAAGACTGACATGACACTGTCATAAACATGACATAACACCTGTCATGAACATGAAGGAGTCTTTATGAATGTTTATGACTGTTGTCATTAAGTGTCATTCGGTAAATTATGACACTTTTAATGCAAAGTTGACATTGTTTAAAATGTCTTTGTTATGACAACTTGACATTAACAAAGACAAAAAATGTCTTTGTTATAACAACTTGACATTACCCAAGACAAAAATGTCTTGATTATGACAACTTGACATTAACAAAGACGGAAATGTCTTTGTTATGACAACTTAATATTAACCAAGAAATCATAACCTGTCAACCTGTCACAAATATGTCATAACAGGTCTAATTATCAAACTTCAAGCATTTTGCAGTGTAATAACCCTTAATGACATCTTTATAACTAGTACAATGTGTTCCACTTTACTTGAGGACAAGTAAAATATTCATGACACAGTTATAATGGTGTCATGACGGCCAAAGTTGTCACAGGTTGACAGGTTATGATTTCTCGGTTAATGTCAAGTTGTCATAACAAAGACATTTCCGTCTTTGTTAATGTCAAGTTGTCATAATCAAGACATTTTTGTCTTGGGTAATGTCAAGTTGTCATAGCAAAGACATTTTAAACAATGTCAACTTTGCATTGAAAGTGTCATAATTTACCGAATGACACTTAATGACAACAGTCATAAACATTCATAAAGACTCCTTCATGTTTATGACAGGTGTTATGTCATGTTTATGACAGTGTCATGTCAGTCTTATGCACACCCCTTCAAATAAAGTGTTACCAATTTGTTTTTGCCACAAATTTCACAAAACTTTGCAAACATGCCTTTTAATTTAAAATGCCTTTAATTTTAACTTCCTTTATTTTAATAATTTCCTTACCTTACTCCCCCCTTTGCGCACTGGTTTAATACCATTGCGCATTTGGATTGAGAATATTCAAAAGTATGGTTCAATAATCTATGCTTCATGTGAATGCCAAATATTTATTTTTGACCCCCCTCTGGTGCAATTTAGATTGTTCAGAAGGGCCTGTTTGTTACTGGGTTTCAATAACTTCCTCTAAGTCTATAAACTTTCTACAAACACTACTTGATATAATTTTATAATTAGTCAATAGCATATTGAATCAATTCATAAGCTTATCAATTAAAATCTAATATTTGTTAATACCCAATGTTAATACTTGCTTCAATTTCAATTAAATTAATTTTGTATACCCTTGTATTGACACATTTCATCTGAGTACCCATTTAGATTTATTTTAAAATTCCCTTTTTAGTTCTATTTTTTCCTTCATGAATTGTCTTAATTCCCACTATGCTTGCCTTAAATTAATCGTTATCATTATTATTTGTGTTTCTTTTCTTAATTAGGCCCCGAGCACCTGTGCGAGGACCCTCTTGAAACTGTTAGGATTATTAGGGCCCGAGCACCGATGGTGTGAGGACCCTCTTGGAATTGCTCTGTTTATTATTAGGGCCCGAGCACCGATGGTGTGAGGACCCTCTTGGAATTGCTCTGTTTATTAGGGCCCAAGCCCTAAGGGCGAAGGCCCTATTGTTTTCCTAAGGATTATTTATTAGGGCCCAAGCCCAAAGGGCGAAGGCCCTATTGTTTTCCTAAGGATTATTTATTAGGGCCCAAGCCCTAAGGGCGAAGGCCCTATTGTTTTCCTAAGGATTATTTATTATTATTATTATTATTATTCTTCTAATTATTTTTTTACTACCTTTTGGACACTTTTGGAGGCCTTAACATGCTCAAAAACTCCTGAAACTTTGCACACATGTCAGAACCCGCGGCCATCAGGGCCGGGCAGAAGATGGTACCCGGGCGTGGCAGGGGGGCTCGACAGCGCCCCCTGGAACGGGGTCCGAAAACATGGTCCATAAATCAAACACGCTTGCATGTAATAATATGAAACTCGGTACACATGTAGATCTCATCGTTTCATATATACTTCGCACTCTAACTTTTTACCCCAGCCCAACAGGAAGTCGGCTATTTAGGCTTGTTTGGAAAACGCATGCAAAGGAATGTGAAACACTCCTCCTAGAGAATTCAAACACACGGCACGAAACTCGGTCAGCGTGAAGTCAAGACATTGAGGATGAAAGTTTGCGAGGGGATTTTTGATATCTCGAACGGTTTGGCCGTGGCGAGGAAACGAAATTATGGCGAGAAACGTGAAACAGGAAGTGTGTCATAACTACTGCATACATTAACTAATCTTGATGAAACTTCAGCAGTGTGTTCGTTGTAAGAGCCCGATCACATGGATGTGACTATTGTGAGTCAAAGTTATAGCGCCACCAACTGGCAGCAGGAAGTGTGTCACTTTCAAAATGCTTTTAAATCACCCTCTTATTTTTACCCGATTTGCTTCAAACTTCATGTGCATAATGTAGACACATGCCAGATGTAGACCTGTGAAAGGATTATTGATATCTTAGACACTGTTGCCATGGCAATGCATCAAACATTAATATTCCTTTTTTTAAGCTTTTTCATGCTTTTTTATGCTTTCGGGCACTTTTGGGGTTCTTAACGTGCTCGAAAACTCTTGAAACTTTGCACACAGGACAAAACCCGCGGCGCTCAGGGCCAGGCTGAAGCTGGTACCCGGGCGTGGCAGGGGGGCTCGACAGCGCCCCCTTGAACGGGTCCGACAATTTGGTCCATATATCCAACACGCTTTACCCTATTTGCTTCAAACTTGATGTGTATAATGTAGACACAAGCCAGATGTAGACCTGTGAAAGGATTGTTGATATCTTAGATGCTGTTGCCGTGACAACGCATCAAACTTTAATATTCTTTTTGGATACTTTTGAGATTCTTAGCGCACTTTTGGGGCCCTTAATATGCTCAAAAACTCTTGAAACTTTGCACACGGGTCAGAAACCGCGGCCATCAGGGCTGGGCTGAAGCTGGTACCCGGGCGTGGCAGGGGGCTCGACAGCGCCCCCTGGAACGGGGTCCGAAAACTTGGTCCATAAATCAAACAGGCTTTACCCGATTTGCTTCAAACTTGATGTGTATAATGTAGACACATGCCAGATGTAGACCTGTGAAAGGATTGTTGATATCTTAGATGCTGTTGCCGTGACAACGCATCAAACTTTAATATTCTTTTTGGATACTTTTGAGATTCTTAGCACACTTTTGGGGCCCTTAACATGCTCAAAAACTCTTGAAACTTTGCACACGGGTCAGAAACCGCGGCCATCAGGGCCGGGCTGAAGCTGGTACCCGGGCGTGGCAGGGGGGCTCGACAGCGCCCCCTGGAACGGGGTCCGAAAACTTGGTCCATAAATCAAACACGCTTGCATGTAATAATATGAAACTTGGTACACATATAGATCTCATCGATTCATATATCCTTTGTACTTTTACTTTTTACCCCAGCCCAACAGGAAGTCGGCTATTATGGTTTGTTTGAAAGCGTATGCCCTTGGAATTCGATATACTACTCCTAGAGAATTCAACCAATCGCCACGAAACTCAGTCAGCATGAAGTCAAGACATTGAGGATGAAAAATTGCCAGGAGATTTTTGATATCTCGAACGGTTTGGCCGTGGCGAGGAAACGAATTTATGGCGAATAATGGAAACAGGAAGTGTGTTATAACTTCTGCATACATTAACTGATCTTGATGAAACTTCAGCAGTGTGTTCGCTGTAAGAGTCCGATCACATGGATGTGACTATTGTGAGTCAAAGTTATAGCGCCACCAACTGGCAGCAGGAAGTGTGTCACTTCCTAAAGGCTTTGAAATCACCCTCTTATTTTTACCCGATTTGCTTCAAACTTCATCTGTATAATGTAAATACACTGCAGATGAAGACCTGTGAAGGGATTCTTGATATCTTTGAAACTGTTGCTGTGGCAACGCATCAAACTTTAATATTCTTGTTTGATGCTTTTGATGCTCTGAGTCAATATGGCAAGCCGTTTTAACATTTAATCATTTTAACCTAGTAGTCTCTTTTTTCATGCTACTAGTACTTATTTTTTAGATACTAGTATCTATTCCATTAAGTAATAGTACTTATTCATTAGCAACTAGTGCTTATTCTTTAGTACTAGTGCCTATTCTTTAGATAGTAGTGCTTATTCTTTAGATATTCTTTTGAATATGTATTAGTAGCTAATGAATAAGTACTGGTATCTATTTAATAGGTACTAGTATGTAATGACTTAGAACTAGTATTTATTGAATAAATACTAGTATCTATTAATAGGTGCTATTATCTAAAATGTCATTTTCTCTCTCTCTCTCTCTGAGCCAATATGGCAAGCCGTTTTAACATTTAATCATTTTAACATACTAGTCTCTATTTTCATGCTACTAGTACTTATTTTTTAGATATTAGTATCTATTCCATTAAGTACTAGTACTTATTCATTAGCGACTAATGCTTATTCTGTTTAGAATATTCAAAGTGCTTATTTAATTTGTATGCTTATTTATATTTTCAGAGCAGAAAATCCGATTTTTCTGCTTATTCAATATTGCATCTAAAATGTGACTTGACGTGTGTGTGTGTGTGTGTGTGTGTGTGTGTGTGTGTGTGTGTGTGTGTGTGTGTGTGTGTGTGTGTGTGTGTGTGTGTGAGAGAGATTGTGTCTGTTACAGTGACAAGAGTTTTTAAGCCTTGTCTTTTTGGATATATATATATATTTTTTATAAAAAAAAAATGTGCATACAACCCATGTATTTCAAATGTATTGTTTGCTTTAACCCTCTGAGCCCGACGGCATCGTCGACGACGCCACAAATCAGCTCCGAGAAATTATGATATAACTCGATGACAGATTTATGGATTTTCTTACCGTTTTTTCCAGCAGAAAGCTAACGAGCTAGCCATCACGGGGGTGTCTTTGGTGTCTTTCTAGCCTTTACAGAAGGTTTTCTATCCAGCCTGGAACTTGTGCATACTTTCTGAGTTTTTCAGCAATAAATCCAAACGTTTATATCCAACTTTGATACACTTGAAGTCCATAATTTATAAATATTCCGTCATATTTGCCGCTAGCTCGATGCTAGCTGCCATTTTGGATATCCACGTGATGGTTTTTGACCAATTACAGGCTGATCCGTCGTAAACATTGGGTGCGTCACTGGGTCATTACGCACACACCAAGGGAGAGAGTGAGAGAGAGAGAGAGAGACGTCTGACGGAGACCATAGGACGGAGACGCAGGTTTCACAGAGAACACAGAGTAATAGATGAAATCGAGCTCTGAAAGATGGATTTTCAGGAGAACAGAGCTTTTTGACAGATGAGGAACTAGATTACCAGGATAGACCCAGCTGAAGTGCCATTTATTTATTTACTGTAAAAAAGTATTATAGAAGTATAAATGTAGTATAAAAAGAATAGAATAAATAAAATAATAAATAAAATAAATAAAATATAAATGCAAAGCCTGTGATGTGGCCCTCTTTGTGATTGCTGATAGGAACTGTTTTGAAGCTTGGCACCAGTGAATTTCATGAAAACGCCTGGACTTCTTTTGGAAAAATGTCAATAGTTTTGGTTCTGTACAAGTTATAATGTTTATTCCTGTGCTCCAGGACTCCAAAGACATGAACAAACTGTTTTCCAGAGGAAATTTGCTTAGCTTTTATTTATTTCTGTGTGATTTCAATAAATATTTGAGTGATTCAATTTCCGATTTATTTTTTCATTTGTCTTTATGGTCCCATAACTTATTTTACATTCAGGTGACATCAATGTAACACAAATGTGCTGAAAGTTCAATTTGTCCTGAAAAAAAAGAGGTGTGTCAATTGTCTGTGCACAAAAGGGTTGATGTTTTACAAGCTTTTTTAGTTAATAACACCAGACGGAAAATTTATTGTAAAAATACCCTTAGGTCTCTGAGGGTTAAATTAAATTAAGATTGTATGTTTGGTAATTGAACCTAAATAAATGTAAAATGAATGTGCTATATTTCAGATCAATATATTTGTTTTCCTTCATTTTAATCAACACTAACTTTATTCTCATCTGAATTATAAATAACTTATTTCTGTATAAAATAAAAAATCCCGAATAATCCAGACCAACCAGAACACACTATTTCTACAACATCATCAGTGCTGAAGCGGGACTACCAGAGCCGTTCGGCAGATAGCGAGCAGATATTTTGTGTCACGTCGTGCACAATAACCCTAAAGGCACCAGGGTGGCGATGCCACCGGCTTTATATATATATATATATATATATATATATATATATATATATATATATATATATATATATATATATATAATATAAATAAATATAGCTGCGAGCAGCGATGAAGGGCCAAAGCCGGCGGTACCGCCACCCTGGTCCACCAGGGTTGCGGTGCCACCGGCTTGGGCCCGTAATCGCTGCTCGCAGCTATATTTATTTATATTATATATATATATTTATTATTATTTTTCTTCTACCTTTTGGACACTTTTGGAGGCCTTAAAATGCTCAAAAACTCCTGAAACTTTGCACACATGTCAGAACCCGCGGCCATCAGGGCCGGGCTGAAGATGGTACCCGGGCGTGGCAGGGGGGCTCGACAGCGCCCCCTGGAACGGGGTCCGAAAACATGGTCCATAAATCAAACACGCTTGCATGTAATAATATGAAACTCGGTACACATGTAGATCTCATCGTTTCATATATACTTCGCACTCTAACTTTTTACCCCAGCCCAACAGGAAGTCGGCTATTAAGGGTTGTTTGGAAAACGCATGCAATGGAATGTGAAACACTCCTCCTAGAGAATTCAAACACACGGCACGAAACTCGGTGTGCATGAAGTAAAGACACTGAGGATGAAAAATTGCCAGGGGATTTTTGATATCTCAAACGGTTTGGCCGTGGCGAGGAAACGAAATTATGGCGAGAAACGTGAAACAGGAAGTGTGTTATAACTACTGCATACATTAACTAATCTTGATGAAACTTCAGCAGTGTGTTCGTTGTAAGGGCCCGATCACATGGATGTGACTATTGTGAGTCAAAGTTATAGCGCCACCAACTGGCAGCAGGAAGTGTGTCACTTCCAAAATTCTTTTAAATCACCCTCTTATTTTTACCCGATTTGCTTCAAACTTCATGTGCATAATGTAGACACATGCCAGATGTAGACCTGTGAAAGGATTATTGATATCTTAGACACTGTTGCCATGGCAATGCATCAAACATTAATAATCCTTTTTTTAAGCTTTTTCATGCTTTTTTATGCTTTCGGGCACTTTTGGGGTTCTTAACGTGCTCGAAAACTCTTGAAACTTTGCACACAGGACAAAACCCGCGGCCATCAGGGCCAGGCTGAAGCTGGTACCCGGGCGTGGCAGGGGGGCTCGACAGCGCCCCCTAGAACGGGTCCAACAATTTGGTCCATATATCCAACACGCTTTACCCTATTTGCTTCAAACTTGATGTGTATAATGTAGACACAAGCCAGATGTAGACCTGTGAAAGGATTGTTGATATCTTAGATGCTGTTGCCGTGACAACGCATCAAACTTTAATATTCTTTTTGGATACTTTGAGATTCTTAGCGCACTTTTGGGGCCCTTAACATGCTCAAAAACTCTTGAAACTTTGCACACGGGTCAGAAACCGCGGCCATCAGGGCCGGGCTGAAGCTGGTACCCGGCGTGGCAGGGGGGCTCGACAGCGCCCCCTGGAACGGGGTCCGAAAACTTGGTCCATAAATCAAACAGGCTTTACCCGATTTGCTTCAAACTTGATGTGTATAATGTAGACACACGCCAGATGTAGACCTGTGAAAGGATTGTTGATATCTTAGATGCTGTTGCCGTGACAACGCATCAAACTTTAATATTCTTTTTGGATACTTTTGAGATTCTTAGCGCACTTTTGGGGCCCTTAACATGCTCAAAAACTCTTGAATCTTTGCACACGGGTCAGAAACCGCGGCCATCAGGGCCGGGCTAAAGCTGGTATCCGGGCGTGGCAGGGGGCTCGACAGCGCCCCCTGGAACGGGGTCCAAAATATTGGTCCATAAATCAAACACGCTTGCATGTAATAATATGAAACTCGCTACACATATAGATCTCATCGGTTCATATATCCTTTGTACTTTTACTTTTTACCCCAGCCCAACAGGAAGTCGGCTATTATCGTTTGTTTGGAAGCGTATGCCCCTGGAATTCGATATAGTAATCCTAGAGAATTCAACCAATCGCCACGAAACTCGGTGTGCACGAAGTCAAGACATTGAGGATGAAAAATTGCCAGGGGATTTTTGATATCTCGAACGGTTTGGCCGTGGCGAGGAAACGAATTTATGGCGAATAATGAAAACAGGAAGTGTGTTTATAACTTCTGCATACATTAACTGATCTTGATGAAACTTCAGCAGTGTGTTCGCTGTAAGAGTCCGATCACATGGATGTGACTATTGTGAGTCAAAGTTATAGCGCCACCAACTGGCAGCAGGAAGTGTGTCACTTCCTAAAGGCTTTGAAATCACCCTCTTATTTTTACCCGATTTGCTTCAAACTTCATCTGTATAATGTAAATACACTGCAGATGAAGACCTGTGAAGGGATTCTTGATATCTTTGAAACTGTTGCTGTGGCAACGCATCAAACTTTAATATTCTTGTTTGATGCTTTTGATGCTCTGAGCCAATATGGCAAGCCGTTTTAACATTTAATCATTTTAACCTAGTAGTCTCTATTTTCATGCTACTAGTACTTATTTTTTAGATACTAGTATCTATTCCATTAAGTACTAGTACTTATTCATTAGCGACTAGTGCTTATTCTTTAGATACTAGTGCTTATTCTTTAGATATTCTTTTGAATACGTATTAGTAGCTAATGAATAAGTACTAGTATCTTTTAATAGTTACTATTATCTAAAATGTCATTTTCTCTCTCTCTCTCTGAGCCAATATGGCAAGCCGTTTTAACATTTAATCATTTTAACATACAAGTCTCTATTTTCATGCTACTAGTACTTATTTTTTAGATATTAGTATCTATTCCATTAAGTACTAGTACTTATTCATTAGCGACTAGTGCTTATTCTGTTTAGAATATTCAAAGTGCTTATTCAATTTGTATGCTTATTTATATTTTCAGAGCAGAAAATCCGATTTTTCTGCTTATTCAATATTGCATCTAAAATGTAAGTGACTTGACGTGTGTGTGTGTGTGTGTGTGTGTGTGTGTGTGTGTGTGTGTGTGTGTGTGTGTGTGTGTGTGTGTGTGTGTGTGTGTGTGTGTGTGTGTGTGTGTGTGTGTGTGTGTGTGTGTGTGTGTGTGTGTGAGAGAGAGATTGTGTCTGTTACAGTGACACCTTTTTGGATATATATTTTTTTTTATTAAAAAAAATGTGCATACAACCCATGTATTTTAAATGTATTGTTTGCTTTAAATTAAGATTGTATATTTGGTAATTGAACCTAAATAAATGTAAAATGAATGTGCTATATTTCAGATCAATATATTTGTTTTCCTTCATTTTAATCAACACTAACTTTATTCTCATCTGAATTATAAATAACTTATTTCTGTATAAAATAATAAATCCTGAATAATCCAGACCAACCAGAGCACACTATTTCTACAACATCATCAGTGCTGAAGCGGGACTACCAGAGCCGTTCGGCAGATAGCAAGCAGATATTTTGTGTCACGTCGTGCACAATAACCCTAAAGGCACCAGGGTGGCGATGCCACCGGCTTTATATATATATATATATATATATATATATATATATATATATATATATATATATATATATATATATATATATATATAAATATAGCTGCGAGCAGCGATGAAGGGCCAAAGCCGGCGGTACCGCCACCCTGGTGCACCAGGGTTGCGGTGCCACCGGCTTGGGCCCGTAATCGCTGCTCGCAGCTATATTTATTCTTCTAATTATTTTTTTACTACCTTTTGGACACTTTTGGAGGCCTTAACATGCTCAAAAACTCCTGAAACTTTGCACACATGTCAGAACCCGCGGCCATCAGGGCCGGGCTGAAGATGGTACCCGGGCGTGGCAGGGGGGCTCGACAGCGCCCCCTGGAACGGGGTCCGAAAACATGGTCCATAAATCAAACACGCTTGCATGTAATAATATGAAACTCGGTACACATGTAGATCTCATCGTTTCATATATACTTCGCACTCTAACTTTTTACCCCAGCCCAACAGGAAGTCGGCTATTTAGGCTTGTTTGGAAAACGCATGCAATGGAATGTGAAACACTCCTCCTAGAGAATTCAAACACACGGCACGAAACTCGGTCAGCGTGAAGTCAAGACATTGAGGATGAAAGTTTGCGAGGGGATTTTTGATATCTCGAACGGTTTGGCCATGGCGAGGAAACGAAATTATGGCGAGAAACGTGAAACAGGAAGTGTGTCATAACTACTGCATACATTAACTAATCTTGATGAAACTTCAGCAGTGTGTTCGTTGTAAGAGCCCGATCACATGGATGTGACTATTGTGAGTCAAAGTTATAGCGCCACCAACTGGCAGCAGGAAGTGTGTCACTTTCAAAATGCTTTTAAATCACCCTCTTATTTTTACCCGATTTGCTTCAAACTTCATGTGCATAATGTAGACACATGCCAGATGTAGACCTGTGAAAGGATTATTGATATCTTAGACACTGTTGCCATGGCAATGCATCAAACATTAATATTCCTTTTTTTAAGCTTTTTCATGCTTTTTTATGCTTTCGGGCACTTTTGGGGTTCTTAACGTGCTCGAAAACTCTTGAAACTTTGCACACAGGACAAAACCCGCGGCCATCAGGGCCAGGCTGAAGCTGGTACCCGGGCGTGGCAGGGGGGCTCGACAGCGCCCCCTTGAACGGGTCCGACAATTTGGTCCATATATCCAACACGCTTTACCCTATTTGCTTCAAACTTGATGTGTATAATGTAGACACAAGCCAGATGTAGACCTGTGAAAGGATTGTTGATATCTTAGATGCTGTTGCCGTGACAACGCATCAAACTTTAATATTCTTTTTGGATACTTTTGAGATTCTTAGCGCACTTTTGGGGCCCTTAACATGCTCAAAAACTCTTGAAACTTTGTACACGGGTCAGAAACCGCGGCCATCAGGGCCGGGCTGAAGCTGGTACCCGGGCGTGGCAGGGGGGCTCGACAGCGCCCCCTGGAACGGGGTCCGAAAACTTGGTCCATAAATCAAACAGGCTTTACCCGATTTGCTTCAAACTTGATGTGTATAATGTAGACACACGCCAGATGTAGACCTGTGAAAGGATTGTTGATATCTTAGATGCTGTTGCCGTGACAACGCATCAAACTTTAATATTCTTTTTGGATACTTTTGAGATTCTTAGCACACTTTTGGGGCCCTTAACATGCTCAAAAACTCTTGAAACTTTGCACACGGGTCAGAAACCGCGGCTATCAGGGCCGGGCTGAAGCTGGTACCCGGGCGTGGCAGGGGGGCTCGACAGCGCCCCCTGGAACGGGGTCCGAAAACTTGGTCCATAAATCAAACACGCTTGCATGTAATAATATGAAACTTGGTACACATATAGATCTCATCGATTCATATATACTTTGTACTTTTACTTTTTACCCCAGCCCAACAGGAAGTCGGCTATTATGGTTTGTTTGAAAGCGTATGCCCCTGGAATTCGATATACTACTCCTAGAGAATTCAACCAATCGCCACGAAACTCAGTCAGCATGAAGTCAAGACATTGAGGATGAAAAATTGCCAGGGGATTTTTGATATCTCGAACGGTTTGGCCGTGGCGAGGAAACGAATTTATGGCGAATAATGGAAACAGGAAGTGTGTTATAACTTCTGCATACATTAACTGATCTTGATGAAACTTCAGCAGTGTGTTCGCTGTAAGAGTCCGATCACATGGATGTGACTATTGTGAGTCAAAGTTATAGCGCCACCAACTGGCAGCAGGAAGTGTGTCACTTCCTAAAGGCTTTGAAATCACCCTCTTATTTTTACCCGATTTGCTTCAAACTTCATCTGTATAATGTAAATACACTGCAGATGAAGACCTGTGAAGGGATTCTTGATATCTTTGAAACTGTTGCTGTGGCAACGCATCAAACTTTAATATTCTTGTTTGATGCGTTTGATGCTCTGAGTCAATATGGCAAGCCGTTTTAACATTTAATCATTTTAACCTAGTAGTCTCTTTTTTCATGCTACTAGTACTTATTTTTTAGATACTAGTATCTATTCCATTAAGTAATAGTACTTATTCATTAGCGACTAGTGCTTATTCTTTAGTACTAGTGCCTATTCTTTAGATAGTAGTGCTTATTCTTTAGATATTCTTTTGAATACGTATTAGTAGCTAATGAATAAGTACTGGTATCTATTTAATAGGTACTAGTATGTAATGACTTAGAACTAGTATTTATTGAATAAATACTAGTATCTATTAATAGGTGCTATTATCTAAAATGTCATTTTCTCTCTCTCTCTCTCTCTGAGCCAATATGGCAAGCCGTTTTAACATTTAATCATTTTAACATACTAGTCTCTATTTTCATGCTACTAGTACTTATTTTTTAGATATTAGTATCTATTCCATTCAGTACTAGTACTTATTCATTAGCGACTAATGCTTATTCTGTTTAGAATATTCAAAGTGCTTATTCAATTTGTATGCTTATTTATATTTTCAGAGCAGAAAATCCGATTTTTCTGCTTATTCAATATTGCATCTAAAATGTAAGTGACTTGACGTGTGTGTGTGTGTGTGTGTGTGTGTGTGTGTGTGTGTTGTGTGTGTGTGTGTGTGTGTGTGTGTGTGTGTGTGTGTGTGTGTGTGTGTGTGTGTGTGTGTGTGTGTGAGAGAGAGAGATTGTGTCTGTTACAGTGACAAGAGTTTTTAAGCCTTGTCTTTTTGGATATATATATATATATATATATATATATATATATATATATATATATATATATATATATATATATATATATATATATATATTTTTTTTTTTTATGTGCATACAACCCATGTATTTTAAATGTATTGTTTGCTTTAAATTAAATTAAGATTGTATGTTTGGTAATTGAACCTAAATAAATGTAAAATGAATGTGCTATATTTCAGATCAATATATTTGTTTTCCTTCATCTTAATCAACACTAACTTTATTCTCATCTGAATTATAAATAACTTATTTCTGTATAAAATAATAAATCCTGAATAATCCAGACCAACCAGAGCACACTATTTCTACAACATCATCAGTGCTGAAGCGGGACTACCAGAGCCGTTCGGCAGATAGCAAGCAGATATTTTGTGTCACGGTGCACCAGGGTTGCGGTGCCACCGTCTTGGGCCCGTAATCGCTGCTCGCATCTATATTTAGGGCCCGAGCACCGATGGTGTGAGGACCCTCTTGGAATTGCTCTGTTTATTATTAGGGCCCAAGCCCAAAGGGCGAAGGCCCTATTGTTTTCCTAAGGATTATTTATTATTATTATTATTATTATTATTATTATTATTATTATTTTTCTTCTACCTTTTGGACACTTTTGGAGGCCTTAACATGCTCAAAAACTCCTGAAACTTTGCACACATGTCAGAACCCGCGGCCATCAGGGCCGGGCTGAAGATGGTACCCGGGCGTGGCAGGGGGGCTCGACAGCGCCCCCTGGAACGGGGTCCGAAAACATGGTCCATAAATCAAACACGCTTGCATGTAATAATATGAAACTCGGTACACATGTAGATCTCATCGTTTCATATATACTTCGCACTCTAACTTTTTACCCCAGCCCAACAGGAAGTCGGCTATTAAGGGTTGTTTGGAAAACGCATGCAATGGAATGTGAAACACTCCTCCTAGAGAATTCAAACACACGGCACGAAACTCGGTGTGCATGAAGTCAAGACACTGAGGATGAAAAATTGCGAGGGGATTTTTGATATCTCGAACGGTTTGGCCGTGGCGAGGAAACGAAATTATGGCGAGAAACGTGAAACAGGAAGTGTGTTATAACTACTGCATACATTAACTAATCTTGATGAAACTTCAGCAGTGTGTTCGTTGTAAGAGCCCGATCACATGGATGTGACTATTGTGAGTCAAAGTTATAGCGCCACCAACTGGCAGCAGGAAGTGTGTCACTTTCAAAATGCTTTTAAATCACCCTCTTATTTTTACCCGATTTGCTTCAAACTTCATGTGCATAATGTAGACACATGCCAGATGTAGACCTGTGAAAGGATTATTGATATCTTAGACACTGTTGCCATGGCAATGCATCAAACATTAATATTCCTTTTTTTAAGCTTTTTCATGCTTTTTTATGCTTTCGGGCACTTTTGGGGTTCTTAACGTGCTCGAAAACTCTTGAAACTTTGCACACAGGACAAAACCCGCGGCCATCAGGGCCAGGCTGAAGCTGGTACCCGGGCGTGGCAGGGGGGCTCGACAGCGCCCCCTTGAACGGGTCCGACAATTTGGTCCATATATCCAACACGCTTTACCCTATTTGCTTCAAACTTGATGTGTATAATGTAGACACAAGCCAGATGTAGACCTGTGAAAGGATTGTTGATATCTTAGATGCTGTTGCCGTGACAACGCATCAAACTTTAATATTCTTTTTGGATACTTTTGAGATTCTTAGCGCACTTTTGGGGCCCTTAACATGCTCAAAAACTCTTGAAACTTTGCACACGGGTCAGAAACCGCGGCCATCAGGGCCGGGCTGAAGCTGGTACCCGGGCGTGGCAGGGGGGCTCGACAGCGCCCCCTGGAACGGGGTCCGAAAACTTGGTCCATAAATCAAACAGGCTTTACCCGATTTGCTTCAAACTTGATGTGTATAATGTAGACACACGCCAGATGTAGACCTGTGAAAGGATTGTTGATATCTTAGATGCTGTTGCCGTGACAACGCATCAAACTTTAATATTCTTTTTGGATACTTTTGAGATTCTTAGCGCACTTTTGGGGCCCTTAACATGCTCAAAAACTCTTGAAACTTTGCACACGGGTCAGAAACCGCGGCCATCAGGGCCGGGCTGAAGCTGGTACCCGGCGTGGCAGGGGGGCTCGACAGCGCCCCCTGGAACGGGGTCCGAAAACTTGGTCCATAAATCAAACACGCTTGCATGTAATAATATGAAACTCGCTACACATATAGATCTCATCGGTTCATATATCCTTTGTACTTTTACTTTTTACCCCAGCCCAACAGGAAGTCGGCTTTTATCGTTTGTTTGGAAGCGTATGCCCCTGGAATTCGATATACTAATCCTAGAGAATTCAACCAATCGCCACGAAACTCGGTGTGCACGAAGTCAAGACATTGAGGATGAAAAATTGCCAGGGGATTTTTGATATCTCGAACGGTTTGGCCGTGGCGAGGAAACGAATTTATGGCGAATAATGGAAACAGGAAGTGTGTTATAACTTCAGCATACATTAACTGATCTTGATGAAACTTCAGCAGTGTGTTCGCTGTAAGAGTCCGATCACATGGATGTGACTATTGTGAGTCAAAGTTATAGCGCCACCAACTGGCAGCAGGAAGTGTGTCACTTTCTAAAGGCTTTGAAATCACCCTCTTATTTTTACCCGATTTGCTTCAAACTTCATCTGTATAATGTAAATACACTGCAGATGAAGACCTGTGAAGGGATTCTTGATATCTTTGAAACTGTTGCAGTGGCAACGCATCAAACTAGAATATTCTTGTTTGATGCTTTTGATGCTCTGAGTCAATATGGCAAGCCGTTTTAACATTTAATTATTTTAACCTACTAGTCTCTTTTTTCATGCTACTAGTACTTATTTTTTAGATACTAGTATCTATTCCATTAAGTAATAGTACTTATTCATTAGCGACTAGTGCTTATTCTTTAGTACTAGTGCCTATTCTTTAGATAGTAGTGCTTATTCTTTAGATATTCTTTTGAATACGTATTAGTAGCTAATGAATAAGTACTGGTATCTATTTAATAGGTACTAGTATGTAATGACTTAGAACTAGTATTTATTGAATAAAAACTAGTATCTATTAATAGGTACTATTATCTAAAATGTCATTTTCTCTCTCTCTCTCTCTGAGCCAATATGGCAAGCCGTTTTAACATTTAATCATTTTAACATACTAGTCTCTATTTTCATGCTACTAGTACTTATTTTTTAGATATTAGTATCTATTCCATTAAGTACTAGTACTTATTCATTAGTGACTAATGCTTATTCTGTTTAGAATATTCAAAGTGCTTATTCAATTTGTATGCTTATTTATATTTTCAGAGCAGAAAATTAGATTTTTCTGCTTATTCAATATTGCATCTAAAAAGTGACTTGACGTGTGTGTGTGTGTGTGTGTGTGTGTGTGTGTGTGTGTGTGTGTGTGTGTGTGTGTGTGTGTGTGTGTGTGTGTGTGTGTGTGTGTGTGTGTTTGTGTGTGTGTGTGTGTGTGTGAGAGAGAGATTGTGTCTGTTACAGTGACAAGAGTTTTTAAGCCTTGTCTTTTTGGATATATATATATTTTTTTAAAAAAAAAATGTGCATACAACCCATGTATTTTTAATGTATAGTTTGCTTTAAATTAAATTAAGATTGTATGTTTGGTAATTGAACCTAAATAAATGTAAAATGAATGTGCTATATTTCAGATCAATATATTTGTTTTCCTTCATTTTAATCAACACTAACTTTATTCTCATCTGAATTATAAATAACTTATTTCTGTATAAAATAAAAAATCCCGAATAATCCAGACCAACCAGAGCACACTATTTCTACAACATCATCAGTGCTGAAGCGGGACTAACAGAGCCGTTCGGCAGATAGCGAGCAGATATTTTGTCACGTCGTGCACAATAACCCTAAAGGCACCAGGGTGGCGATGCCACCGGCTTATATATATATATATATATATATATATATATAATATATATAAATAAATATAGCTGCGAGCAGCGATGAAGGGCCAAAGCCGGCGTACCGCCACCCTGGTGCACCAGGGTTGTGGTGCCACCGGCTTGGGCCCGTAATCGCTGCTCGCAGCTATATTTATTCTTCTTCTCCGCAATGAATCGCATTTTTGAGGGCCTAAACATGCACGAAAACTCACGAAAATTTGCACACGCGTCAGAACTGGCGAAAATTTACATCTGATATGCGTTTCAAAATTGGGCGGGGCAAAATGGCTCGATAGCGCCACCTATAAAGGTTCAACGGAGTGCGCCTCGCGTTACGTTTCACGTACGTGTATGAAATTCGGTACATACATGTAATGGCCCAATACCTACAAAAAAGTCTCTTGGAGCGTAGCCCTAAACACAACAGGAAGTCAGCCATTTTGAACTTCCTCTCAGATTTTTGTGGAGTTTTTGCCATTTTCAGTCCTCGTACTTTAACGAACTCCTCCTACAGTTTTAATCTGATCATCTTCAAATTTGGTGAGTGTAATCTTAAGGCCTTTGCGACGTTAAAATGCGAAGATCTTGAGTTTTCGTCGAAGGGCGTGTCCTCGGCGGCCTGACAAATTTTGATGTTTCGCCATGAAACAGGAAGTTGCTGTAACTCAGGCAAACAATGTCCAATCTGCCCCAAACTTCACATGTTTGATAAGAGTTCTGTCCTGAACACATGTCCATGCTCATATTCAGTTACAGTCATAGCGCCACCTGCTGGCAACAGGAAGTGACATGTTTAACACTGTTGTGGACTCCTGATAACATATAAAAAAGTGCCAGCAAGTGTTAAACTTGCTAACAACATACTTGAAACATGCTAAAACATGCTAGCAAGCACTTAGCTAAGTGCTAAAGCATGCATTACTGCAATTAATAGGAATTTCTGTAATCAGTAGAATGTCAACCCCAAACTTCACACGTTTGATAAGAGTCATGGCTGAACACATCTACATGACAATATTCAGTTATAGTAATAGCGCCACCTACTGGCAACAGGAATGACATGTTTAACACGTGATGCCTTCTAGCAACAGAGTTAAAAATGCCATTGATTCTAACATACAAGAAACATGTTAAAACATGCTAGCATACTTAGCTAAGTCCTAAGCATGCTAATTCAATGAAAAGACTTTGTTGTTACTCAAAAGGCAAGTCCATCTGCGCCAAACTTCACAGTTTGATAAGAGTTATTCCATAAAACACATGTCATGCTCATATTCAGCATAGTCATAGCACGCCTACTGGCAACAGGAAGTGACGTTTAACACGTGTTTGTACTCAAAATAGGTAACATTACATGTAATGGCCCAATACCTACAAAAAGTTCTCTGGAGCTAGCCCTAAACACAACAGTGAGTCAACCATTTTGAACTTCCCTAGATTTTTGGCATCAGTTTTTGCCATTTTCAGAGTCGTACTTGACGAACTCCACTACAGTTTTAATCTGATCATCTTCAAATTTGGTGAGTTAATCTTAAGCCTTTGGACGTTAAATTGCGAAATCTTGAAGTTTTAATCTGATCATTCTTCAAATTTGGTGAGTGTAATCTTAAGGCCTTTGTGACGTTAAATTGCGAAGATCTTGAGTTTTCGTACAAGGGCGTGTCCTCAGTGGCCTGACAAAATTTGATATTTCGCCATGAAACAGGAAGTTGCTGTAACTCAGGCAAACAATGTCCAATCTGCCCTAAACTTCACACGTTTGATAAGAGTTATGTCCCGAACACATGTCCATGCTCATATTCAGTTACAGTCATAGCGCCACCTGCTGGCAACAGGAAGTGACATGTTTAACACTTTGTGGACTCCTAATAACATATAAAAAAGTGCCAGCAAGTGCTAAACATGCTATCAACATACTTGAAACATGCTAAAACATGCTAGCAAACACTTAGCTAAGTGCTAAAGCATGCTAATTACTGCAATAAATGTAATTTGCTGTAACTTCGAACCCCGAAACATCACACATTTGATAAGAGTCCTGCCCTGAACACATCTACATGAAATATTCAGTTATAGTAATAGCGCCACCTACTGGCAACAGGAAGTGACATGTTTAACACTTGATGCAGTACTTAGCAACATATTAAAATATGCCATTGAATTTAAACATGTTATAAAACATGTTAAAACATGCTAGTAATTCTTAGCTAAGTGCTAAAGCATGCTATATGAAATGAAACAGGAAGTTGTTGTTACTTAAGAAGACAATGTCCAAACTGCCCAAACTTCACACATTTGATAAGAGTCCTGCCCTGAACACATCTACATTACAATTTTCAGCTATAGTAATAGCGCCACCTACTGGCAACAGGAAGTGACATGTTTAACAGTGTGATGCAGTACTGGCAACATAGTAAATATGCCATTGAGTTATAAACATGTTATAAACATGTTAAAACATGCTAGCAATTCTTAGCTAAGTGCTAAAGCATGCTAATGAAATGAAACAGGAAGTTGTTGTTACTTAGAAGACAATGTCCAATCTGCCCCAAACTTCACACATTTGATAAGAGTCCTGCCCTGAACACATCTACATTACAATTTTCAGCTATAGTAATAGCGCCACCTACTGGCAACAGGAAGTGACATGTTTAACAGTGTGATGCAGTACTGGCAACATAGTAAATATGCCATTGAGTTATAAACATGTTATAAACATGTTAAAACATGCTAGCAATTCTTAGCTAAGTGCTAAAGCATGCTAATGAAATGAAACAGGAAGTTGTTGTTACTTAAGAAGGCAATGTCCAATCTGCCCCAAACTTCACACATTTGATAAGAGTCCTGCCCTGAACACATCTACATGACAATATTCAGTTATAGTAATAGCGCCACCTACTGGCAACAGGAAGTGACATGTTTAACATGTGATGCAGTACTGGCAACATAGTAAATATGCCATTGAGTTATAAACATGTTATAAACATGTTAAAACATGCTAGCAATTCTTAGCTAAGTGCTAAAGCATGCTAATGCTATGAAACAGGAAGTTGTTTTTACTTAAGAAGGCAAAGTTCAATCTGCCCCAAACTTCACATGTTTGATAAGAGTTCTGTCCTGAACACATGTGCATGCTCATATTCAGTTACAGTCATAGCGCCACCTGCTGGCAACAGGAAGTGACATGTTTAACAGCATGCTATTATACCCATAATAAAGGACATTTTTGTAACTGACTTTGACATACTCCCACTATATTTATCTACTTAAATGCACATTGCCCACCGTGGTCTGTCTTCCTAATGCCACCGGGTGGCGATGGCACGGGTGCGAGGGCCCTTTCAATGCTGCTTGCAGCTTTAATTATTATCTTCTTCTTCTTCTCCGCAATGAATCGCATTTTTGAGGGCCTAAACATGCACGAAAACTCACGAAAATTTGCACACGCGTCAGAACTGGCGAAAATTTACATCTGATATGCGTTTCAAAATTGGGCGGGGCAAAATGGCTCGATAGCGCCACCTATAAAGGTTCAACGGAGTGCGCCTCGCGTTACGTTTCACGTACGTGTACGAAATTTGGTACATACATGTAATGGCCCAATACCTACAAAAAAGTCTCTTGGAGCGTAGCCCTAAACACAACAGGAAGTCAGCCATTTTGAACTTCCTCTCAGATTTTTGTGCAGTTTTTGCCATTTTCAGGCCTCGTACTTTAACGAACTCCTCCTACAGTTTTAATCTGATCATCTTCAAATTTGGTGAGTGTAATCTTAAGGCCTTTGCGACGTTAAATTGCGAAGATCTTGAGTTTTCGTCGAAGGGCGTGTCCTCGGCGGCCTGACAAATTTTGATGTTTCGCCATGAAACAGGAAGTTGCTGTAACTCAGGCAAACAATGTCCAATCTGCCCCAAACTTCACACGTTTGATAAGAGTTCTGTCCTGAACACATGTCCATGCCTCATATTCAGTTACAGTCATAGCGCCACCTGCTGGCAACAGGAAGTGACATGTTTAACACTGTTGTGGACTCCTGATAACATATAAAAAAGTGCCAGCAAGTGTTAAACATGCTAACAACATACTTGAAACATGCTAAAACATGCTAGCAAGCACTTAGCTAAGTGCTAAAGCATGCTATTACTGCAATTCAATAGGAATTTGCTGTAACTCAGGTATGGAATGTCCAATCTGCCCCAAACTTCACACGTTTGATAAGAGTCATGGCCTGAACACATCTACATGACAATATTCAGTTATAGTAATAGCGCCACCTACTGGCAACAGGAAGTGACATGTTTAACACGTTGATGCCCTTCTAGCAACAGGTTAAAAATGCCATTGAGTTCTAAACATACAAGAAACATGTTAAAACATGCTAGCAATACTTAGCTAAGTCCTAAAGCATGCTAATTCAATGAAACAAGACGTTGTTGTTACTCAAAAAGGCAACGTCCCATCTGCGCCAAACTTCACACGTTTGATAAGAGTTATCTCCTAAACACATGTCCATGCTCATATTCAGACATAGTCATAGCGCCGCCTGCTGGCAGCAGGAAGTGACGTTTAACACTGTTCTGGACTCCAAATAGGTACATACATGTAATGGCCCAATGCCTACAAAAAAGTCTCTTGGAGCGTATCCGTAAACACAACAGGAAGTCAGCCATTTTGATCTTCCTCTGATTTTTGTGCAGTTTTTGCCATTTTCAGGCCTCGTACTTTAACGAACTCCTCCTACAGTTTTAATCTGATCATCTTCAAATTTGGTGAGTGTAATATTAAGGCCTTTGTGACGTTAAATTGCGAAGATCTTGAGTTTTCGTCGAAGGGTGTGTCCTCGGTTGCCTGACAAAATTTGATGTTTCGCCATGAAACAGGAAGTTGCTGTAACTCAGGCAAACAATGTCCAATCTGCCCCAAACTTCACACGTTTGATAAGAGTTCTGTCCTGAACACATGTCCATGCTCATATTCAGAGACAGTCACATCGCCACCTGCTGGCAACCGGAAGTGACATGTTTAACACTGTTGTGGACTCCTAATAACATATAAAAAAGTGCCAGCAAGTGCTAAACATGCTATCAAAATACTTGAAACATGCTAACACATGCTAGCAAACACTTAGCTAAGTGCTAAAGCATGCTATTACTGCAATTAAATAGTAATTTGCTGTAACTCAGCCATGGAATGTCCAATCTGCCCCAAACTTCACACATTTGATAAAGGTCCTGCCCTGAACAAATCTACATGAGAATATTCAGTTATAGTAATAGCGCCACCTACTGGCAACACGAAGTGACATGTTTAACACTGTGATGCAGTACTAGCAACATAGTAAATATGCCATTGAATTATAAACATGTTATAAACATGTTAAAACATGCTAGCAATTCTTAGCTAAGTGCTAAAGCATGCTAATGAAATGAAACAGGAAGTTGTTGTTACTTAAGAAGACAATGTCCAATCTGCCCCAAACTTCACACATTTGATAAGAGTCTTGCCCTGAACACATCTACATGACAATTTTCAGTTATAGTAATAGCGCCACCTACTGGCAACAGGAAGTGACATGTTTAACAGTGTGATGCAGTACTGGCAACATAGTAAATATGCCATTGAGTTATAAACATGTTAGAAACATGTTAAAACATGCTAGCAATTCTTAGCTAAGTGCTAAAGCATGCTAATGCTATGAAACAGGAAGTTGTTTTTACTTAAGGCAAAGTTCAATCTGCCCCAAACTTCACATGTTTGATAAGAGTTCTGTCCTGAACACATGTGCATGCTCATATTCAGTTACAGTCATAGCGCCACCTGCTGGCAACAGGAAGTGACATGTTTAACACTGTTGTGGACTTCTAATAATATATTAAAAAGTGCCAGCAAGTGTTAAACATGCTAGCAACATACTAGAAACATGCTAGCAAACACTTAGCTAAGTGCCAAAGCATGCTATTATCCCCATAATAAAGGACATTTTTGTAACTGACTTTGACATACTCCCACTATATTTATCTACTTAAATGCACATTGCCCATCGTGCTCTGTCTTCCTAAAGCCACCGGGTGGCGATGGCACGGGTGCGAGGGCCCTTTCAATGCTGCTTGCAGCTTTAATTAGGGCCCAAGCCCAAAGGACGAAGGCCCTATTGTTTTCCTAAGGATTATTTATTAGGGCCCAAGCCCTAAGGGCGAAGGCCCTATTGTTTTCCTAAGGATTATTAGGGCCCAAGCCCAAAGGGCGAAGGCCCTATTGTTTTCCTAAGGATTATTTATTATTATTATTATTATTATTATTATTATTATTATTATTATTATTATTATTTTTCTTCTACCTTTTGGACACTTTTGGAGGCCTTAACATGCTCAAAAACTCCTGAAACTTTGCACACATGTCAGAACCCGCGGCCATCAGGGCCGGGCTGAAGATGGTACCCGGGCGTGGCAGGGGGGCTCGACAGCGCCCCCTGGAACGGGGTCCGAAAACATGGTCCATAAATCAAACACGCTTGCATGTAATAATATGAAACTCGGTACACATGTAGATCTCATCGTTTCATATATACTTCGCACTCTAACTTTTTACCCCAGCCCAACAGGAAGTCGGCTATTTAGGCTTGTTTGGAAAACGCATGCAAAGGAATGTGAAACACTCCTCCTAGAGAATTCAAACACACGGCACGAAACTCGGTCAGCGTGAAGTCAAGACACTGAGGATGAAAAATTGCCAGGGGATTTTTGATATCTCGAACGGTTTGGCCGTGGCGAGGAAACGAAATTATGGCGAGAAACGTGAAACAGGAAGTGTGTTATAACTACTGCATACATTAACTAATCTTGATGAAACTTCAGCAGTGTGTTCGTTGTAAGAGCCCGATCACATGGATGTGACTATTGTGAGTCAAAGTTATAGCGCCACCAACTGGCAGCAGGAAGTGTGTCACTTCCAAAATGCTTTTAAATCACCCTCTTATTTTTACCCGATTTGCTTCAAACTTCATGTGCATAATGTAGACACATGCCAGATGTAGACCTGTGAAAGGATTATTGATATCTTAGACACTGTTGCCATGGCAATGCATCAAACATTAATATTCCTTTTTTTAAGCTTTTTCATGCTTTTTTATGCTTTCGGGCACTTTTGGGGTTCTTAACGTGCTCGAAAACTCTTGAAACTTTGCACACAGGACAAAACCCGCGGCCATCAGGGCCAGGCTGAAGCTGGTACCCGGGCGTGGCAGGGGGCTCGACAGCGCCCCCTTGAACGGGTCCGACAATTTGGTCCATATATCCAACACGCTTGACCCTATTTGCTTCAAACTTGATGTGTATAATGTAGACACAAGCCAGATGTAGACCTGTGAAAGGATTGTTGATATCTTAGATGCTGTTGCCGTGACAACGCATCAAACTTTAATATTCTTTTTGGATACTTTTGAGATTCTTAGCGCACTTTTGGGGCCCTTAACATGCTCAAAAACTCTTGAAACTTTGCACACGGGTCAGAAACCGCGGCCATCAGGGCCGGGCTGAAGCTGGTACCCGGGCGTGGCAGGGGGGCTCGACAGCGCCCCCTGGAACGGGGTCCGAAAACTTGGTCCATAAATCAAACAGGCTTTACCCGATTTGCTTCAAACTTGATGTGTATAATGTAGACACATGCCAGATGTAGACCTGTGAAAGGATTGTTGATATCTTAGATGCTGTTGCCGTGACAACGCATCAAACTTTAATATTCTTTTTGGATACTTTTGAGATTCTTAGCGCACTTTTGGGGCCCTTAACATGCTCAAAAACTCTTGAAACTTTGCACACGGGTCAGAAAACGCGGCCATCAGGGCCAAGCTGAAGCTGGTACCCGGGCGTGGCAGGGGGGCTCGACAGCGCCCCCTGGAACGGGGTCCGAAAACTTGGTCCATAAATCAAACACGCTTGCATGTAATAATATGAAACTCGCTACACATATAGATCTCATCGGTTCATATATCCTTTGTACTTTTACTTTTTACCCCAGCCCAACAGGAAGTCGGCTATTATCGTTTGTTTGGAAGCGTATGCCCCTGGAATTCGATATACTAATCCTAGAGAATTCAACCAATCGCCACGAAACTCGGTGTGCACGAAGTCAAGACATTGAGGATGAAAAATTGCCAGGGGATTTTTGATATCTCGAACGGTTTGGCCGTGGCGAGGAAACGAATTTATGGCGAATAATGGAAACAGGAAGTGTGTTATAACTTCAGCATACATTAACTGATCTTGATGAAACTTCAGCAGTGTGTTCGCTGTAAGAGTCCGATCACATGGATGTGACTATTGTGAGTCAAAGTTATAGCGCCACCAACTGGCAGCAGGAAGTGTGTCACTTCCTAAAGGCTTTGAAATCACCCTCTTATTTTTACCCGATTTGCTTCAAACTTCATCTGTATAATGTAAATACACTGCAGATGAAGACCTGTGAAGGGATTCTTGATATCTTTGAAACTGTTGCAGTGGCAACGCATCAAACTTTAATATTCTTGTTTGATGCTTTTGATGCTCTGAGTCAATATGGCAAGCCGTTTTAACATTTAATCATTTTAACCTACTAGTCTCTTTTTTCATGCTACTAGTACTTATTTTTTAGATACTAGTATCTATTCCATTAAGTAATAGTACTTATTCATTAGCGACTAGTGCTTATTCTTTAGTACTAGTGCCTATTCCTTAGATAGTAGTGCTTATTCTTTAGATATTCTTTTGAATACGTATTAGTAGCTAATGAATAAGTACTGGTATCTATTTAATAGGTACTAGTATGTAATGACTTAGAACTAGTATTTATTGAATAAATACTAGTATCTATTAATAGGTACTATTATCTAAAATGTCATTTTCTCTCTCTCTCTCTCTGAGCCAATATGGCAAGCCGTTTTAACATTTAATCATTTTAACATACTAGTCTCTATTTTCATGCTACTAGTACTTATTTTTTAGATATTAGTATCTATTCCATTAAGTACTAGTACTTATTCATTAGCGACTAATGCTTATTCTGTTTAGAATATTCAAAGTGCTTATTCAATTTGTATGCTTATTTATATTTTCAGAGCAGAGAATCAGATTTTTCTGCTTATTCAATATTGCATCTAAAAAGTGACTTGACGTGTGTGTGTGTGGTGTGTGTGTGTGTGTGTGTGTGTGTGTGTGTGTGTGTGTGTGTGTGTGTGTGTGTGTGTGGTGTGTGTGTGTGTGTGGTGTGTGTGTGGGGTGTGTGTGTGTGTGTGTGTGTGTGTTTGAGAGAGAGATTGTGTCTGTTACAGTGACAAGAGTTTTTAAGCCTTGTCTTTTTGGATATATATATATTTTTTATTAAAAAAAAAAGTGCATACAACCCATGTATTTTTAATGTATAGTTTGCTTTAAATTAAATTAAGATTGTATGTTTGGTAATTGAACCTAAATAAATGTAAAATGAATGTGCTATATTTCAGATCAATATATTTGTTTTCCTTCATTTTAATCAACACTAACTTTATTCTCATCTGAATTATAAATAACTTATTTCTGTATAAAATAAAAAATCCCGAATAATCCAGACCAACCAGAGCACACTATTTCTACAACATCATCAGTGCTGAAGCGGGACTACCAGAGCCGTTCGGCAGATAGCGAGCAGATATTTTGTGTCACGTCGTGCACAATAACCCTAAAGGCACCAGGGTGGTGATGCCACCGGCTTTATTTATATATATATATATATATATATATATATATATATAATAAATATAGCTGCGAGCAGCGATGAAGGGCCAAAGCCGGCGGTACCGCCACCCTGGTGCACCAGGGTTGCGGTGCCACCGGCTTGGGCCCGTAATCGCTGCTCGCAGCTATATTTTATTATTATTCCTCTAATTATTTTTTTACTACCTTTTGGACACTTTTGGAGGCCTTAACATGCTCAAAAACTCCTGAAACTTTGCACACATGTCAGAACCCGCGGCCATCAGGGCCGGCTGAAGATGGTACCCGGGCGTGGCAGGGGGGCTCGACAGCGCCCCCTGGAACGGGGTCCGTAAACATGGTCCATAAATAAAAAACGCTTGCATGAAATAATATAAAACTCGGTACACATGTAGATCTCATCGTTTCATATATACTTCGCACTCTAACTTTTTACCCCAGCCCAACAGGAAGTCGGCTATTTAGGCTTGTTTGGAAAACGCATGCAATGGAATGTGAAGTACTCCTCCTAGAGAATTCAAACACACGGCACGAAACTCGGTCAGCGTGAAGTCAAGACATTGAGGATGAAAGTTTGCGAGGGGATTTTTGATATCTCGAACGGTTTGGCCGTGGCGAGGAAACGAAATTATGGCGAGAAACGTGAAACGGGAAGTGTGTCATAACTACTGCATACATTAACTGATCTTGATGAAACTTCAGCAGTGTGTTCGCTGTAAGAGTCCGATCACATGGATGTGACTATTGTGAGTCAAAGTTATAGCGCCACCAACTGGCAGCAGGAAGTGTGTCACTTTCAAAATGCTTTGAAATCACCCTCTTATTTTTACCCGATTTGCTTCAAACTTCATCTGTATAATGTAAATACACGGCAGATGAAGACCTGTGAATGGATTCTTGATATCTTTGAAACTGTTGCTGTGGCAATCCATCAAACTTTAATATTCTTTTTGGATGCTTTTGAGACTCTTAGCATGCCTGAAATTGCTTAAAATTGCATGAAACTCGACAGACAGATCACATTTATTAGCCAGGTGACATGTGCATAGTTTCAGAAACGGGCGTGGTGCAGGGACTCAGTAGCGCCACCTTTTGACAAAAGTGGGGGGGTTAGTTTCATCTAGAGTTACAAAAATCTGTATTTATATAGTTCTCCTCCAGCCAGACAACTTTCTAATTTACAGGCATTAGCAATAACCAAGAGGAAGTCAGATATTTTGGTTTGAATATGGTCATTTCTCTCTGAGCCTACGTCTCTGTGACTGCTCTCTGTGTGTGTGTGTGTGTGTCTGTGAGTGTGGGAAGGGGGAGGGGGAGTGGGGCTATATTAACCATTTCACTGCTGTGTGGTTTGGCCTTCATTAAAAAGAAAATAAATGTCTTAAGCCTTGTATTTTTTAAATACGTTTTTTTAATAAAGGCATATAACAGACATGCTGCATTTAAATTTTTTTTAATAAAACATTGTTTTTTATGTTTTTCAAGGCATTTGATTTATGAGGACTTTTGAAATGTCCTCATAAACCACCCATAAGTTGTAATACCAGTGTAATACACATGCCATTATACAAATTTGTGTCCTCATAAATCACATAAACCAACCCACACACACATCAAATTGACGGTGGGTGGCAATAGTATATTTAAAAGACTTGATGTGTGTGTGTGTGTGTGTGTGTGTGTGTGTGTGTGTGTGTGTGTGTGTGTGTGTGTGTGTGTGTGTGTGTGTGTGTGTGGTGAGAGAGAGAGAGAGAGAGAGGAGAGAGAGAGAGAGAGAGAGAGAGAGAGCATACATTTTTTTTTTTTTTTTTTCATGTGCTTGTCCTCCGGACAAGTAAATCTGTCATTCACTTGTCTGAGAAAAAAGTTGCTTGTCCGGATTTATTTATTTATTTATTTATTCTGAAGCAATATTCTCATCAGTGTTCAATCAGCTTTGATATTTAAATCGGCATATTGTAATATCTGCATTGAATGTTGTGGATATTGACTAAGAATATTGAATATTATGTATGTTATCAATCACCCTAAATGCAATACGGTGTTAGTTATATATCTTAAAGTGCGATACTGTCGCATAATAGTGTCCCATGAAGGGCATCCCCTCCCCCAATATTATTAAATGTCCTATTAGTGTCTTATTATTCTAAATAATTGAATTTATTGATCAAATTTAGGAATTTAAAATGAAAGATGAAGCATAGGCTACTGTTACCCTAGGTAGGGCTGATCAAATTAAATCATTTACACTGAAAAATTACAATTGCATAAAATAATGTTATGAAATTGATTTAAATGTACAAATAAGAAACAGTGGAAAGAAGTATACTAGGCTACTTATAAACATAACACTAAATTGCCAATAGGTGGCGGCAGGCGGCCGTATTAATGAGTGAGTCATTTATTCATTCATTCAAACGATTCGTTTAAACGGTTGATTCATTCAAGAATGAGACAGATGTTTAGGAATGGCTCATTGAATCTTTGACTCAACCGAACCGATTCGGGTCAAAATGCTGAATCATTCAGTGAAAACAATGAGTGTTCCTGTGAGATGCGCCGTGGTTCTGCTGTGTGATTTTTGTTTGGAACTATTTTCGCTGCTGGAACAGAAGAAAAACAGCCAATATTACATCTAAAATGTAAGTGACTACATTTTAACTGTTTATTGAACTGTTGTAGGAAATCAATGTCACATTTTGATATGGTATTCAGGAAAAACAATTGAGGCTGCTTAACACATATGTTAAAATATAGAAACTCCACATTTAGATTTTTAGAGGCAGTTACAGTATGTTGTTAACTGAGTGTGTGTGTGTGGTGTGTGTGTGTGTGTGTGTGTGTGTGTGTGTGTGTGTGTGTGTGTGTGTGTGTGTGTGTGTGTGTGCTGCGCTCATATAGATTTCTCCTCGAGAGGCTGCGCGAGCGTCAACAGCGCAACCTATTTATTATCCACAATCGATCGCAACAACATACAATAAATGTAATAAAATCAGAATCATTCTCTCGGTTTAGTGATTCCCTAGTTATGTATTTTGTTTGTTATTGATGTTCTAATCAGGCTACTTGACTTGTCCGTTCGGGCAAGTAAAATTCTCTTTTACTTGTCCTTCAAAAATGCATTTGTCCCGGACAAGCGGACAAGTTAGACGGGCTCTGGAAATACGAAGTCTCTATTTTCATGCTACTAGTACTTATTTTTTAGATATTAGTATCTATTCCATTAAGTACTAGTACTTATTCATTAACGACTAGTGCTTATTCTGTTTAGAATATTCAAAGTGCTTATTCAATTTGTATGCTTATTTATATTTTCAGAGCAGAAAATTCGATTTTTCTGCTTATTAAATATTGCATCTAAAATGTAAGTGACTTGACGTGTGTGTGTGTGTGTGTGTGTGTGTGTGTGTGTGTGTGTGTGTGTGTGTGTGTGTGTGTGTGTGTGTGTGTGTGTGTGTGCTTGTTTTTGTGATATATGAGGACACAAATGTGTATAATGACATGGGTATTACACTGGTATTACAACTTACACGTGAAATATGAGGACATTGCATGCGTCCTCATATTTCAAACAGCTTAAAAATCATAAAAAACAATGTTTTTTTTAAATGTTAAAATCCAGCATGTCTCCTGTAAGGGGTAGGTTTAGGGACAGGGGCAGTGTAGGGGGATAGAATATATAGTTTGTCCAGTATAAAAACCATTACGCCTATGGAATGTCCTCATAAGTCACAAAAACAAACGTGTGTGTGTGTGTGTGTGTGTGTGAGAGAGAGAGAGATTGTGTCTGTTACAGTGACAAGAGTTTTTAAGCCTTGTCTTTTTGGATATATATATATATATATATATATATATATATATATATATATATATATATATATATATATATATATATATATATATATATATATATTTTTTTTTTAATGTGCATACAACCCATGTATTTTAAATGTATTGTTTGCTTTAAATTAAATTAAGATTGTATGTTTGGTAATTGAACCTAAATAAATGTAAAATGAATGTGCTATATTTCAGATCAATATATTTGTTTTCCTTCATTTTAATCAACACTAACTTTATTCTCATCTGAATTATAAATAACTTATTTCTGTATAAAATAATAAATCCTGAATAATCCAGACCAAGCGGAGCACACTATTTCTACAACATCATCAGTGCTGAAGCGGGACTACCAGAGCCGTTCGGCAGATAGCGAGCAGATATTTTGTGTCACGTCGTGCACAATAACCCTAAGGCACCAGGGTGGCCACCGGCTTTATATATATATATATATATATATATATATATATATATATATATATATATATATATATATATATATATATAAATATAGCTGCGAGCAGCGATGAAGGGCCAAAGCCGGCGGTACCGCCACCCTGGTGCACCAGGGTTGCGGTGCCACCGGCTTGGGCCCGTAATCGCTGCTCGCAGCTATATTTATTATTATTATTATTATTATTATTATTATTCTAATTATTTTTTTACTACCTTTTGGACACTTTTGGAGGCCTTAACATGCTCAAAAACTCCTGAAACTTTGCACACATGTCAGAACCCGCGGCCATCAGGGCCGGGCAGAAGATGGTACCCGGGCGTGGCAGGGGGGCTCGACAGCGCCCCCTGGAACGGGGTCCGAAAACATGGTCCATAAATCAAACACGCTTGCATGTAATAATATGAAACTCGGTACACATGTAGATCTCATCGTTTCATATATACTTCGCACTCTCACTTTTTACCCCAGCCCAACAGGAAGTCGGCTATTTAGGCTTGTTTGGAAAACGCATGCAAAGGAATGTGAAACACTCCTCCTAGAGAATTCAAACACACGGCACGAAACTCGGTCAGCGTGAAGTCAAGACATTGAGGATGAAAGTTTGCGAGGGGATTTTTGATATCTCGAACGGTTTGGCCGTGGCGAGGAAACGAAATTATGGCGAGAAACGTGAAACAGGAAGTGTGTCATAACTACTGCATACATTAACTAATCTTGATGAAACTTCAGCAGTGTGTTCGTTGTAAGAGCCCCATCACATGGATGTGACTATTGTGAGTCAAAGTTATAGCGCCACCAACTGGCAGCAGGAAGTGTGTCACTTTCAAAATGCTTTTAAATCACCCTCTTATTTTTACCCGATTTGCTTCAAACTTCATGTGCATAATGTAGACACATGCCAGATGTAGACCTGTGAAAGGATTATTGATATCTTAGACACTGTTGCCATGGCAATGCATCAAACATTAATATTCCTTTTTTTAAGCTTTTTCATGCTTTTTTATGCTTTCGGGCACTTTTGGGGTTCTTAACGTGCTCGAAAACTCTTGAAACTTTGCACACAGGACAAAACCCGCGGCCATCAGGGCCAGGCTGAAGCTGGTACCCGGGCGTGGCAGGGGGGCTCGACAGCGCCCCCTTGAACGGGTCCGACAATTTGGTCCATATATCCAACACGCTTTACCCTATTTGCTTAAAACTTGATGTGTATAATGTAGACACAAGCCAGATGTAGACCTGTGAAAGGATTGTTGATATCTTAGATGCTGTTGCCGTGACAACGCATCAAACTTTAATATTCTTTTTGGATACTTTTGAGATTCTTAGCGCACTTTTGGGGCCCTTAACATGCTCAAAAACTCTTGAAACTTTGCACACGGGTCAGAAACCGCGGCCATCAGGGCCGGGCTGAAGCTGGTACCCGGGCGTGGCAGGGGGGCTCGACAGCGCCCCCTGGAACGGGTGTCCGAAAACTTGGTCCATAAATCAAACAGGCTTTACCCGATTTGCTTCAAACTTGATGTGTATAATGTAGACACACGCCAGATGTAGACCTGTGAAAGGATTGTTGATATCTTAGATGCTGTTGCCGTGACAACGCATCAAACTTTAATATTCTTTTTGGATACTTTTGAGATTCTTAGCACACTTTTGGGGCCCTTAACATGCTCAAAAACTCTTGAAACTTTGCACACGGGTCAGAAACCGCGGCCATCAGGGCCGGGCTGAAGCTGGTACCCGGGCGTGGCAGGGGGGCTCGACAGCGCCCCCTGGAACGGGGTCCGAAAACTTGGTCCATAAATCAAACACGCTTGCATGTAATAATATGAAACTTGGTACACATATAGATCTCATCGATTCATATATCCTTTGTACTTTTACTTTTTACCCCAGCCCAACAGGAAGTCGGCTATTATGGTTTGTTTGAAAGCGTATGCCCCTGGAATTCGATATACTACTCCTAGAGAATTCAACCAATCGCCACGAAACTCAGTCAGCATGAAGTCAAGACATTGAGGATGAAAAATTGCCAGGGGATTTTTGATATCTCTAACGGTTTGGCCGTGGCGAGGAAACGAATTTATGGCGAATAATTGAAACAGGAAGTGTGTTATAACTTCTGCATACATTAACTGATCTTGATGAAACTTCAGCAGTGTGTTCGCTGTAAGAGTCCGATCACATGGATGTGACTATTGTGAGTCAAAGTTATAGCGCCACCAACTGGCAGCAGGAAGTGTGTCACTTCCTAAAGGCTTTGAAATCACCCTCTTATTTTTACCCGATTTGCTTCAAACTTCATCTGTATAATGTAAATACACTGCAGATGAAGACCTGTGAAGGGATTCTTGATATCTTTGAAACTGTTGCTGTGGCAACCCATCAAACTTTAATATTCTTGTTTGATGCTTTTGATGCTCTGAGTCAATATGGCAAGCCGTTTTAACATTTAATCATTTTAACCTAGTAGTCTCTTTTTTCATGCTACTAGTACTTATTTTTTAGATACTAGTATCTATTCCATTAAGTAATAGTACTTATTCATTAGCGACTAGTGCTTATTCTTTAGTACTAGTGCCTATTCTTTAGATAGTAGTGCTTATTCTTTAGATATTCTTTTGAATACGTATTAGTAGCTAATGAATAAGTACTGGTATCTATTTAATAGTTACTAGTATGTAATGACTTAGAACTAGTATTTATTGAATAAATACTAGTATCTATTAATAGGTGCTATTATCTAAAATGTCATTTTCTCTCTCTCTCTCTCTCTGAGCCAATATGGCAAGCCGTTTTAACATTTAATCATTTTAACATACTAGTCTCTATTTTCATGCTACTAGTACTTATTTTTTAGATATTAGTATCTATTCCATTAAGTACTAGTACTTATTCATTAGCGACTAATGCTTATTCTGTTTAGAATATTCAAAGTGCTTATTCAATTTGTATGCTTATTTATATTTTCAGAGCAGAAAATCCGATTTTTCTGCTTATTCAATATTGCATCTAAAATGTAAGTGACTTGACGTGTGTGTGTGTGTGTGTGGTGTGTGTGTGTGTGTGTGTGTGTGTGTGTGTGTGTGTGTGTGTGTGTGTGTGTGTGTGTGTGTGTGTGAGAGAGATTGTGTCTGTTACAGTGACAAGAGTTTTTAAGCCTTGTCTTTTTGGATATATATATTTTTTTATTAAAAAAAATGTGCATACAACCCATGTATTTTAAATGTATTGTTTGCTTTAAATTAAATTAAGATTGTATATTTGGTAATTGAACCTAAATAAATGTAAAATGAATGTGCTATATTTCAGATCAATATATTTGTTTTCCTTCATTTTAATCAACACTAACTTTATTCTCATCTGAATTATAAATAACTTATTTCTGTATAAAATAATAAATCCTGAATAATCCCGACCAACCAGAGCACACTATTTCTACAACATCATCAGTGCTGAAGCGGGACTACCAGAGCCGTTCGGCAGATAGCGAGCAGATATTTTGTCACGTCGTGCACAATAACCCTAAAGGGACCAGGGTGGCGGTGCCACCGGCTTTATATATATATATATATATATATATATATATATATATATATATATATATATAAATATAGCTGCGAGCAGCGATGAAGGGCCAAAGCCGGCGGTACCACCACCCTGGTGCACCAGGGTTGCGGTGCCACCGGCTTGGGCCCGTAATCGCTGCTCGCAGCTATATTTATTATTATTTTTCTTCTACCTTTTGGACACTTTTGGAGGCCTTAACATGCTCAAAAACTCCTGAAACTTTGCACACATGTCAGAACCCGCGGCCATCAGGGCCGGGCTGAAGATGGTACCCGGGCGTGGCAGGGGGGCTCGACAGCGCCCCCTGGAACGGGGTCCGAAAACATGGTCCATAAATCAAACACGCTTGCATGTAATAATATGAAACTCGGTACACATGTAGATCTCATCGTTTCATATATACTTCGCACTCTAACTTTTTACCCCAGCCCAACAGGAAGTCGGCTATTTAGGCTTGTTTGGAAAACGCATGCAAAGGAATGTGAAACACTCCTCCTAGAGAATTCAAACACACGGCACGAAACTCGGTCAGCGTGAAGTCAAGACACTGAGGATGAAAAATTGCCAGGGGATTTTTGATATCTCGAACGGTTTGGCCGTGGCGAGGAAACGAAATTATGGCGAGAAACGTGAAACAGGAAGTGTGTTATAACTACTGCATACATTAACTAATCTTGATGAAACTTCAGCAGTGTGTTCGTTGTAAGAGCCCGATCACATGGATGTGACTATTGTGAGTCAAAGTTATAGCGCCACCAACTGGCAGCAGGAAGTGTGTCACTTCCAAAATGCTTTTAAATCACCCTCTTATTTTTACCCGATTTGCTTCAAACTTCATGTGCATAATGTAGACACATGCCAGATGTAGACCTGTGAAAGGATTATTGATATCTTAGACACTGTTGCCATGGCAATGCATCAAACATTAATATTCCTTTTTTTAAGCTTTTTCATGCTTTTTTATGCTTTCGGGCACTTTTGGGGTTCTTAACGTGCTCGAAAACTCTTGAAACTTTGCACACAGGACAAAACCCGCGGCCATCAGGGCCAGGCTGAAGCTGGTACCCGGGCGTGGCAGGGGGGCTCGACAGCGCCCCCTTGAACGGGTCCGACAATTTGGTCCATATATCCAACACGCTTGACCCTATTTGCTTCAAACTTGATGTGTATAATGTAGACACAAGCCAGATGTAGACCTGTGAAAGGATTGTTGATATCTTAGATGCTGTTGCCGTGACAACGCATCAAACTTTAATATTCTTTTTGGATACTTTTGAGATTCTTAGCGCACTTTTGGGGCCCTTAACATGCTCAAAAACTCTTGAAACTTTGCACACGGGTCAGAAACCGCGGCCATCAGGGCCGGGCTGAAGCTGGTACCCGGGCGTGGCAGGGGGGCTCGACAGCGCCCCCTGGAACGGGGTCCGAAAACTTGGTCCATAAATCAAACAGGCTTTACCCGATTTGCTTCAAACTTGATGTGTATAATGTAGACACACGCCAGATGTAGACCTGTGAAAGGATTGTTGATATCTTAGATGCTGTTGCCGTGACAACGCATCAAACTTTAATATTCTTTTTGGATACTTTTGAGATTCTTAGCGCACTTTTGGGGCCCTTAACATGCTCAAAAACTCTTGAAACTTTGCACACGGGTCAGAAAACGCGGCCATCAGGGCCGGGCTGAAGCTGGTACCCGGGCGTGGCAGGGGGGCTCGACAGCGCCCCCTGGAACGGGGTCCGAAAACTTGGTCCATAAATCAAACACGCTTGCATGTAATAATATGAAACTCGCTACACATATAGATCTCATCGGTTCATATATCCTTTGTACTTTTACTTTTTACCCCAGCCCAACAGGAAGTCGGCTATTATCGTTTGTTTGGAAGCGTATGCCCCTGGAATTCGATATACTAATCCTAGAGAATTCAACCAATCGCCACGAAACTCGGTGTGCACGAAGTCAAGACATTGAGGATGAAAAATTGCCAGGGGATTTTTGATATCTCGAACGGTTTGGCCGTGGCGAGGAAACGAATTTATGGCGAATAATGGAAACAGGAAGTGTGTTATAACTTCAGCATACATTAACTGATCTTGATGAAACTTCAGCAGTGTGTTCGCTGTAAGAGTCCGATTACATGGATGTGACTATTGTGATTCAAAGTTATAGCGCCACCAACTGGCAGCAGGAAGTGTGTCACTTCCTAAAGGCTTTGAAATCACCCTCTTATTTTTACCCGATTTGCTTCAAACTTCATCTGTATAATGTAAATACACTGCAGATGAAGACCTGTGAAGGGATTCTTGATATCTTTGAAACTGTTGCAGTGGCAACGCATCAAACTTTAATATTCTTGTTTGATGCTTTTGATGCTCTGAGTCAATATGGCAAGCCGTTTTAACATTTAATCATTTTAACCTACTAGTCTCTTTTTTCATGCTACTAGTACTTATTTTTTAGATACTAGTATCTATTCCATTAAGTAATAGTACTTATTCATTAGCGACTAGTGCTTATTCTTTAGTACTAGTGCCTATTCCTTAGATAGTAGTGCTTATTCTTTAGATATTCTTTTGAATACGTATTAGTAGCTAATGAATAAGTACTGGTATCTATTTAATAGGTACTAGTATGTAATGACTTAGAACTAGTATTTATTGAATAAATACTAGTATCTATTAATAGGTACTATTATCTAAAATGTCATTTTCTCTCTCTCTCTCTCTGAGCCAATATGGCAAGCCGTTTTAACATTTAATCATTTTAACATACTAGTCTCTATTTTCATGCTACTAGTACTTATTTTTTAGATATTAGTATCTATTCCATTAAGTACTAGTACTTATTCATTAGCGACTAATGCTTATTCTGTTTAGAATATTCAAAGTGCTTATTCAATTTGTATGCTTATTTATATTTTCAGAGCAGAAAATCAGATTTTTCTGCTTATTCAATATTGCATCTAAAAAGTGACTTGACGTGTGTGTGTGTGTGTGTGTGTGTGTGTGTGTGTGTGTGTGTGTGTGTGTGTGTGTGTGTGTGTGTGTTTGTGTGTGTGTGTGTGTTTGAGAGAGAGATTGTGTCTGTTACAGTGACAAGAGTTTTTAAGCCTTGTCTTTTTGGATATATATATATTTTTTATAAAAAAAAAATGTGCATACAACCCATGTATTTTTAATGTATAGTTTGCTTTAAATTAAATTAAGATTGTATGTTTGGTAATTGAACCTAAATAAATGTAAAATGAATGTGCTATATTTCAGATCAATATATTTGTTTTCCTTCATTTTAATCAACACTAACTTTATTCTCATCTGAATTATAAATAACTTATTTCTGTATAAAATAAAAAATCCCGAATAATCCAGACCAACCAGAGCACACTATTTCTACAACATCATCAGTGCTGAAGCGGGACTACCAGAGCCGTTCGGCATATAGCGAGCAGATATTTTGTGTCACGTCGTGCACAATAACCCTAAAGGCACCAGGGTGGTGATGCCACCGGCTTTATTTATATATATATATATATATATATATATATATATATATATATATATATATATATATATATATATATATATATATATAATAAATATAGCTGCGAGCAGCGATGAAGGGCCAAAGCCGGCGGTACCGCCACCCTGGTGCACCAGGGTTGCGGTGCCACCGGCTTGGGCCCGTAATCGCTGCTCGCAGCTATATTTATTATTATTCTTCTTCTTCTCCGCATTGAATCGCATTTTTGAGTGCCTAAACATGCACGAAAACTCACGAAAATTTGCACACGCGTCAGAACTGGCGAAAATTTACATCTGATATGCGTTTCAAAATTGGGCGGGCCAAAATGGCTCGATAGCGCCACCTATAAAGGTGAAAACGGAGTGCGCCTCGCGTTACGTTTCACGTACGTGTACGAAATTCGGTACATACATGTAATGGCCCAATACCTACAAAAAAGTCTCTTGGAGCGTAGCCCTAAACACAACAGGAAGTCAGCCATTTTGAACTTCCTCTCAGATTTTTGTGCAGTTTTTGCCATTTTCAGGCCTCGTACTTTAACGAACTCCTCCTACAGTTTTAATCTGATCATCTTCAAATTTGGTGAGTGTAATCTTAAGGCCTTTGCGACGTTAAATTGCGAAGATCTTGAGTTTTCGTCGAAGGGCGTGTCCTCGGCGGCCTGACAAATTTTGATGTTTCGCCATGAAACAGGAAGTTCCTGTAACTCAGGCAAACAATGTCCAATCTGCCCCAAACTTCACATGTTTGATAAGAGTTCTGTCCTGAACACATGTGCATGCTGATATTCAGTTACAGTCATAGCGCCACCTGCTGGCAACAGGAAGTGACATGTTTAACACTGTTGTGGACTCCTGATAACATATAAAAAAGTGCCAGCAAGTGTTAAACATGCTAACAACATACTTGAAACATGCTAAAACATGCTAGCAAGCACTTAGCTAAGTGCTAAAGCATGCTATTACTGCAATTCAATAGGTATTTGCTGTAACTCAGGTATGGAATGTCCAATCTGCCCCAAACTTCACACGTTTGATAAGAGTTCTGTCCTGAACACATGTCCATGCTCATATTCAGTTACAGTCATAGCGCCACCTGCTGGCAACAGGAAGTGACATGTTTAACACTTTTGTGGACTCCTAATAACATATAAAAAAGTGCCAGCAAGTGCTAAACAATGTATCAACATACTTGAAACATGCTAAAACATGCTAGCAAACACTTAGCTAAGTGCTAAAGCATGCTATTACTGCAATTAAATAGTAATTTGCTGTAACTTCGAACCCCGAAACCCCCAAACTTCACACATTTGATGAGTCCTGCCCTGAACACATCTACATGACAATATTCAGTTATAGTAATAGCGCCACCTACTGGCAACAGGAAGTGACATGTTTAACACTGTGATGCAGTACTAGCAACATATTAAATATGCCATTGAATTATAAACATGTTATAATCATGTTAAAACATGCTAGTAATTCTTAGCTAAGTGCTAAAGCATGCTAATGAAATGAAACAGGAAGTTGTTGTTACTTAAGAAGACAATGTCCAAACTGCCCCAAACTTCACACATTTGATAAGAGTCCTGCCCTGAACACATCTACATTACAATTTTCAGCTATAGTAATAGCGCCACCTACTGGCAACAGGAAGTGACATGTTTAACAGTGTGATGCAGTACTGGCAACATAGTAAATATGCCATTGAGTTATAAACATGTTATAAACATGTTAAAACATGCTAGCAATTCTTAGCTAAGTGCTAAAGCATGCTAATGAAATGAAACAGGAAGTTGTTGTTACTTAAGACAATGTCCAATCTGCCCCAAACTTCACACATTTGATAAGAGTCCTGCCCTGAACACATCTACATTACAATTTTCAGCTATAGTAATAGCGCCACCTACTGGCAACAGGAAGTGACATGTTTAACAGTGTGATGCAGTACTGGCAACATAGTAAATATGCCATTGAGTTATAAACATGTTATAAACATGTTAAAACATGCTAGAAATTCTTAGCTAAGTGCTAAAGCATGCTAATGAAATGAAACAGGAAGTTGTTGTTACTTAAGAAGGCAATGTCCAATCTGCCCCAAACTTCACACATTTGATAAGAGTCCTGCCCTGAACACATCTACATTACAATTTTCAGCTATAGTAATAGCGCCACCTACTGGCAACAGGAAGTGACATGTTTAACAGTGTGATGCAGTACTGGCAACATAGTAAATATGCCATTGAGTAAAAAACATGTTATAAACATGTTAAAACATGCTTGCAATTCTTAGCTAAGTGCTAAAGCATGCTAATGAAATGAAACAGGAAGTTGTTGTTACTTAAGAAGGCAATGTCCAATCTGCCCCAAACTTCACACATTTGATAAGAGTCCTGCCCTGAACACATCTACATGACAATATTCAGTTATAGTAATAGCGCCACCTACTGGCAACAGGAAGTGACATGTTTAACAGTGTGATGCAGTACTGGCAACATAGTAAATATGCCATTGAGTTATAAACATGTTATAAACATGTTAAACATGCTAGCAATTCTTAGCTAAGTGCTAAAGCATGCTAATGCTATGAAACAGGAAGTTGTTTTTACTTAAGAAGACAAAGTTCAATCTGCCCCAAACTTCACATGTTTGATAAGAGTTCTGTCCTGAACACATGTGCATGCTCATATTCAGTTACAGTCATAGCGTCACCTGCTGGCAACAGGAAGTGACATGTTTAACAGCATGCTATTATACCCATAATAAAGGACATTTTTGTAACTGACTTTGACATACTCCCACTATATTTATCTACTTAAATGCACATTGCCCACCGTGGTCTGTCTTCCTAAAGCCACCGGGTGGCAATGGCACGGGTGCGAGGGCCCTTTCAATGCTGCTTGCAGCTTTAATTATTATATATTTTTATTTTTTTCTGCAAAGTAAGCCCCATTTTAGAGGCCGCAACATGCTCGAAAAGTCACCAAATTTTGCACACCTGTCAGGACTGGTCAAAACTTTTGTATTTTGTGGGTTTCGCGGATGGGCGTGGCAAAATGGCTCGCTAGCGCTACCTAGAAAATTAGAAAAAATTAGCCCCTCGTCCATGTTCGACCTACATGCACGAAATTTGGTGGGGACGTGTATCATATCAAGACGCACAAAAAAGCCTCATGATCCCATACCCTAAACTCGACAGGAAGTCCGCCATTTTGAATTTGGCGGCCATTTTGGGACGATTTACACACTCCGTACTTTGACGAACTCCTCCTAGGGATTTAGTCGGATCGACTTCAAATTTCTGCTGTGCCTTCTAAAGGCATTGACGATGAAAAGTTGTGCTCTCTGCGCGTTTTCGTCAATGGGCGTGTCCGTGGCATCGATGATTCGCCATGAAACAGGAAGAGTAACTTTGCTGTACATGCTCAGATCTGCACCAAATTTTGCACGCTTGACAAGAGTCCCGCCCTGAACACATGTACATGCCGACATTCACCCCCAGTCATAGCGCCACCTGCTGGCAACAGGAAGTGACCTTTAACGAAGCAGCCCCCGCCGCACGTTTGACCTACATGTACGAAATTTCTGTGGCACATCAACCATGTCCAGACGCACAAAAAAGCCTCTTGGAGCGATGCCCTAAACCCAACAGGAAGTCGGCCATTTTGAATTTTACGTCAAATTTTGGCTGATTTACACACTCCGTACATTAACGAACTCCTCCTAGGGATTTAATCAGATCGACTTGAAATTTCTGCTGTGCCTTCTAAAGGCATTGAGGATGAAAAGTTGTGCTATCTGTGAGCTTTCGTCAATCGGCATGTCCGTGGTGTGGCGTCAAACATCAAGTCTATGCCACGACACAGGAAGTGGTTGTAACTTCAGTGTACATGCTCACAGCTGCACCAAACTTTACATTTAGGATAAGAGTCCCGCCCTGAACTCATGTACATGCCCACATTCACCCACAGTCATAGCGCCACCTGCTGGCAACAGGAAGTGACATATAACACCTTCATGCAGTGTCTGAAAAGCGTAGCAAATTCACAGCCTGAACTGGCAGAGCTCCAGAATATGCAACGCGGCCGCATCACTCCCCGACGCGCTACATGTGCGAGGACCCGCCCATCGCTGCTTGCAGCTTTAATTTGTCATTATTATTGTTTTTAACTTTACTTTAACCCTCTGGGGTCTGAGCTGTTTTGGGGCTCTTTAGGTGTTTTGACATGCCCTGACATTTGTGCTTATTTCAGCTACTTAAAACATACCATTTGCCAACATATAAATTTGCTGTATTCAGCACAAACTCTGCTACAATAATATGTGAGCAAAATGGATGTACATGTTTGCATTTTATAGAAAAAAAATAATATGTGTGGTTAGTACGTTTTGGGAAAAAAAATGTCACCGCAATGGCCATTTAACACATACTGAATAGTTGTCCACAATACTTTTGAGTTACTATTCTTGTAGGCTAGAATTTTTACTTCAAAATTAAGTGAAAATCATTCTGACCACTCTTTCAGAAACATCAATATAACGATTTGAATTTCTTACATCAGTTTTTGGGTCAGCAGTGCTGTATGCGTGGAAGTGTTAATGCCCATGAATATTAATGTGATTTACACCTGGGAAGACTAAAAGACACTCCCCTAATGGCTAATGGCCCATCAAGGTGCTGTGAGGCAGCCTGAACTAAGAATGATTCACTGATGAATAAAAAGTTAAAAAGAACAGCATTTATTCAAAATAGAAATCTTTCCTAAGAACATAAAGACTTAAACTCTTTCATATCACTTAACACATCCTTTCAAAAAACAAAACAAAAAAAAACAAACTTGTTTTTTTTATATAAAAAAGTGCATTCAAAGAATCCTAAAAAACTATCACAGGTTAAAAAAAATTAAGCAGCACAACTGTTTCCAACATTGATTTAAAAAAAAATTATATCAGAATGATTTCTGAAGGCTGATGGTGACGATGTAAACACAACAAAACAAAAGCAAAAAACTGTTAGCACATTATCCAAAGTAAACTGATGTACAATTATGATTATAGATGCACAATGTATCTGTTGATGGACGGAGAAACATCTATTGATGGGTAGACCGCGTCACTGCAAGTATCTGTTTATGGCCGTTTTGTTTTTGAACTCAAGCTGAGCGCTCATGTCCTGCTATCAGTGTCATGGATACAGTTTCTTGTGGCGACGCGCGCGCAGTCTTCACTCGCTCTTAGGACGCGCTCTTAAATCTATCGCCATTGCGAACACTATTCATTCCGGTGAAATCACAAAATAAAATGCACACAAACGTGTGTCCTATATACGTGTGTGTTTGATATAGACTGTAACAACTGATGAACATATTCGGGTTTGATGAGAGAAAAAAAACTATACTGAGGGCGGATTCGAACCCATAACCTCTGACACGCTAGGCGAAAGATCTGACCACTAGACCACAGAAAAACTCAAACAAAACTTGCGGATCGATATATTTCACTAAATCATTATAACCTAAGCAGTTATTCAAAAAGTTTACACGAGCGTATAGGTCTACACGAATGTTGTGAGGTAATATTTACTATGTCAAAACTAGGCAAAATATAGTCTGAAAATGCATTAGAGCTATATGATCAGAAAAGGAATTATAACACTAAACAACTTACTCCGAACTTGTATCCTCGACGGGGTCAATTCGTTCTTCAAAATGCAGCCATTCGTCGTCCGAGTTTCAAATTCCTTTGGGGAAAAGGTGAATTATTCCACGCTGTTCATAATCCTCTGAAGGAGTAGCGTGCTGCTATCCTTAAAATGCGATGAACTATCAGTATTCTGATGAAGAATCTTCGTGTTGTTTGGCATTGATCGGGGGCGTGCCGCGTGTGCTATGCATAGATCGCCTATTTACCATGTGAAAAACGCTGGGGGTGTGGCGGTCTCAGCTCATTAAAAATAATGAAGGGAGAATGAAAAAACTGTACCTCTCCTTGGTTTCAAACGGATTACATAAACTGGAAATATTTTTTTTTTAGTGAATTCATTTAAAAGAAGAGAATCTCAGCTTCATAAAGAGAAATATCTCGTATCTCTGTGACAAGTATTGACTGAGTTACAGTTACTTTTTCGGACGCGTTTCAGAATGGACTTCACTGACAGAGAGCAGGCAAAACGCGCATCATGTTTATTTTTCTTTATTTGACGAAAAGCACAACACTTTGTTTTTATTGTGAGTATCCACAAAAAAAATACACATTTAACAGGATCTAATGATGTACAACACTTATATGTAAGATCAAAATCAACAGAGTAATTTGATCCTCTTTTGCACTGATAAGGAAAAAATCGAGCTCATCACGCCCGAGTGACGGCCGACCCCAGAGGGTTAATATATTTTTCTCTTCAATCATTTTTGTTCTGGTGGGGCTATTATTAAGTTGCTACTGAATTTATTCAAGGGCTTTTAGGAAATTTGGTTGATGTTGACTGTTGTTTGAGTTTGTACTCATCTATGTTGAGTTTCTCTTCTTTGCACAGCTCTTCTCATTCCTGCGTTTCGGGTCTTCTTTTTCCATTCATGATTTGATCAATCTGTTAGCTCTTTTGTCATCTTTACATCTTTCATCAGGACGACTCTTGCAATGGACTTTTTTCTTCCCTCATTGTCAGCATGTCCTTGATCCCTCACTCCCTGTTGTGGGGTTGCTGAAGTCAGTTGGTGTATTTTAAGTTGAGAGGCATGGAGTCAAGTGTCACTCTGTTGATCACTTCTTCTGAAATTACAAAGCACAGTCAATGGCTCTTTTTGTTAGACTTGTCCCAGAAACCTTCCTGGAGTTGAGCTGCTGCTATCTGTGAATTAAAGCTTAATTATTTTTGTTAGTGACAACAACATGTAATTTCAATCATATGCTCATCTGTCCCATTGTCCTTCTGATGTTCCCTGTAGAAAGGTCATGTGGGCTGAGTGGTGTCCTTTCTGCTTTCATTAACAGCAGGACTTTAATCCATATATTCCCCTTGTTTTTCATATAGTTCAGCTTTTTATCATTATAATTGCAATTTCTTTACATTTTTCTCATAATCATTTTCCTATGTACTTTTACAATTAGTCAATTCAACTCAGTTATCTCTTTGTCTTGAGTTCCACTATCAGCACACTATTTATTAGGGTTCTTGGCCAACACTCAACCCACTTTGGTGCAAGACAAAAGTTACCAGACAATATTTCATACTTTTGACAAAGATCAGCTCCTCTTGATATGCTGCAAAGAAAGTCAGATATGTTATGCTGCAAAGAAAGTCAGATGTATTATGCGCTGCGCAATTGTGGCACTGGTTTTTAAATTTTATTTTTTTCCTTTTTCTTTTTCATTCTTTGTTTTTTCAAATTGCCATTATAGTTCCCACCAGGAATTTTTAATCAAATCCATCCATGGTCATTATTTTATTGGGCATAATTTGCCCTGTGGGCCCACATATTAAAGTTTAAATAAGGCTGTATTGGCAAAATAATTGATTTGCCTTAGTGTTTCTTCAAACATCATCTCTCATTCCATTCATACTCACACACACTGTCATACACACTGGCCAGCATACATTCTTGCGCTTCAGCAGGTTCTGCTCTAAATGCGGCATCTTATAATTTTAGCCTCAAGGTCTGATCAGGTCAACACTACTACTACTGAGAAGTGTCAATGGTCGTAAGGTTTAGACACCATTGTTATAAATCCTTCTTTCTTTTATAAACTCTAATAGATTCAAGATTTTAGAATAATAGGCCTGTCAATTGTAATTTGTCAAATGCATTTTTTAATTTCTCATTTGTTGGTCTAATGTTTCCTATTTTTTTTTTTTTTTTTTTTGATCATGAGCTTTTTTAAGAAGAAAATTGGAGATATCTGCATAATCTCGGATCGATGGCCAACAACATTTCCATCTCATTATCCCAGTTTTGACAGCATTTGTGTTTTCATAATTTTGATCTATCTCTAGAAAATTACCAAAACAAAATGGAGTGACCAGTATCATTGTTTTGCCAACAATAATGATTATTCTTGATATGTATATATTTTTTCTCTATATTTTTTCTTTGCTACAGAATCATTTTTCTCATGCTTTTAGCCCTATAGATGATTCATTAGCCCTCACTATATCACATCCAGCCTCAGTTTGATCTTCTTTATTTTTTATAGGGCTGGACTTAACCTACTGGAAAAGCAGAGAGGGTTAGTTTAGCAGAGAATATTAAGAATTGCTAATGAGACCAGTGAATAATCAGGATGAATAAAGTTAATCTAATAACTAACTAAATTTGAAGCAGTCTCTATAGAGTGATCATTGGAGTTGCCACACCTGTGTTGCTCGTACGGGAAGGATGTCAGTCAGTTTCTCGGTTTAGATATCAGTCTCTTGAAGCTTCTTGGCTGTTGCTCTGCATGTGTCGTCCGCTGTCACTCAAAGGTCTGGTGTAGACTGAATATAGGCTCTGTTGTTTCTCTGCCTCTTCTGAGTTCAATCTTTTGATAGATTTTGCCACAGCTTTGTATCTCAGGATTTTCCTCTTGTCCTCAGGAAAAAGTCTCCAGTGAAATAGTGAAAGTTTCACCTTCAGCTTTAATCAGTCTTTCTCCATGTTGAGTTTCCAGAAAGTCATCTTCAGGAGGGAACTGCACCCCTCACCCACTCTCTTCTTCTCTCTGCAGTCGTCTCTTTGACCTTTCACCTCTTCCATTCGACACTGAAGCCATCTGAAATTTGAACACTGAGAAAACTGCATAGATCAAATTAACTTTATAAATATTTGTTCCTGAGCAATTAGCTCTTTAACTAAATTCCATTCTTTAACCATCTTTTTCCTAGTTATTTTATATATGAATCACTGGTTTACAACAGCACTTCTCCCATTCTTTTTTTAGTAAAGCAAGTTCTTCGTTGCAGGAAAGAGCAAGCTATTTCTTCTTTGCAATATCAGCAATAATCTAACTTTGACTATCTGAGTATAATCCAATTAAATAATTTTCCCTATCATAAAATCAGACTTCAATCTTTCTCCTATATTTGCAAGCTGTGCTCAAAATAATCTCATGGTGAATGAACTTTTCCTCACCCATCTTCAACTCATCTTCAATTCCAATTTACTACAGTTCTAAGATTGCTGTAAATTTGTGACTATTCAATGTGTTTGAGTTCTGTTTTCCTTGTATCTTGGTTTCCCCTGTCTTTGTGGTTTTTGGTTTAGCCCTGTTAAGTTTTCCCGCTCCTCGTTTGTGTTCAGTTTCATCACCTGTGTTCTGTTAATTATCCCATCATTTCAAGTGTATTTAAGCCCTGTGTTTTCTCCCAGTGTTTGTCGATCGTCGTCTATGTGTGGTTGTTTGTAAACCCTGAAACCCTGGAGTTTTTGTTCTTGTTTCAGTTTGAAAAAGTTCATTTTTGTTATTAAAACTCTTATATTGAGAAGTCCGTGTCCTCGTCTTCGGTCATCCTGCACCAACCCTGACAGAACGATCGACCACGTAAGGAGTCAGCATGGGAATTCTTCTAACCCCTATTAACCCAGCTCACCCTCTATTCACCCCAGCCGATCGTCTGGTCCATTATTTTCAAGACGGTCGCCCGATTGAAAAATATGTCGCCGGTTTCCTGGAGCTTTCTGTGGGGGTAAGCTGGACCGACGACGTCCTGAAGTCTGTGTTCTGGGGCGGTCTAGATGAGAGCCTATACAGGCTAGCCCCAGCAGCAGCTTTTTCAGGAAACTTCGCCAGTTACCTCGATCATGTGTTGTGGTTGAGTGGGTCGGCCTTCACCGTGGGTGAGGCTGAAGTTGACATCACCACTCAATCACACACACCAGCCATCCTAACCACGCCACCCATCATCCGGGAGCCAGAGCCCGTTGACCCAGCGCCAGAGCCAGAGCCCGTTGACCCAGCGCCAGAGCCAGAGCCCGTTGACCCAGCGCCAGAGCCAGAGCCCGTTGACCCAGCGCCAGAGCCAGAGCCCGTTGACCCAGCGCCAGAGCCAGAGCCCGTTGACCCAGCGCCAGAGCCAGAGCCCGTTGACCCAGCGCCGGAGCCAGATGCCCGTTGAACCTCAGCGCCAGAGCCAGAGCCCGTTGACCCAGCGCCAGAGCCAGAGCCCGTTGACCCAGCGCCAGAGCCCGTTGACCCAGCGCCAGAGCCCGTTGACCCAGAGCCAGAGCCCGTTGACCCAGAGCCAGAGCCCGTTGACCCAGAGCCAGAGCCCGTTGACCCAGAGCCAGAGCCCGTTGACCCAGAGCCAGAGCCGTTGACCCAGAGCCAGAGCCGTTGACCCAGAGCCAGAGACCGTCCTGCCAGAGACTTCTTCCCCGCTGGTCCCGTCCAGCCCTGCCGAGCCCTCACCGCTGGTCCCGTCCAGCCCTGCCGAGCCCTCACCGCTGGTCCCGTCCAGCCCTGCCGAGCCCTCACCGCTGGTCCACGTCTGTCACGTCACGTCTGCCCAGCCTGTCCCTTTTCCAGTCACTCTCCCCATTAATTTTTTGGGGGGGGGCCATAGGCCCTCGCCGTGGGCGCCGAAGGACCCACGGCCACCTGAAGGGGTCTCACCGCCATGGCCACCTGAAGGGGTCTCACCGCCATGGCCGCCCGAAGGGGTCTCACCGCCATGGCCACCCGAAGGGGTCTCACCGCCATGGCCACCCGAAGGGGTCTCACCGCCATGGCCACCCGAAGGGGTCTCACCGCCATGGCCACCCGAAGGGGTCTCACCGCCATGGCCACCCGAAGGGGTCTCACCGCCATGGCCACCCGAAGGGGTCTCACCGCCATGGCCACGCCCTCAGCCTGCACCATCGTGGCCACACCCACAGCCTGCTCCGCCCTGGCCACGCCCACAGCCTGCTCCGCCCTGGCCACGCCCACAGCCTGCTCCGCCCTGGCCACGCCCTCAGCCTGCTCCGCCCTGGCCACGCCCTCAGCCTGCACCGTCGTGGCCACGCCCACAGCCTGCACCGCCCTGGCCACGCCCACAGCCTGCACCGCCCTGGCCACGCCCACAGCCTGCATCATCGTGGCCACGCCCACAGCCTGCTCCACCCTGGCCACGCCCTCAGCCTGCACCATCGTGGCCACGCCCACAGCCTGCTCCACCCTGGCCACGCCCTCAGCCTGCACCATCGTGGCCACGCCCACAGCCTGCACCGTCGTGGCCACGCCCACAGCCTGCTCCGCCCTGGAGGCTTCCTGGACCTGCACTATGCCCTCGTCAGCCTCCAGGGCGCCCACCCTCCCACCCCTTTGGATATTATACGGCGCGAGATCGCGCCTTCGGGGAGGGGGGAGGTACTGTGACTATTCAATGTGTTTGAGTTCTGTTTTCCTTGTATCTTGGTTTCCCCTGTCTTTGTGGTTTTTGGTTTAGCCCTGTTAAGTTTTCCCGCTCCTCGTTTGTGTTCAGTTTCATCACCTGTGTTCTGTTAATTATCCCATCATTTCAAGTGTATTTAAGCCCTGTGTTTTCTCCCAGTGTTTGTCGATCGTCGTCTATGTGTGGTTGTTTGTAAACCCTGAAACCCTGGAGTTTTTGTTCTTGTTTCAGTTTGAAAAAGTTCATTTTTGTTATTAAAACTCTTATATTGAGAAGTCCGTGTCCTCGTCTTCGGTCATCCTGCACCAACCCTGACAAAATTATTTATGACTGTTGAAATTTTGTCACTCAATCTTGTTCACTTTTAACACACTGCACAAGTTATTTTTTTCTTAGCACAAACTTAATCTACAATGGAATCATTTTTTCTCACTTTGTCTTCAGGGATAATGAGATACAAATTTTAGACGTCTTCAGTTATAAGATATAATATATTAAGCATGTGCATATTTCTTTTTCTTTTATCTATTAATATATTTCATTATATTTATTTATTAAATATATATTTTAATATATATTCACATTCCTTATCCTCTATTTTTAACCACAGGCACAGTCAAGGACACAGACACAGGATCATACAGACACAGGATCCTACAGACACACACACACAAGCTATATTCTACTTACAGTGTTACTCACTGTTTTTACAAACAATACTTTACAAGATTCACTGATACACTTCCCCAGTGAAAAATAATTTAAAACTATCACAGACCTCTGCGATTCAATTTAGCTTACCCGAGCAGTCCATTGTCATACCTATGACAATGCGGTAATCGTAAGCTAAACTTCTAATTCCCCTATTCCATAGGATTTAACTTAACCCGAGTAGTCCCTTGCTAGCCGAGGCGGCAGGCCCGGAGTGGGTAATCGGGAGAATCGGGAGATTTCCCGGTGGGCCGCTTCACTTTTGGGCCGGTCGAGGATTTTTTATTTTTTTTCACGTTGTCTATCTTTTCTTAAAGTAGGTTACACGCGTTTCGCATTCACAGCGCGCAGCCCATGCATGGGTTGTACCATGTGAGCGAGTTCTCCCCTCCCAAATAGAGTTGGTTGGGTCCATAGCCCGTATTTTCCAAAACGTTTTCTCAGTAACGGTACGCGTCAGGGAGGATGGATGGGAGGATGGATAGGAGGAAGAGGCCAGGAGGGGCTGAAAAAGCCAGGTTGAAAAAAAGAAAGGCATTGGAGGAGGAGGATGCGGCCAAATGTGCCAAGCTTACAGATTTATTTTCAAGACAAACACAAGTGGCAACAGGTAAAGAGAGATAAGTTCGGCCTAGTAATGTCTAGCATTAGCAACGTTTTTAATCAAAAGGTGCCGGATAGTTTGCCCAATGGTTGTAGTCAGGTGTAAAAGAAAGACTCACAAGACAACATGACATCATGACTTTTGCGTAAACATACACGCCACTTTCAAGTCAAGTGGCGTGTTATCTATACGCATTTTGAGCTATCCGCGTGCATGCGTGTATGTCTACGCTGTTAAATGCACGTGTATGTACACGCCGTTAAATGGCCGAGCGAAACGAAGCAAAATGTAGATCTACATCTGGGGAGCGATATTTGTTTTCCTAGGATGGTAGAGGAACACTCATAAATGGTATGAACCCCAGTGACGGGTAGGTTTAGGGACGGGATTGGGGTTGGTCATATATTTCAGCCCGTTCTCATCCCAAGGCGTCATATACGGACGCTCGTGACATTTCGTCTACATTCAACGCGCTTGGCACCCTTTAGCGTCAATATGATACGCAGATATATATGGGTCAGAAGGCGCCTCCTAGCGGTCTAACCCTAACCCTACCCCAGACCTAAACCTACCCATATCTGTGCGTGTTATATTGACGCTAAAGGGTACCATGCGCGTTGGATTTAGACGAAATGTCAAAAGTGTCAGATATGACGCCCTAGGATGAGAATGCGTTGTATATTTATATACAGTAATGTAACGTTAAGTCAACGGCGTTCATAAACACGCTGAAAATCGATTATGTGTGTTGATAGCACGCCAAAAATGGAAATACGAATTGGCGTGTCATACATACGCCATTTCATGAGATCAGTCTGCACAAGACGTAACGTTAACTGATATTCCACCGTGGTGATTTATTATCAACGTCGTCGTCGGTCCCACGCACACATAGGCATTTTGCAATACACACCACTAACAACAACTGCGTTACTGAATAGAAATAAAGCAGAATAAGAACAACAGAAATATAAAACGGGCTTGCACGCATACATGCGATGTTCACAGCTCGCGCTTCTCATATCGACTGAGTACGTTCCGTCTTAAAGGCGCAGTACCTAATTCTACTTGTTGCAGATTCACAAGCAAAATATTACATCTTATTACAATATTAGCCTTTTTGTATCACCCAATATATGGCGATTCATAGACTTTGCAAATATTATGCATACTGAAAACAAAACTCAAGCTTGATCTGTGTATGCTGTAAAGACTTTAGGCGGGTCTAATCCATGGGGAATTTGCATATCATAATTAATAATTGGTAATTAATAATTATTCATACATGTTTGGATTAGATCAGTCTTACATGTTAATAAATCTCCCTCTAAAGGAGAATGTCATTTTACCTGGATGTATACATGCAATCTTTTCATTTTAACAAGTTGATTGCAGTCAATTACACAGATCGCGTTTTACAAATCAGGCAAAATTAATTTAGCTCAATTGTCAGTAGAATATTGAGGGGTTTTCCCCAATATCATCTTACTTTATAGGATTGCAGGAAACGCAATTCTCTGGCCAGAAGAATTGGGCTTCCTGCCCTATAAACACATACTAATTAAAGTATGTTTCATTTGTAAAGCGTGTAGCATAAGTTTAGATCTTTGGCACTTAAGAAACTTGAGAATGAGCAAAGAGAATGAATCCATCAGTCAATATAGTGTATTTAATAAATGTCTACTTATATATTTACTACGTTCACAGTCACACGGGATATATATGTATTTACAAACACATAGAAGTACACAAAACAATAAGACATCAATGAACGAGTGAGTGTGTGAGATATAGAGATAGGGATAAAATTACACGCGTGAGAGCGAGTAAGAGAGAGAGAAAGGGAGTTACATTCACCTAGACAGACAACCTCTCTGAAACAACACAAAACACATTCTTAATGCTCTGAAAACAGGGTAACCTAATTTTACTTGCATGTGGAATGGTTCTCTCATGCGTTGCTGTGTTCCTTGAGCGGCCTGCATGGTCTAGCCGCGTTTTGGACGGCAGATCTTTTGTTCTCCGTGCGCGTGCGTGAGCTGAATCCTTGGTTCCTTGGATAGTCACGTGATGCGGCGCGAGTCTTTGAACAGCGGTTGGAAGTCTTTGAGTTAACATTACCAATGAAAGTAGCTCGGCTACGTTTGTTTAACTCCGTGGAAGTAAACAGATTCGACTATGGAAAACAAAACTTTGCCTTACAAAGGAAAGATATAAAGATCGGATCGGGTCTCCGAAGGAGCCCACGGGATCGGGTTACATGATGCAGCAATAACGACGGGCGAAGCAAGAGAGTGGGTAGCTCTCAGTACGACGCGTCACGTGGTTACGTGCGCGTGCTTCTTCTTCAGAGAGAGAGAGTTTGTTGCAGTTTCCCTTGTAGTTGGATTTGCTGAAGAGGTATGTCACGCGGGGTTCTTTTCACTCGTCGATCGGAATTAAACCCGGGGACTTATCTTAAGACTGAAAAACACAAACTAAACTAGAAACAAAATAAAAGAACGGCGATGAGCTCGCCGGAGGCGAGTCGTTACATGATGATGACTAGGATCTGGAAGGGACAGGGAGGAGTTGGGAAGCCCTCTTTATCACCTCTGAGAAGTCCTTCCCCTTCCCGTTGTCTGAGCCAATCGGAGAATGGCTGTCGCACGCGGGAACTCGCGGTTTATTGCCCTTTGTTTGGGGAGAACGTGCCCCTCGTAGTACAGGGGCGTGTTCGATAGATGTGCAGTTTAACAGTTTGAATCTTCATAATTATTATAGTCATATGTGTAACAAAGTTTTAGCAAGATGTGATATCAATGGCTAACTAGGGATCGAAGATTGGAACTCAGAGACTCCAAACTTGTCACAAATGGATTTGGTTAAACATTAGTTGGCAAGGTTTGAAACATTATCCCAGTTTCCGAAAAACAGACCAAACACATAAAAGACAAATCATAACATGAGATTAGATACATTGTTCTTACAATTCTAAAGGGGAAGTATAATAGAATATATATGAATGCAAAATTCAGTTCTCCTTCGTTAGAATTCTAGGGAATACGCAGTTACATGTAAAAACACATAATGGTAAACTCAGTTATTTCAATGTAACATGAACAAACAAACACATAAAACACATTGAATATTTCTGTTTAAAATGTCTTTTAAAAAGAGAAGTTTCTTTTCTCTGTAACATAAACTTCCTGTCGCACATTCCTGGGGGATGTGCTTGGTGGAATGTCTGTGTGTGTGTGTGTGTTAATTTTGAGTCCTGGGGGAGAAGCTGGTGGAAGCTTCTCGGCCTTTGAAGGCTCTTAGGACTTTAGTTATCCAGAAAATATTTAATTATTCAGATTCACCCTAAATACGCTACATATTTTCCCCCTTTTCGTCGGATGATGTCCCCGTGTGTTGGACATCATGTGACGACAAATCATCACCATTGGCGGATGGCAGGTGAATCATGATGATTGGGTAGGAGGTGCTGCTAGGCTGAGGGCTCAGCTTGATAAAGTTCGACGCAGCCTCCAGCGTGGTACCCTCTTCCTGAGGGTCCCGTGGGCTTGGCTGTAGATGTTCGCATCTCGTTGAGCCTCCTGTGCAGGATGACTGTCGAGTGTCAGGGTGTGGTTGATAGATGTACCCTGTGTAGGATCGGCTGCAGTCCAGGATTGGACAGCAGGTGAAGCAGTTAAGGCGGGCCGTTGAGACAAAGCTCGGAGGGCTGTGTTGATAGAAGCACTGTCAATTAGCTGGGATCCCCCTTTTGCAAACCACAATTCCTTTTTTGGAGTTAGGGTGAGAGTGTGGTTCTTGAAGAAGGATGGGGCTTTTGGTACTTGAATGCGCTGCTCTGGCTGAGCAAGGTGACAGATCACTTACAATCTCTGCTTGGGTCTCGGTGACTGGAGTGCGAGGCTTGGCTTTAGCAGGGCAGCTTGTGCCACTGATCTGCAGCCCGCAGGTTCCGTCAGGGTTGTCTCTGAGGAAAGATTTGTTAGGGCAGGGATAGTAAATGTCTTTTTGGTCAATGTGCACATGTGTGGATTCGGAGCTGGGGACAGCTTGGTGTCGCTGTCATGCAAGGCAATCACGTACGGCATGCGGATCTTGATGTGAGTGCTGCCTTTCAAAATCTGACATGGACAATGTTCTTGAGCCGGTGGATTCGGCTTGACTATGACGGGTAAGTTCAGGGGAACGTCCCATTTTCCCTGCTTGTGGTGATGCAGAGTGGGATGGCACTACCCATGAGAGTAGGCAAGGTGTATTTTTAAAGAGTCAGTTGGCGTGGTGATGGCGGACGCCAGCACGGTTTGCATGAGGCCTAAGGGTATCTGGTGCGGTGGGATTCTACCCATGGCGAGGCTGTCGATGGAGGAGTTCGCCCCCCCCCTAGCAGGTTTGTCATCAGGGCTGTTACCAGCTGAGTTCGAGCAAAGTCATTCTCAGCTCCCTTTAGTGACTTGTCGATGGTCTGCGGGGATGCACTCTGTTGTGAGTGGCTCTGTTCTCTGTGGAATCTCCGTCTGAATTTTGGCTGCATGCCGTCCGACGTTGGCGAGGTTTACTGCATTCATGCCGGACATACACGTGTTAAACAGAGTTCTGACGGCAGTGCGGCGGCGGTTGTGGCCACCTGGCTCCGCTAGCGTGACAGTCATTTTCTCAAGTTGGTCGAGCATGTGTTCGACATCGGCCTCAGTGTGCGTGAGGGCCTCCTGTCCGTTGGCACCTACCCAGCTGTATTGTGTCGTTACGCCGGGGTAGTGCGTTCTGTAGGCGTTGTGAGGATCAGGTGGCACAGGCACTTTCTGAGTGCGGGTCCGGCAGAAAAGGAGTCTTGGTTGTTCCCTTAGGATGGTGCTTGGTGCCGGACCTGGTGAGATGTCCGATTGCGGCTGTCCTCTGGTTGGCTGGAAGCACAGCAGCATCCTGGTAAAAGTGACAGGGAGAGAGAAAGAGAGAAAGGGAGGAAAAATTTCAGCGAACATCGTCCTTGGTTGGCTAGGACAGTCTTTTCAGTCTTTTCGCTTTGAGGGCGCCAGTATGCCACTTGCTTCGGTGTCTTGCAAGTGTCTCTGGTGCTGCGGGTTGCAGCACATGGTGCGTCATGGGCATAGGGCATACATTGTGGCATTACCCCCCTTTTGCACTGTGGCAGAACAAGCTGTGGCGCGGTGATGGCATCAGGTGCAGAACGCTGAATGTTGTCCAGTGCACGTGGCATGTGCTTGTTGCCTTAGGTTGTCTGGGTCACCGGCTGTCGGTGGGTGCAGACGGCGTTCGTGGGTGGTAGGAGGGGTATGAGAGGTGGTTTCTCATAGTGTCCGTTGTTTTGTCGTCAGTCTTTGGTAAGCTGGAAGGTTAAGGTCAGGTGAAGCAGGGGCTCTGTGACATTTTTGTCTTGTGGTGAGAGCCTAATGCATGACCCTAAAAGTTCAGAACCATGGTTTAATTGGTTCGCTAGGTATGTAGCATAAAGCTAGGTGTTTCACATGTAGCTAGCTAGTGAAGTGTGTCTTGTATCTTATCTTAGCTGTGGATGTTAGGAGGCTAAGAGGTATGTGGTTCCGAGATTATTCCATGGAAAGGGCATAGCCGAGATGAAATAAATGCCTTAAGATGGTTCTTATGACTAAATTATTTCTCTGGACTTAACTAGTGGTTCACTACGGCTTGACGAAGTGAATGATGGGGAAAAAGGACAGCTTTCCTATTCAAATTATGCTTATTATCAATCCTCTGGACTATAGTTGTGCCCTAGTAAATTGTTGAAGTTACTTGTGTTGCAGGGTCACAAAAATGAGTACACTTGTTGAAAATAAAACAAAATCACAAATAAAGGTGTCTCTGTTTCCTTTCTGGGCCCTATGGGAAATGGAACCACATTTGAACAAGAGAGGAAATAAAATAAATTTTAAATCATATAGATGACCGAAAAGTAAAGGGGATAGCCGAGTGCTATTAATATCAAGGTCAAAGAATAAAATAAATAAAAATTAAAGAGCCAAAAGCAAAAAAAATTAAAATTAAAAGCAGAAACAAAGTGATCAAAACAACGGGAATGATCTGAAGGCGAGAATAATCAGTGGCATTAGTGACTAAACTTTGGATTTGCCTGGGCCAACACTTTATAGTGGGTTATAACGGTTGCTTGTTCGAGGCCACATCGTGTGCGTCCCGTCAAAGGATTAGTCACCTGCCGATGAAGATTCCTATTGCTATATGAATTCTTCTCTAGCTACACAGTTTACATGTAGTTAACTTAAGTTTAATTAACAGGGTATCTTCAAAGTTAGCAAGACGGTTAGCAAGGGCTATGCCTCAACTAGTGAAGGTGAACTTTAGCTAAGAAGAATTGCCAACACGGAATGTGAATAATTAGGAACCCTAACTGGTGTTAAGGAAAGTATTTTAGAATACTGTGCACTGTGTAAACACAAGCGGTGATTAAGGGTTCAAGTAAATTATGCTAACTGCTAATTGTAGAAGTTATTATTTAGCTTAGCCTAAGCTGGATGGATGTTAGGTTAGCGTAGCGTAAGCTGGAAGGATGCTAGGTTAGCTTAGTGTAGCGTAAGCTAGCTGGATTTATTTAGCTTAGCCTAAGCTGGATGGATGTTAGGTTAGCGTAGCGTAAGCTAGCTGGATGCTATGTTAGTTTAACTTAGCGTGAGCTGGAAGGATGCTAGGTTAGCTTAGTGTAACGTAAGCTAGCTGGATGCTATGTTAGTTTAACTTAGCGTGAGCTGGAAGGATGCTAGGTTAGCGTAGCCACCTAGGCTGGTTTGTTTACAAAGTGACATCACAAGTTAGCCCTTCCTGTGACAAGTCGTTGTCATGGAAACTAGAGCATGTCAGACAATTCAAACAGTCCCTAAAGGCTGTCTGTACATTTTACATGAATTATGCATGTTTAAACGGGTTAACCGGGGTGCAACTTTATTTTAAGTCTTCCTAGGACTCGGTGTTACATGAAGTAAAATGCAGATGTGTTTTGGCATTAGCTAATTTTACTCATGGAACTCTTCTCTTTATTTTAAGCAACTTATTCTATTTGTTTACAGAGTAAGGAAATAGATTTGCTGGGAGTCAAAGCTTGTCTAAGCATATATAGTTACGTCCCTCTTGTGCACTACTGCTGACTTTTCAGCGATTACAACAGTTTTGATCACTAGGTAGCTCTCTGTTTGCAGATGCAGCTAAAGTTTAGGTGAATTACATCAATCAAACAATAATTTGTAAGGCCTTTACATTTGTAGAAAGGGGAGCGTCGCCCAGGTCTACCTAGATATAACTTTGTCCTGAGCTTTCTTTGTTAAGACACAGGTTTAGTCATACTGCAATTTGGATTTCTTTTAAGCAAAGCAGAATAAACATCGGTACAGTTTACAGGCTGCTGAGATGAGGTTTCTTCATCAAACAGACTTACGCTTTACTGCTTAACATGCTAATTTTAGTTGGAAATCTAAGGCTATTTTACTTAAAGTAGAGATGTCAATTTCAGCAATCGTTTATCTGCATTTAGACAAGCCAGTGATCAAAAATGCGTGCTGCACATTGTGTTTTAGTTGGATCGTAACGATTAAATGCACGCCCATAGGTTAACTGTAGTTTAAAGCTCAGGTGGTTTCACTCAACTCTGACGTCGCAGTGACGTATGCCCTATTTGGAGCTAGCGTTTCCTGTAACCCTTCATTGTCATAGAAACTAATGTTTAGCAGTGTCATTTCAACCAGCATGTTGCAAATGCTTGGTTCGAAAGAGTCGTGCCTAGTCTGTTGGCAGGTGAGGCTTACACGTCCATTCGAGATTTTCTTTAAGTCAGTAAAATTCTAATTTTACGAATGCAGAGTCTTGCAACTCTTTGGGCAGACATTTTCATCTACTTTTAAAAGTTCTATGTTTTATGCTGATCAGGGACCCTTTTAGCAGAGTCTTGCACTGTGTTCGTGCAGTGTCTTCTGGTTTTGCAGTTCAAAGTCAGTGGGGTTTTAGGAATTCTTTCTGAGGAGGCCTTCTGTGTTAGAGGCCTTCTGCATTAGGTCACGCATCGTTGAGTGGGCATTGCGTGGTCTTTGGCGAGCTGGAAGGTGCAGGGTAGCGAACTGGAACTTTGACTTGGTGCTGAGGCTGTGTACCCCTAGATGGCTGCTGGAGTTCTTGGGAACTCTGACCTTGGAGTCTGGCTTTGGTGACCAGTGTGACTGGAGGGCCCAGACGGTCAGGTGTTTGAAGTCTAATGAAGCTTAGAGCGTTCTAGCAGGTCTTTGCCAATCAGAAAGGGGTGCGTGCTCATTTGTGAGATGTACACTGGGTGGGTAGGCCTCAAAAGGACCAATTGTCAGGTAAATGGGAGCTCTCTGTTCTAGCCGGTTGTACGTTCTGGTTGTACGACTGCACGTTCAGCTCACACATGTGGGGTATAAGAGTTCGATCTTCGCTCTTAGCTACAGCACTGAGTCTTTCAAAGAGTTGAGCTGACATTAAAGTGAGGTCTGAGCCGGTGACTTTCCCGTGTTTCAAGGCTCACCTCATTGTCTAGAGTGATGGGTAGGTAGAGTTTCCGGGCCCACCCCCTTTTGATCAGTTCTTTTGGGGTTTCGGTCCCAGCTGTGGGAAACTGTGCGGTCTCACTCAGGCTGTGCAGCTGTCAGCTGTGGTGGCTGTGTGCTGCTGTCACTTTGTGATGTGACAGTTTGCTCTGTGTCTGTGGCTGACGAGCAGTGTTCTGTGTACCTGTAGGTCTTACGCTCAGGTATAGGATGTAAAGCTTGTACCTCTTGAAATTTTGGAAAGTCTTTTGTGAAGAAGCTTTTCAGCGACTTCAGGGTCTCGGCTGTCTCAGACGTGGCGGCATTGTGTTTGTCTGATGCGTGCTCAGACTTGGGCTTACCAGTGGCCTGGAACGGACTCGACTCTCTGTGAACAGGGCTCTGGTGTGATGGGGCGCCCTCTGGAGGCATCTCTGAGTAGTGTTCAGAGACAGTAGATCGTGGGGTTTTTCAAAGTCTTTTCGGATTCTGGATCAGAGAATTCTTTAATGAAGGCCTGCCGCAGCGGCTGGTAGTCTATAAGAGTGTTTCAACTCTGTGGAACAATGTCAAGTTCGGCTTTGAGATCGTGTCTCTGTTGAGTAAGTTCATGGATTTCAGCTCGGCCCGTGTGTAAGTGGTTTCAAGAGCCGTGGCTTTAGTGTCTCTTTCTTTGGGTTCAGTCTCTGCTGAACGAGCTTGTGGCTGGTAGCACGGGCCTCTTGCAAGTTTTTCTTTTTCAGGCCGTGGCTTTCGAGTCTCTTTAAGTTTCGGCCTCTGCTCTTTGCAAAGGGGCTTCACTTTTGTCGGAGTTTCTCGTTGGGTTCCTCTCTGGCTCTTTTCTCTGACTGTTCTCTGCGGTTTGTGTGTAGAAGATCAGACAGGGCAGGTTGAAGTCTTTTCACTTCCTTCTGTAGCTCGGGGTCGTTGTCATCCTCGGCTTGCATCCTTAGCGTTGCAACTTCATGGAGACGTGCTGGTGCGATGAGCTGGCAAGCGAGGTTTTGGACGTGTCTGGCCGGTCTTTGTCGTGGGAGCTTTGGCTTGGTTTGTGCGCCATCAGCTTGTCCACGTCGCTCTTGGCTTTGAAGCTCTGAGTCACTGGCGACCTTGGGCAGGAATGGAGGTGTCATGAATCTCAGCCATGTGTCCAGGTTGTCCCAGCGGTTGTGGGACTGTAGGACCGGAACATACTGGTTTCGACTGTGGGCGAGAGGAACACAACACACACAGAGAGACCAAGCAAGTTGTTCTACGTTTAACGAGCTATAATACGGGCTATGCCGCGTATGCAAATTGTGGTTAACTGGTGCAGACAGTTAAATCATTCTGTGGGACAATTTGGTTAGGTCATCATGGGCCTGAATAAAATTTTAACAGGGCGGTAGCTTAGGGGGTCACCTGTTGATGCTAGCGGCTTGTTGTCTAATTATTATTCAGCGTTCCTTGTTGTCTCAGATAGGTTCTGTCTTCTAGGTGAACTGAAAAGAACAGAGCACGACAGAAAAGAGCAGTGGCAAGATAGCAGAGTTTGAAGTAACATGCAACCATCCAAGATGGAAGGTCTGTAATGAAATGGCGTTAAGAGTACACAGGAAGTGTTACAGGGGAAGAGGAGGCCTAAGCCTGCGGTTTGTGGCTCGGAGAGGAGGAGGGAGCCAAACACTTCAATAACCGGGGGAATCTCTAGATTCTGTAGCAAATATTAAGTGGATGGGTTTAATACCTTTGTTCAGTTTGCCTGGGGTGGAATGAGGTCATTTGGGTTGGAGTCAGCATCGTGGTTGGTCTTTCTGTCGTCCCCAAACGTTTGACAGCAGTGTCCCGGGTCTTTCGTGTATCTGTACCGATGTGCTCCCTCTCACGCAACCTGACTTTGAATCACAACCGGCAGTGCCAAATTGGTGATGTCGTTGTTGCGGGCCGCACTAACGGAGAGATACAGGAAAGTCCGGGACTCGCGCTCAGTCAGTGCTGGTGACGCAGGTCAGATGAACCAGCGTGCTGGACTCCAAGCAGGGATGACTGTCAAATCACCACAGCTCTTTAGTAGTTTCTACATGTAAATACAGAACAGTGTGAACAAGTAGCTTAACAGTGAATGAAAGCTTTCTTGTTTAAACTGAATTGAGTAATTATGTATGTAGAAAATAGAAGCAAAGGTTTTCCTAAATAATGGTAAAAGGAAATTATGAAAATGATGTTATTTATCAAAATAACTTAACCCAAAAAAAAAAATTCCAAAAAAAAAAAATTTTTTTTTTATTAAATTCCTTTTATTATTATTACTTTTACTATTAATGGAAATTAATAATTAAAAGTAATAAAGTAGGGTGGACCCCGGGAGAAGACAGGCAGTAGTGGCGCGTTTGGGCCACAAAGGGGTTTGGGTCACTTCCTCCTAGTGGTCAACCTGGCTGACCGAGAACTTGATTTGAATTGCATTCAAACTGGTTTAAATACACTTCAAATCGAGCGCATGCATAGATGTTAAGTAACTTCTAGAATTGTTGTCATAACATATCAAATCAAAATTATTAAAAATAATTTGAGACCGGAAATATAGACGTAAAGCCATAAAACTCTTGCCCACAGGTAAGGAGACTTAATTCACATTAATCTTGAAATTTGTTTGTTTCAAATCAAATTTGAATAAGTGTAGGAAATTTAAGGTTGGCATTATGTATGATGAGGATAATATCCAACATAAAATCAACTGAGAGAACGCCACTTCAAAGCAAGAAGAGTAGAAATGAAATAAAAGATGAGCTGACTTAGCAGGGGAGGGCCACAAGGGGGCCGCACTACTAAGTGTTCATCAGGGACTGTTAATACTTACTTTTGAATATTTTTTTTTTTTTTTAAATTCAAATGTGGTTTGAACTAAATTCAAAATAAGTGTACACAGTCAGGAGTGAAAAATCATGTTAGTAACACTGGAACTTGCACATGCCTTGAAAGTTGGAAGCACAATATCAGGAATTCACTGGAAAAATCTGAAATTGTGATGGGAGAGAAAATGTTTAGGAAAGGATGACCTTGTTACTAGTGTCCACATGATGGCGACATTTCGCTCATGCAGGATGAAGTCAGGGGGCGGTACGTAATTCGAGAACTGTCAATCACTTAGGCTAAGGGTTGCCCTCTAGTGTTTGTCAGCGGAACAACAACCGGCCTGCTTCCATGTGTGATTCAAATTTGAGCGTGCAGACGCTTTGCTTTCTGTAGTGATCACACTTATCAAAACTAAATCTCAGCGGATTTTTTGATGCTATGTTTTAACAAACACGGCTTGCAGAATTTTTTTCTGCGCTATGTAGGAGAAAACAGGAATTATACGTCTGTCGGTTGGATCCAAATACATTTATCAAATAGCATTTAATGATTAAAATGTTTCGGAGGTTTTGGTGCTATATTTCACTAAACAGCGTGGCAAGATTTTTTTCCTACACACACACATAGGGTTCACAGGAATTAGGCATCTGTTTTTCGCTACCACAAATAATTAGCACTATGATTCATACGTGTTCGCTTATAAATTTCAAACCTCGGCGGGTTTTCCTTTTTCGACACGTGTGCACGGAAGGATTTCTTCGCTTCCCCACATTAATATAGATAACAGGAATTATACGTCTGTCATTCGAATCCAAATAACATTTATCAAATAGCATTTATTGATTAAAATGTTTTAAGGTTTTGGATTTTTCTGTGCTATATTCTAACAAACACGTCTGGCAGGGCTTCTGCGCTGCGCATAAATAACAGGAATTATTCGTCTGTTTTTTCGACTCCCATAACATATTATCAAATAGCACTTATGATTAGATATGCTTTAGGTTTTACAATTGAGTAGCTACGTCAATTTTTTTTTTAACCAGGAGTTTACCGTTAATCTAACGATTTAATATAAGGCCTTTTTAAGAATAGTGAAAGAGCATCGTTTCACTAAATCTTGTCTTCACCCTGACAGAAGAACATCGTTCGGACAGGGGAGTTTAATATTAAAAATGTCGTCGTTCAAAAGAGGTTTCTTCGTCTTTTATAGGACAAATTTAATACTGTGAAACTATGAAAACTGCAGTTTACTTCTTAGTTTCGCTGGACTGAAATGGCTTTTTGCCTTTAATCAGTCACGGTGAGTTCGCAGTGCGTTCGCTCAACCGAGGTGCACGTACACTATTAAATCACAATATAGACAAGATTGAACTGATCTCTTTTTTGCTCAAAAACAAGTTTAAAGTGTGCCCGCATTCTCCACCATTAAACTGTAAAGACTTTAGGCGGGTCTAATCCATGGGGAATTTGCATATCATAATTAATAATTGGTAATTAATAATTATTCATACATGTTTGGATTAGATCAGTCTTACATGTTAATAAATCTCCCTCTAAAGGAGAATGTCATTTTACCTGGATGTATACATGCAATCTTTTCATTTTAACAAGTTGATTGCAGTCAATTACACAGATCGCGTTTTACAAATCAGGCAAAATTAATTTAGCTCAATTGTCAGTAGAATATTGAGGGGTTTTCCCCAATATCATCTTACTTTATAGGATTGCAGGAAACGCAATTCTCTGGCCAGAAGAATTGGGCTTCCTGCCCTATAAACACATACTAATTAAAGTATGTTTCATTTGTAAAGCGTGTAGCATAAGTTTAGATCTTTGGCACTTAAGAAACTTGAGAATGAGCAAAGAGAATGAATCCATCAGTCAATATAGTGTATTTAATAAATGTCTACTTATATATTTACTACGTTCACAGTCACACGGGATATATATGTATTTACAAACACATAGAAGTACACAAAACAATAAGACATCAATGAACGAGTGAGTGTGTGAGATATAGAGATAGGGATAAAATTACACGCGTGAGAGCGAGTAAGAGAGAGAGAAAGGGAGTTACATTCACCTAGACAGACAACCTCTCTGAAACAACACAAAAACATTCTTAATGCTCTGAAAACAGGGTAACCTAATTTTACTTGCATGTGGAATGGTTCTCTCATGCGTTGCTGTGTTCCTTGAGCGGCCTGCATGGTCTAGCCGCGTTTTGGACGGCAGATCTTTTGTTCTCCGTGCGCGTGCGTGAGCTGAATCCTTGGTTCCTTGGATAGTCACGTGATGCGGCGCGAGTCTTTGAACAGCGGTTGGAAGTCTTTGAGTTAACATTACCAATGAAAGTAGCTCGGCTACGTTTGTTTAACTCCGTGGAAGTAAACAGATTCGACTATGGAAAACAAAACTTTGCCTTACAAAGGAAAGATATAAAGATCGGATCGGGTCTCCGAAGGAGCCCACGGGATCGGGTTACATGATGCAGCAATAACGACGGGCGAAGCAAGAGAGTGGGTAGCTCTCAGTACGACGCGTCACGTGGTTACGTGCGCGTGCTTCTTCTTCAGAGAGAGAGAGTTTGTTGCAGTTTCCCTTGTAGTTGGATTTGCTGAAGAGGTATGTCACGCGGGGTTCTTTTCACTCGTCGATCGGAATTAAACCCGGGGACTTATCTTAAGACTGAAAAACACAAACTAAACTAGAAACAAAATAAAAGAACGGCGATGAGCTCGCCGGAGGCGAGTCGTTACATGATGATGACTAGGATCTGGAAGGGACAGGGAGGAGTTGGGAAGCCCTCTTTATCACCTCTGAGAAGTCCTTCCCCTTCCCGTTGTCTGAGCCAATCGGAGAATGGCTGTCGCACGCGGGAACTCGCGGTTTATTGCCCTTTGTTTGGGGAGAACGTGCCCCTCGTAGTACAGGGGCGTGTTCGATAGATGTGCAGTTTAACAGTTTGAATCTTCATAATTATTATAGTCATATGTGTAACAAAGTTTTAGCAAGATGTGATATCAATGGCTAACTAGGGATCGAAGATTGGAACTCAGAGACTCCAAACTTGTCACAAATGGATTTGGTTAAACATTAGTTGGCAAGGTTTGAAACATTATCCCAGTTTCCGAAAAACAGACCAAACACATAAAAGACAAATCATAACATGAGATTAGATACATTGTTCTTACAATTCTAAAGGGGAAGTATAATAGAATATATATGAATGCAAAATTCAGTTCTCCTTCGTTAGAATTCTAGGGAATACGCAGTTACATGTAAAAACACATAATGGTAAACTCAGTTATTTCAATGTAACATGAACAAACAAACACATAAAACACATTGAATATTTCTGTTTAAAATGTCTTTTAAAAGAGAAGTTTCTTTTCTCTGTAACATAAACTTCCTGTCGCACATTCCTGGGGGATGTGCTTGGTGGAATGTCTGTGTGTGTGTGTGTGTTAATTTTGAGTCCTGGGGGGAGAAGCTGGTGGAAGCTTCTCGGCCTTTGAAGGCTCTTAGGACTTTAGTTATCCAGAAAATATTTAATTATTCAGATTCACCCTAAATACGCTACAATGCATTAAAATGACCTCTTACTTATTTTTTTTGTAGCTTCTGAGCAGCAGATAAGCCAGTCCCCCAAAATGAGGAGGCCATGACTAGGACAGGTAGAGAGGATACTAGAGTAAACAATATGAATTAAAGTTATTTAATGTAAGAAAGAGCAGTATAAGACGGTACATGATAAACCAAAATGTATTGTTTGTTCAGAAGTGGGTGTAGGCCTAGTAAAGGAGTAAATTACCACAATATGATACCCATGTAGAAAAATTATAATGACCATGATATTTTTGGTTAACTTATCAGCTTAAGTGAATTATTATTTAACCTTTACATTATTTGTTGAACCATGGTATTAATAACAACTACACAATAGTAAGTAAGAGCTGAACTGTTGCTTCATTTATCCAATTTCCACCACCATGGAAAAAGTGGGCCGGTCTTGGGCCTGAAAATCCCGGGCTGAAAAGTGGCCCCACTCCGGCCCTGCGAGGCGGTAACCGTTAAGCCAAACATAACTTCCCCGAGCAGACTTTTGTTAAATCTTTAACAAAACGGTAACCAGAAGTTAAACATCTGTGCACATGCTATACTCAAAGTAAACACAGATAAACCACTGATATCCTTATCAGCAAATACAAATCCTTGCGTACGTACGACAAAACCTTTGCGCTAAATCTCAAAGACTAGTGGGAGCTCCCCGCGCTATTACACATTTACTCGATATCGTCAACAACAATGCATGCACTTATTTCTAGAATCAAAGATCCCTTTTTTCTTCAATTTTTCATTTCTTTAAATTTGGAGAAGCTTTTAAAGGGTCTTACCACTCTGGCTCACTGGTGACAACACATACTGTTTCAAAAGCAAAAATTTGCTCACCTCAACGTTCAGAGGCCACTGTTGTCTGTGAGTCACCAGTGTCGCCTTTCGTGGTCCCTTCAGCCTCAAAGCCCAAGTCCTGCCGGGGTCGCCATTTGAAGTGGTTTAAATTTTTTGGTAAATAACTTCGCAGAGATCCTTGATGCCAGAAATAATTAGACTTTATTTTCGAACGCCGTTCCGTTCCATAGAACGGCGCTCTAACGCTCTGGCCCTCCGGCCCATTCTGCGCTCTAACAAAGCCGAGTGACTCCTGCAGGTTAATCACTCCAGAAGAGTCCTCAGCTTCTCACATATATGCCATTGATCCCTTCCAAAAATGGTCATACATTCTTATAGATATTTTGAGAAATACTTTTGTACCATGTGACATCTCAGAATAGAATTGACTGCTGCCTCAACAAGAATTGACTGCTGCCTCAACAAGAATTGACTGCTGCCTCAACATTCAAGGTCTTTTTACAGGCATCCAGTCACACACAGAGGAAATCCAAAGTCACCCACAGAGAAATAATTGTGTATTCTTATAAGGCTAAATTACTTGTTTTCTAAATAATAAAATCTTCAACATGGGTTGGCAGTGTTTATAGTTTTTTTTATTATTGTGACTGATGTCACGGCTGAATGCTCCCAGCGTAATTTCCACATAAGCGAGTTAAAGGGTGCGTGGCACAATAGTGTGGGAGACACGCACATGTTTGTTTAGCATGGCATTGCTGAGAGTGTGAAGAGCTGCTGCAGTTGAGGGTACCACTTACCTGTTCATGTTGCCAATAATCCCTGGGTAGGTCGTTTGATTTATTATTTGCGAAAAGCATACTATTTTTTCTTCTTGAGTACTTGTGTTTTGGATGTGTTGTAGTAACAAATCTGGCATTGGATCATTCACTTGGAGCTGTATGTCTCATATCGTTCAGTTTCCCCTGTTCATGTTGCTGACAATTCCTGGGTAGGTCATTTGATTTTATTATGCGCAAAAAGCAGAGTATTGTTGTTCTATGTTTTGTATGTGTTGTAGTAGCCTAACAAGCTTGGCATCACGTTTGTGACTTGTGATATGACATGTTCAGTGTAAGATAGGACACATTGTGGAGGTAATGAGATGTTTTATGTGGTTTTATATTTTATAGAAAAATGTATAAATGAAATGTATGGTCCAAATGTTATTTGTATATTTTAATAGTGTACAAATTTAAATGTGCTGAATGTGTATTATGTTTTGGCAGATTCATCTGGCAGCTGATGGTGCTCTAGACCACTGTTTATCCCAGTATTTACAGTTTATTTACAACTGTGTGTTTGTTTGGAATTGTTTTGGTTGGTTTTGTCATGTGAATATGGTATAGTTTATTTGTTTTTCTTCTTTTTATTTAGTTGATTTTTGTGAGTTGTATTGTATAGTGTAATTATAGTTTTTTTTTAAATTATTTTGTTTGGCTGTTTAGGGGCTTTGTACTGGACGCGACCATATCTCCCTTATTAGGAGGTGATGTGATGCAGTGATAGCACTATCTTTTGATTGATTTGATGGTTGTGTATTACATTTGTCACGTGTGTTACAATTTTCCGGTTGCACTAAAATAGCGGAGACTGTTACTTCCAGTCCAAGACTTTGTCTAACCAAATCAATCTAGCCCCCCTTATTGCGACCCCTTTATCTTGTTTGTATTCTGTGTAGGGTTATTTCGTTTGGTATTTGTTTGAAATTATGTTTATATGTTGTTGATTCCTTTTAAATAAATAAAGAGACCGTGTACCTCACCAGGGCCTATACTCTCATTTAATTGAACAACTTGACAATAGACAGTGGATGTCTGCCCTGTTACATTGAATATTTTCTCTCTCAGACCTTCCAGATGCAGCCGCGTCACAATTCAGCCGGCAGCCGGTTCACAATTGTCCTGATCGGCACCTGCTTCAGGGTGACAGTCGAAGTGCCTAGAGTTTGGGTCTTTGGCCTCCCAGTTGACTGTGTAGTCCTTCCCCAGTTCCAGCTCCAGATTTCTCAGATACATCACCTAGCAGACCACAAACACCTAATGTTATACAGTATATCACGCAAAAGACAGCAGGTGTATTCATGTCAGAATCTTATCCTCTAGTTTAAGTATGTAAATAACAAAAATTACAAATACTGTTAAGTTTCACAAAGTTTTTTTTCGTTAGTTGGTGGACCTGCCATAAATTATAGCAGCTGACATTAATGTGTCATGCATAGATTAAGACCAAAGTCAGTGTGACCTTATGTTATCATTACAACAGCAAATCTTGGTGTTTAAAGGAAGTATTAGATGGAAGTTTCCAAAGCAGAGTCCAAAGCAAACATGATATGATTCATACAGTATCTGCTCATTCTGTTATTCTAGCTACATTTTATATAATTCAATAATATTTGAAGAGGCAATAACATCCTCCAAAGTGATTTAAATAAAAACAGACCCTATTTACTTTATATTCCTGGTCTCAATGTGCATTATACCCATTTCTGCAGGGTGTTGAATATCCTATTTCAATCAAAATCAGTAAAACCTGTCACAAACACAGTTTCATATTGACTTTGGTGGTGAATAGAAAACTATTTTATATTAAATCTACGATTACCTTCTTGGTTGTATCGTAGTTAACCTGGGACTCCGACAGAGAGTTTGTAGTGATGCCGTCCGACACGAGCACAGAGGCAGGAGACACGCTCACTCCCATCACTGTGATGTTCTCAAACTTCAAGCTGTATGGATCCGTGTAGCCATTGTGAGCAACATGCATCGTCAAGACATCCTGATCCAGCAGAAAAATATCAGATATTACTACAGATTTTTGTAATAGATATATATATATATATAATATATATATATTTAAACGTTGCTTTTTGGACATACAGGTACAATGTAATTCCATCTAAAAACAAGCAAACAAACAGAAATGGGACATTAGGATGACATACATTAACCACGGAAAACTGGTAACGAATGTAGGAGCCGGATGAAACAGTATCTAAGAAAAAAAGAAAGAATTTATGAGAGACAAATCAACTTTATATATGAGTCACGCAATGTTATCTGTTTTTTTTAAAGAAACATTTTGGTAAATCTAATAATTTAGTCTATATAATAGGGCTCAATAATAAGGATAACCCTGTGACCAATTTGAAATGGTTTCAGGCCAGTGTTGATTTTTCACTACATCTCATGTTCGTTGCCCATGTTCATGTGTTATGTCTTGCAAACGCAAACATTTGTTTTTCTTTGCTCTGTTATTTTATTGAACATTTTGGTGTTGCAAATTCTACTATTTTTAAAGGTAACCTCACCAAGGTAAAGTTATCTTTCAAATGGGAACTCGCACTGCATCTGAAGACACTTTGGAGAACGCCTCAGCATGACCAGTGTCTGAAGCACCTGATTCAAATGCGAAAATGACATAGGCCTGCGACAGCTCGTGACGTCACTCTAGAGCGACATGAGTCTAAAAGGGCTCTAAGAGTACACGTCATCAGCTTTTTTGTCTTCAGGATCCGTTTGTTTGAGTAAATGTAACATGAATATCATGATGAATCGCTCTGCCAAGAGTTTTCAGGAAGTGTGCATCTGGTGCGTTTGTGCACGAGTGAGGAGTTCGCATGTTCAGTTCTCGAGGGAGCTAATGCACGCATTGTGAGGATTTCTTAATGAAAACTGCGTTCGCCTCATCCCTATTCTCTATGAATGTGGAACATGCATTTGTTTGGAATGCCTTCAATTCTTCAGAGAAGCTGGATGTGCTGGGTAGGATGCATTCGCAAAACTATGCATGCATTCATGGATGTTCTAGTATGTTTCTTTCAAGCCCCTTTCACACAGAGATTCCGGAAAATACACGGATAATGTGACCCAGCATTTGTCCCTGTATTGTTTGATTTCGGTTCATTCACACTGCCAGTGATTTGTCGGGATCTGTGAGTGCGTTCACACACATCTCGTAAAAATGCCGTAAAGACACATGACGTCAGGATGAGACGTGTAACGTACGCGTCGAAAACATGTACACGAGCGTTCCATTCCACAAAGCTGGCGAACGATCTCAGCTTCAGCGCGGATTGTGAGGAGCTCCTGTCTCTGCTTCGTTCCAGTTTGCAGACATTTTTTCATTCTTTCTTTGTTGATGACGAACACAAACTTTCTTCTAAGAGCAACAGAGTCGCGCGATGGCACGTGCGTCATCACTATGACACACCCCTTACGGCATTGGTTCTGGCTTTTGTTCACACAGCGCGCGTTCCGGGAATGAACACGGCAATGTTACTAGGTCCCCAACCCGGCATCGATCCCGGCATCAATCCCTGGTCGTGTTTACGTTCACACAGAAAGTGTTCTGGCAATTTCCCGGCAATTTCTCGGGATCAATGCGCTGTGTGAAAGGGGCTTCAGAGTGACAGAATCTGGCGTTTGAACTTTAGCACGCTTAAGCACACGTTGTGTGATGCGGTCGCTGTGATTTTTTCCACCCAGGCTTGACTCTCACTTGAGAGATGAGAGTTAAGCAACTACTGTCTGTGGTTCGGGTCCCGTGGCCGCCATTGTGGTGAAGTGGGATAGAGTGTGGGGGTTGTAGGTGGAGCGCGGGAGGAGATGAACAGGAATATTTTTGTTTAAGCTCCTCTTGCTAGTTCTGGTACTGCTACTAATTTTTCTGAATCTAATCCTGAGGAATTAGATGTAGAAATGAGGTTAAAAACCATTCTGAGGAATTGGATGCAAATGAGCTGAGGTAGATGTTATTAATAAATCTGCTCCCTCTGCTGTCCAGACACAGGGCCTGAGGCAGATCTAGCTATTCGTGCCACAAAGCATACAGCCAATGAAATTGGGGGTTAATGGTTGCTGTAGCTGTTATGGGGATGCATTTGTATTAGGAGGTAAAAAATATTTTTCCGTGATGCTTGTTGCTTTGATCTCAGAGCTGTGAGTCTCCGTCAGCAGCTTCCAGGAGATATGTCCCTCCCTAGTGGTTCGTGGGCGTTGAGTGTGCTTATTGCGAGACTGTTTGTCCAGAGTTTGTCCAAAGAATTTGTTGCTGTTCTACTCTAGGTATTTGAACGCTGTATGCCAGTAATCTTAGTATTAGCATCAATATTAGTTTGAATGGCTCTTTGTGAGCCTCCTTGATTTGAGCAGTTCTGGCTGAGTGTACTCCCCTTGTTATGAGGGTCATCATGATGTGTGCTCCCTAGGAGCTCTGTTTAGAGTTAGAGTCAAGCTGACTGGCTTACTGTGAGCTTCCTTGACAAGCTTAGATGAGGTTGAGCATTATCAGTACTCCCCTCGTTTTAGAGGGTTGTTATGCTGAGTACTCCACTCTCTAAAAATTCAGTTTAGAGTCAAGTGAATGGCTTTCTGTGAGCTTCCTTGGCACACTTAGTTATGGTTGAGCATTGTTAGTACTTCCCTCATTTTAGAGGGTCATCATACTTACTGAGTACTCTGAGTTCCCTAGGAGTTCTGTTTAGTGTTAGGGTCAAGTTGAATGGCTTTCTGTGAGCCTCCTTGACAAACTACTCCTTTCTTTTTAGAGGGTTGTCATGCTAAGTACTTCACTCCATAGACCTCTGTCTAGCTTTAGTGTCAAGTGGAATGACTCCCGGTGAGCCTCCACGAAAAGCTTAGTTTGAGAGAGTTGCTAGGTCTCCTCTTGCTTTTGTGAGTACCCTGTTAAGGCCTCCACTTTCTTTTAGATAGTGGCGAGAGGTTGTAAGGCTCTTTTATGAGCCTCCTTGGCTTCTGTCTCTTGGGTAGAGTTGGCTTGCACTCCTCTCGTAATTGAGAGTCAATTGCTGAGATTTTCGCTCCCCTGAGCTCTGCTTGAATAGCGGTGTCACTTGGCATGGCTCTATGTGGGCCACTGTGATAAGCTTTAAGTCTTTAAGGTTGAGCGCAGTTGGCCTCCACTCGATCTGAGAATCATTCGGTTGAAGCCTCTGCTCTCATGAAAGCTCAATCTAAACACGGACATCAACATGTGTCAGCCCTCTGTGGCCCGCTGTGATAAGCTGTCTTTAAGGTTGAGTGTAGTTTGGCCTCCTCTCGCTTTAAGAGAGTAGTTCTGCTGATGACTCCGCTCACCTGAGCTTCACCTAGTCAGTGATATCAAGGGTTCGGCCCTCTCTAAGCCCGCCTTGGTAAGCTGTTTTTTAGGTTTAATATCGTGAGGTCCAATCAGACAGTGACATCAAGTGTTCGGCCTTCTGTGAGGCCGCCTTAATAAACTGTCTTTGAGGTTGGGTTGGGTTTGATTGGTCTCCTCTCGCTTTAGAGAGTTTTTCTGCTGAGGCCTCTGCACACCTGAGCTCCAGTTATACTTATAATACATTTATTAATCTTAGTTGATTTCAACATTAACTAATATATAATTAAAATCAAAAGTTGTATCTGTTTTTATTATTTAATGAATCTGAGCTTACAGGAACCAAACAATTATTTTTTTAAATTCTATTAACATAAAAAATATGAATAAATACTTTAACAAATGTATTGCTCATTGTTAGTTAATTTTAGTCAATACATTAACTAATGTTAACTAATGGAACCTTATTGTAAAATGTAACATTTGGTTCCACTTTATATTAGGTGACTTTAACTACTATGAATTAACATTTAAATGAATAATTTGATACAATGCACTTATTGTGTAAATACATGTTTTTGCAATGTACTTATATTTTAAAAAATACCTGCATGTAATTACTGTTGCTGTTATTGTCATTCTTGGTATTGAGCCATGTATAAGGTCGATTTTTGTTTCAGACAGTGAACTGGTCAACTTTTAATTAATAGCAAGTCCCTCCAAAATACCTCGAGAGTCTCCGTCATCCCAAAATAGCTCGCCTGACGCAGCCTTGTTGTCATCGAGTGCGGCGATCAGTCCCATGGGATGAAGTCGGCTGAGGGAACAAACTACTTTTACCAGAAATTAAGAGCAGACAGAAAATGAATCCTTTGAATTAGATTCTTGTTTGTGAATAATGTCACAGACACCGTGCAGCAAAACCGGGTGGATTATAAATATGTATTTGTGATGCATTTGTGTATCAGCCCTGTTTTGAATGCTAGTGCAGCCCAAAAGATACTTTGAGAGATACGGTAAATTTCCATTTCTACGGCTGAAGGTGTAATATATTCAGAGGGAAATAAACACACTACAAAATAAATAGCTATTGAACAGAAATTCAAACTATTTTCTTAATGTTAAAAAGAAACTCAGGCCTCATGCAGATGAACGGGAATGAGATGAAGACACAGAGGAACAATAAACAAAAGATACACGTTCCAAAATACACAAAAATCTAAATATTTGTATGTTCTCAGTCTCATATTAAACTTGCAAAATTAACCATGTTATAGTAATGCTGTGAATCATGTTACAACTGCTCTGAATTCATTCAAATATTATAGTAATTCAAAGAAGACTATAATACATAAAAATCTCCAAAAAATAGCAGACACTTTTTGAAATGGGCATTGGACGTGTTTAATGTGAGTGGAGGGGACTGAAAGACTTCCTGAGAGGGGATTGACTGTATTTTCACGGATAGAGTTTAGTGACAGTGCATGCTTTAATATGAGCTGGTGATAAGTATTTCTAGGGGGAATCTACAGGTATGTTTTTTGGCTTTCCCATCATTACCTGTATGTAGTGGTGACGTCTGGTCTTTGTACAGGCAGAATGGCTCTGCCTCTCAGATGTAAACCAAGTTTATCAGCGGGCAGTAGGGTGGCCATACGTCCGGATTTTGGCCGGACAGTCCGGATTTTAAGCCCCTGTCCGGCGTCCGGCGCAGCCTCAAGCCGGACACTCATTTGTCCTCCTTTTTGGAGTTGCGCTGAATTGTTGAAAAAAATTAACCTATAAAAAGCCCGCATAATGATAGCGGCTCTCTGATTCCCCTAAATTAGGCCGGTGACACACACGCGACACATGGAAAAATCTTCATTTCTGAAAATGTGTAACATCGACCCCAGCTCGGTCACATTCATATCCAATGTTAATTACATAACTTGCAGTTCAGAAAGAACTTAGAACTACCATTTGAGGTGTAGGAAACACTGGGACATTATGTACAGTAATAATACGACTTGATTAGACATTTGAACTTAAATTGAAGTGAAGTGATCAAGTCATTAAACAAATCAAATATATACATAATAATATAAACATCTTCCACCATGTATTTTTCCTCTTCCACTTTCGGTGATGCAGGGAGTCTTGTGATTGGTTGTCAAGCCAGCCAATCAGAATTTAGCAGTCTCATCTCTGATTGGCTGGAATTATGGCATATTGTAACGCTGAGATGTGTTGAGGAAGCGAGCGTCTGCGCTTAGAGAGCGCTCAGGGCTGGTATGAAAGGAGCAAGAAAGTACAACTTTGCACATGTGAAAGAGAACGTCTGCGCACATCCAAAATACTTAATTTTATTGCAAAAATGATTTTCGTTCGCTCGAAATATTTTCTTATCTGCGAGACGAACATTTCTGCGCAAAACTCAGTTCACGCGCGTGCGAAATGCCCTTTTGCGCGCTCAAAATGTGATCTTGCGCGCTCAGAATTGTGATTGAAATCTAACCCCATAGGCTTCACCCCCTCTTGTTATAATCAGCGCGTTCCTCAATCCGCAGCGTCAAGCACACAGCACGTCAGACTTCAGAATCATCAGAATACAGAGGCCTGTGTGTGTGTGTGTGTGTGTGTGTGTGTGTGTGTGTGTGTATGTGTGTGTGTGTGTGTGTGTGTGTGTGTGTGTGTGTGTGTGTGTGTGTGTGTGTGTTTCATCGCAGCCTCATTGGTCTGTCACTGCTTGTCAATTTCAGAATATTTGGAATGACCAATCAAATCAAAGTAGGCGAACTTTACACGTTCACAGAATTTTAGCAGCGTGACGCTTCAGACGCTTCAGTTAACGGTCAAGTGCGAGGTAAAATGTAAGTAGCTAACAGCGTAAAAAAAAAGAAAAGAAAAGCCCAAATGTTAATTCACAGACGATTTACAGAGAAAATTCCTGTGTTTTCGTTTCGGTCAGGATCCGTGTAAGGCAGAATGCATGAAGTTGGCACGTGTCAGTGTTAAGGTGCTAGCAACCTAGAAGCCCACATAAAGAACGTATAGGCTAAGAGAACATCAGGAGGATTCAAATTGTTTTTTTTTTTTACTGAAATAGTGTAGTAGATTTTTGTGTTATTTTAGTAGTAGATTTTTAACCTATGCTATGGCCATGAAAATAAATAGTGTCATGTAAAAGGTGTAAAAAGCTAAACTTTTTTTAAATTGTATTCTATTGTTGCGGGCCAAACATTGAATGGAAAGGATGTATTACTTTATGTATTAAAGTACAATAATATAGTTGCAAGGTTGTGAATGCATTTGTCAAGTATTTTTTGATGCATTCTCCCCCAAACCACGCCCACCCCTTAACCACGCCTCCCCAAAAATCACGCCCCGCCCATCAACCACGCCCCCCGTCCTGTTTTCTGAAAACTAAAATATGGTCACCCTATTCATGTCAGGGACAGGGATGTCCATTGCAGGTGCTTAGATTTTGTTTTTTGGATCACTGTACATGAGTGCATGAGTTGTATGAACTTCTTTTAAGATGCTTTTGTATCCTATTTGAAGCTTGACATCCTCAGTCCTTCAGAGTGACCAGGATAATATTCAAAAACATACCTAAAACTTTGTATTTCCCTAAGTCATACTGGCTTGGAATAGTGAAAATGTTTGTGCAAATTTTAAAGAGTTTAGCCGAGAGCTGAAGATACTGATCAGCAAAAACCAGCGGCCCAACGGTTGTGTCAAACCTAACCGAGCAAGAGAGGAAGAGGTTTTGGAGAGAGGAAGTTCACTCACAGTTCAGTTTGTGGGTGAATGTCATGAAACTGGTCAAGAACATTTTTATTTAATGCTGTTATGACATTTAAAAGATTTCACATGCTAAATAAGTTACATATGCAAGCTTTTGATGTTAACTGAAATAGATCAGATTAATTGATTCCAGGACCAACTTAAGTGTTTTTTTTTTTTTTTTTTTTGAGTAATCAACTGTTTGTGCTACAAATTAAGTTCCTCTAGCTTAATCTAGTTTGTTGGTTGAACATAATTTCATTAGCAAAAATATAGATGCAAACTGTTGCATAAGCTTCCAATAAGCAGTGGTCCACTGCTTTCTTTAATATCTCTTTAAAAAAGCCACCGAAACGAATATGCATTGCTTATGTCACAGATGCAACATGCATGAAGCAGGCCTGCTAGTTACTGTAAATTAAAAATGATTAAAATTAGATTTGAACACGTGTAAGAACTAGGATTCAGGACTTACTTTTTACCTGCCTGTCATTTTTCAGCAGTGCACAAAAACACATATGACGGCAGACAATGGCAAAAGGAAACAAAGCAATTGTCTTTTTGGTGCTGTGATTGTCCCTCGTTTAGTCAAAGAAACACTCTAAAATTATTCTGTGCTGCAATGCACTAAACTCACAAACAGTCAACATACACTATATTGCCAAAGGTTTTGGGACGTCTGCCTTTACATGCACATGACCTTCAATGACATCCCATTCCTTATCCGTGGGGTTTAATATGGAGTTAGCCCACCCTTTGCAGCTATAACAGCTTCAACTCTTCTGGAAAGGCTTTCCACGAGGATTAGGAGATTAGGAGTGTGTTTATGGGATTTTTTTGACCATTCTTCTAGAAGCGTATTTGTGAGGTCAAGCACTGATGTTGGACGAGAAGGCCTGGCTCCCAGTCTCCTCTAATTCATCCCAAAGCTGTTCTATCGGGTTGAGGTCAGGACTCTGTGCAGGGCACTCAAGTTCCTCCACACCAAACTCGCTGTTCTTGAGCTAATCTGAAGGCCACATGAAGTTTGGAGGTCTGGAGCTATTGACTCTGCAGAAAGTTGGCGCTGACCCCGCTCTGTGATTTTATGTGGCCTACCACTTCGTTGCTTTTGTTCCCAATTGCTTCCACTTTTTTATAACTAACAGATGACCATGGTTTAATAACAGTTTACAATATTTAATAGTGAGGAAATTTTATGAATGGACTTATTGCACAGATGGCAACCTATCACTGTACCACTCTTGAATTCACTGAGCTCCTGAGAGCAAACCATTCCTTTACCAATGTTGTTCCAGAAGCCAAATGTTTGTAGAAGCGTCTGCATGTCTTGGTGCTTGATTTTACACAACTGTGGCCATGGAAGTGATTGGGACACCTGAATTCAATGATTTGGAGGGGTGTCCCAATACTTTTGGCAATATAGTGTATGATCTGTGTGTGAAAAGGAAGAGCTCCCCACTCACAGGAGTTTTTCAGGAGATGTTCTCCAAACTTTCAGTCCAAAGGGCTTCTGGATCAGCTCCAGTCTATATTTTAGGGGTCTGGTGGGAGGGATGGAAGGCGCTTGCACATGCTCATGAGGAACCTCAAACCTGGCTTGCTTTGTATCAGTGATCTAACAAAGAGAACATTGCACACCATTAAATACGTATTTACATTGACATGATGCATCTCCTATTTGCATCAGTTTTTAAACAGACCTTAAATCGAAGACGGTTTTCTGTCTGCATTTCAGCATAGAAGGTCAACTCTTTAATATCAGCTCCAAATAGAGATGGAGCATCCATTCTTGTCAGCTTTGCCTCAATATCTACAGCAAAAAAAAAAGAGATGAGGTCTTGGCGAAATGTTTGCTCTACTTGCTACATGGTCGAATAAAAACTTTTCAAAGCACAATGGAAAGTAGATAATTTGTACAAAATCTGGGTTGAGGCTGAACTCACGTGTGCTGTCAGGCTTGCTTTCGCTGACCACGCTGTAGCCGTGGCATTTGGAAAAGAAGCACCAGGGGACGTTAGCCTCACTCACGGGGCTCCAACAGCAAGCTCTTTCCAAACACTTTTGCTGTAAGGACGCACAGTAAGATTTTGCAAAGCATGCTGGGGGTTTGTGTGGAATGTAGGCTATATCCACTGCAGTTTACCTGGGAAGCGTCAGAATCTGGGAAACAGTCCACTCTCTCGTCATGTGGAATGTTGGGACATTCTGGAACAATGTCTCCATCTAATAAAGTTGGGGACAAAAGACCACTGTTATATAATTTAAAAGAGAGAGAGAGAGAGAGAGAGAGAGAGAGAGAGAGAGAGAGAGAGAGAGAGAGAGAGAGAGAGAGAGAGAGAGAGAGAGAGAGAGAGAGAGAGAGAGAGAGAGAGAGAGAGAAAGAGAGAGAGAGAGAATAATTTATGGAAGTGTCTTTGCTAAAAACAAATAAAATGCACATTGTGTAATTATTGTGATCACACAATAATTAAATTATGTATTAATACTACATGTTGCATGGCAAATGTAAAAGTCCAATATCTGATTTATTTAAACTATAATGTCTTTAATCATATTCCTGAACTTAATCTTAACACCTTCCTTAAACCCTTAACTGTTGTACAATTTCTAGTAATCAAATACTGGCTTACTGCCATACAACATCAGTGGCACTGATCCTCAACAAACGCGTACATATACCGGCGTCATTACGATGCTCTGATCTTCAACCAGATGGAACTGGATAAATATTCTGAATGTTCCAATCCAATCTGACTTCTGACCTGTAATGCTGCATGAATCATAATCATACACTGTTTGTTTGTTGGTCAGAGGAGAATTGGCCCACCGACTGATCCTGGGTTCTCCCAAGGTTTTTTTCTCCATTCTGTCACTGATAGAGTTTAGGTTCCTTGCCACTGTTGCCTTTGGCTTTTGGCTTGCTTAGTTGGGGACATTTAATATTCAACAATATTATTGATCTTCCTGCATTGACACCATTATATGAGAACTGACTGAGCTGGATGATGACATCACGAGTTTCTCCAGAGCGTCTATATAAATTTATAATATAAACTTATAAACTTATAATATTATAATATAACTTATAATATAAAATATAAACTTTTTTTACAACAAAAAATAACCATCACTGAACAAAGATTGTTCTGCTGTACAGCAGATCTAGAAGAAAATACCATCATAGTCTAGCATGAGTAAGTTCAGTGATGGTTCATTTTCATTATATATATATATATATATATATTATATATATATATATATATATATATATATATATATATATATATAATAGCCGCTCTAAGCAGGTAGTTCATTTATAAGTCACACGGTTGTTTCTCTATGTTTGCCAGTCTCATGTAGAACTTCCTCCATGAGTTAAATGTCTTTCTGGACCATATAGAGAATCCAGACATGATCCCCATGATCAGGGTCATTAGGGTATTTGATCATGAACACCGTGAAGTCCGGGTTCATCTGCGGGTTGTATGCGGTACACGGCACCATGTTCCATGTCTGTTCCCACTGATCCCGAAAGACCTGTTCGTAGAAATAATAACACGTGATCGCGATGGTGGCCGGGAGATTGTAGAGAGCACAATTATCACCATCAGCTTCTCCGTCTTGGTGTCGTCGTGCATCATGATGGTCCTGATGCGGAACAGAGACACGGAGCCCGCCAGGAGGAACGAGGTACCAATGAACAGCGGCACCAGGTTGAACAAGCGCTTCCATGCTGTTGAATCCACACGAAGCAAACGCCGTTGAGAACATCTTCATCCACTTGATCCACCGCCAGGATGCTAATGGTCTTGATGGCTACCACTGCCACTGAAATATTGCGAATTTGCGTCAATAGCCTCGTAACCCCATTTCATCCCGGCCGCAAGGAACCAAGTGAGGATGACCCACCAAATAGAGCTGGACATGCTGAAGAACTACAACATCATGAACAAGATGGTGCAACCTTCCTTTTTGGTGCCTTGAACCACTGTCCTGAACTCATTATCGAACTGCTCATTGCAAACCACTTTATCTTCCAGCAGGAATCCGGCGATGTAAACGATGGATACCATCGTTCAACACCCTGACAGAAATATAATGGGTCTTTCTGGGTAACTAAAACACTCCAAAAGTCCAATTAAATAAGTCAGGACGGTGAATAAAGTGAACGCGCAGCACAAAACAGACCAAATCCCGTTCCAAATGCGCTAATGTCCAAATGTATCCAAATGTCCTCGCTGAAGTACATCATCCTGTGGAGTTTTTTTTGGGTTTGCACGGCTCGCCAACAGTTCTCCTTGCCCAGTAAGCGGTAGTTGAGGTACGGTGGTATCGGGTTGACGGGTGCGCTCATCTCAGATGTTCTCTAGATGACATTGGTTGTGTATCTCTTCTATGGAACTATCCATATGTATGTCTATCACACACATTGTTGTTTTCATTTGCATCAAATAAATATGGCTATTAATGTGCATAATGATATCAATAACTTGGCTAGATATAGGACATATTGGACAGCTTTGCATAAATCACATTAACATAGGGAACATAAAATGGTACAAAACTAATTCTGAAATGATGAAGAACTAACATCAGCATCAAATGTTCCTACAAACACTTCTTTAATAGAATAAAAGGAACAATAGCTGCACTACTACTACTACTACTACTGCTGCTGCTAATAATAATATACTACAGATTAACAGGCATATTTGTTGATGTATTTTATTGCCAATAATAATAATATAAATAAATATAAATATAATAACTAAATAAGAATAGTCGGTTGTAATTGTTTAAAGTTTAATTTTTTTGTTGTTTTATTGTTATATTGTAATAATATTGTATGATATTATCATAATAATTAAGAGACAAATTCAGATTTAGTTTAGTGCATGCACAAAGTGTATTAGATCATTCCATTCCTGGCTTCTGATTAGTCATTAGTGTCCCAGCAGTGCTACAATTCATGTTAAAATAACAGTTATGATGTGAAAAGGGGAATACTTGTTTTACCTGAAGCAGTCAAAGCTACGAGAAGACAGAGAGACAGGTAGACAGTCCAGACAGTCATTGTTTCTCATAGAATACTGGAACTCTGTATTGAATTTAAAACAGAATTACACATTAAAAATTATTACAAAGTTTACATGGTTCAATTATTTATTTTTGTGACACGAACCAGTTCAGTATGTCAATGTCAATGTCTGGACGTTGCGTTGTGGGGCCCTGGTTTATCCTTTTATATGTTGGAGGGGAGTTTGTTTATCAGTACCATCCAGCACCTGCTCATTTTCTCATTTCCTGTGCAAACAATGTTTTTGTAGTTTGTACCCACTCTTTCTGTTATAATACTTGTACCATTATTATGATGTGGATTAATGCTGTTTTATGTGTGTTCTTGGTATGCAGCGCCGCCGCTCCCACCACGCGCTGTGCGTAGGGCACCAAGTGCTGAGGGGGCACCAAAAATAGCCTAATGAAAATCAATCATCAAAGTTCTTGTTATAATCAGATTCAGCGCGTTCCTCAACTTCAATCCGCAGCGGCGCCGAGCAGAGAGCAGAGCACGTCAGAAACAGAGGACAGGGTGTGTGTGTGTGTTCATCTTAGCCTCATTGGTCTGTCACTGCTCGTCAATGTCAGAATATTTGAGATGACCAGTCAAATCAAAGTTGTAGGCGGGCTTTATGTTCACAGGCGCTGAGCGCGAATTTTAACAGTGCAACTCGACACTTCAGTGTACGGTCAAGTGCGAGATAAGATGTAAGTAGCTAAACTTAACTTTATATATTTGACAGTTTTTTTTAGGTCATAAATGTTAAACTAATGACAAAAAATAATTAGGCAAACTATTATAGTTTTGTCTATTTTCGCCATTTTGAACTGAAAATAGGCCTATGTAACATGTAGCCTAGTGTAATACCGTAGTTTAGGCTTCTGTCATTGTGAGGGGACAAGAAACATGAACAAAGCCGTTTTCATTTCATCATGTTAGGCACAGGATTAATAATGAATGTGTACATATTGAGAATAAAATACAAATTGTAGCCTTTAGTAAGTTAAAAAAGCCAACTTTAGGAGGGGAACAGACAGGGCAAGATAAAAACAAAGAGAAAAAGAGTGTGATGCTGATGAGGAGAGAAAAATAATCAGCTGCCCACTGACATGGTTTTAAAGCTGTTGTTATCGATTTTTTTTTTTTGCCTTCACAACATCTTAAAATGCACATCTGTAGTTCAGAGAAATCCAAAATTTTCTCGGGGAAACCCCGAACCCCCCTAACTCACCTGCCTCAAATTCGGGAACACAGTGATTATAAAACCATGCCATTGCATGGTAATAAAAACTTGTTAATAGTAAGCATTAGACCCTAAACTAGAGTGTTACTTTTTTTTTTTTTTTTTTTTTTATAAATCATACCCTCATTGAAAATCCTCAGGAAATTTTCAATTTCCTCAAATGAAAATCCTAAATGAAAACATATTTTTTATGGGGCGGGCGGGGGGCATCATAAAGGAATTATACTTAGGGCACCAAAATGGCTAGCAGCGGCACTGTTGGTATGTATACTAAATAGATGAGTAGATATTATTCGGTAGTGTAATTTTGTAATTGCATCAGTACATGTTTTATGTGCATGTGTGGTGGAAAATTTAAACTGAATATTAAGCTAAACATGTTTTACCATTTGACCTTATTTGACCTGCTAAATCTCTGAAACAATGTTCTAAGACATTCTGTATTTTAGGTGAATGTGTGTGTGTGTCGAACCCATGACTATGTGTAAAAATAACAAATATGGGAAATGAGACTAGACAGGGATGATTAAGTTAGAACTTGTGATAAATGAAGTAATGGTTAAAACATATTATTCTCTACCCAGTAACAGAAGAGACTGTGAATGAATAACCAATCAAATTAATGTCATTATGCCATACCTCCCTATTGTATAAAAACTGTGGTTTCCGTGTTTTCGGTGGGATTCTCAATGGAAATTGTCTGAGATCCACCGGCCTTGTTTTTACTTGGGAGATTCTCTGAAGTATTGCTCGAGAACTCTCCTGGCCGTTAATTAAATCATTTAAGGGATAATTACTGAAGTCTGTCTGTCATTTAAGCTGCGCAGCAAAGTTAGTTAGTAGAACAAGTTATTTGAGCGAAACACTAGAGACCTTACTACCAAGTGATAGTGTGGGGCAAGTTAAGAACACTAGAGACCTTATCACCAAGTGATAGTGTTCGATAAGGGACGAGACGTCATTCGACTCTTTGTGAGACTCTTAGGCGGGGTTAGACTGGGTCAACCAGCGCGGTCAGAGGTAACTCAACTGAGTATAATATTTTCAGGTGTCAGGGACACCAGGTTCAACCTAAGTCAGGTGCGTTAAAGGAAAAATCCATCACATTTTGGCGAGCCAATCCAGGAGTCCTCGGAATCTCCCTCTGTCGGATGGACGGGGACGAGGAACCATGTTGTCTTCACTCTGCCAGACTGCAGAACCCTGTTCGACAGAGGGACCCATTCCAGACGGACTAAAAGGACTTAAAATTATTAAGGTAGGACACGCAGACTTCAGTCTTTGTTTTCCTTTTTGATGTGTAAAATAAAACATTTTTGTGCGTATGAAAAAAAAAGTTTTTTTTTTAAATAAGAATTTGGAACGTGTTTCTAGTTTGTTCTGTTTTGATGGTTGAAATTGAAATTTTCCATATCTGAGAAATCTAAAAGAGGGATTTTAGAAGAATGAAATTTAATTGAGAAATTATTTAGCTGAAAAAAAAAAAAAAAAAAAAAAAGAAGAGAAGAGAAAACACACTGGCTGAGCCCAGGTTTAAACGATGTATCTCATTATCATATGAAGAAGACAAAAGTCAACTAAATTTACCACAGTGAGATAATTTATATTAAAAATATATACATAGCCTATGTAAAATTGGCTATCACATTAAAAGATTTAAGGATTTTGAGAAAAAAAAATGTTTTTACCTTGTCTATTAAGGGCAATGAGCAATGATTATGGTTAAATGCAATCAAAAGTATTTGTTGAGTATTGTATTTGTTGTGTTAATAAAACTTCCTGCAAAGAGAGCAACTTGTCATGCTGGAAACCAGATCCGGGAGGGAAAAATACCCCGAGATGCTGTAATGCTGCAATTTGCTTTTTGTTTGAAGTTTTTGTTAGAATAAAGGTTTAATTCTGAGAAAATATAAAGATACAATTGAAAGAGTTGAGACAAGATACATGGTACTATTGTTAACATTTATGAATTTTTACATTTTGAAATCAATTAAGAAATTACAGAAATTGTTAGTTATAAATGATTATAATAAGAATATGCATTCTGAGATAACATAAGATTTTGAATCATAAAGAAACTTTTGTGAGTTAAACTCTGATTTATTTATGTAGATGAGATAGAGTATATAAGACTGAGCAATTACGTGCTCTTAAAATAAAGTAATAAATAATAAGATATTAAGTACACGTGTTTTAAATATTATAATTTCTATCTGAAGGTGTCTAGAATTTGTATCCCGTTATCCCTGGAGACAGTGTGAAAGAACTTGAGAAAAAAATTATCCATTGCAGAGATTCGAAGAACCAATTGTTTATGTTTAACTAAGATAATTTTTGTGCATTATGCATAGTATGAGGTTGGGTGACCAATTTAAATATAAATTGTGATTTGAACAAGCACATTACAATATATCTTACAGTCATTTTATTTGGATTCTTGAAGAGAAAAAAAAGACAAAGAAAGGAAGTTAAGAAAAAAAAAAAACTGTATTGTAATTAGAGTTTTTTCCTGCTTTTTTCTGCATTTTGGCAATGAAGAATGCTTGCTTTTTCCGCAATGAAGGACGCTTTTTAATAAAATGAAGAACTGCTGTCTTGATAACCAGATGAGATATTTAGTTATTAAACTAAGTTTAATTTGAGTTTTGCAGTTCTCTGAGTGTTCAAGGTTTCAGACGCCTGGCTTGAAGAGTTGGATGACTGGAGAGAGAGAAAGAGGAAGTGGTGCCCTCAGCTCCCCAGCTCCCGAAAGAGGAAGTGGACACTTCTGAGGGTCAACTGAGACAGTGCAGGAAAAGGTGACAAGTTCACTTGAGACTTTTCCTAAAGACAATTTTTGCCATGCATTATGAAATGTTGTGCCAGGGTGGATCAAAAGCCAGAAAGAGAGGGCCATTGCAGCCTGATGATCAAACGTATCAGCCTAACAAGTCAACTGAAGGACAATCCACACAGAAAAGAAAGACCTCCATCCCCTCACTTGTGGGCCAGGTGCTGCATTTCAATGATCACTACAGAGAACGTTTCAAATTTAGTTAATTATCAATTAACTTGATTATTGTTTTTGATTATCCACTGGTTTCAGTAATTCTTCATATTTCTTCAACTAACACTTTGAATCTGCTTTCAAATAGGGACCAGTCCAGCTGGCCTAATACAGGAAGTTCAATAGCAGAAGTGAGAGATTGACTCACCAATCAGTTAAAACACTGGATTTGGATAGTGAGGCTTATTACTTAAACCAATAGTGGTAAAAGCATGAATTTGTTGAGAATATATTATTGACTATATATATATATTGACTACTAAATATAGGGCACAAAATGTCCCAAAGAGACATTATGGCTAGAAAAGCAAAATTATTGGTCACTCCATTTCATTTAAAGGTAGTTTTCTGGATTCAATAAGAACAATGTTTCTAATTATAAACTTTTGAAATCACATGCTGTCATCACCAGGGTACGAGATAGAAATGTTTTTGCTTTTGTCCATGGATCCGAGATTGTGTGAAGATTTCCAAATCTTCTTTTAAATAGCTTAGGAGCAACAACAAAAAGTTTTGAAAAATTGAAATTGTGTAATTAATGACAAATTGCATTTGAGGGATTGAAGCTGAATCTCTCAACTGCAACCGAAGGTCTATGATTATTATTTTAAAGTGTTTAATCTATTTGATTTTTTAGGTTTACGTTCACTGTGTTAAACTCAAACACATTGTGACTGCATCGGACGATTGATAATTAATATCCTAACGTTTAGACACTGTCGCAAGGGGAATGCCACAGTGTGTCTACGTTCAGTAGCTTCTGTCGTAAAAGTTGTTACCGTTCGGATTTGGTGGTATTCCACTCCTAATAAAATATATGTTCCTCATTCAGTTCATAAACTGCTATGGCAGACAAAAAGGTATGATTCTCTGGCCAGAGAGGGGTGGGATGTGTGTTTGTGTGTGAAAGTGTGTGAATGTGAATGAATGGAAATTTTAATAGATAAGATTAATTATGGTACTAACCATAAAACTTTGAGTGTATATTTCTATCTTATGGTAAAACTTATCATACTTCCCATTTTCATGTCTGATGGTGATTAACTTTCCATTCTAGATCCAACAATAGAACAAAATAAATCTTACTTCCTTTTATTTAGGATGTAGCCTTCAGACAAATTTTCGATATGATCTAATCATCTAAAGACACTTTTGACTGGATGTAACCTTGGTCAATGGAACTTTGCAAATGGACTAAGCGTCCTGTTCTTTGACTGTATTGAGAAATGATTGACTGAAATATAACTCCTTACAATGTTTTTTTTGAAGATACAGGATATTTTTTTGCTGATATCACTAACAGAGTAAATTATGACCACATGGTGAAATATGCCCAATAAAATAATGGCATGGATGATTTTGGCTAACTATCCTGAGATAGGTTATTGTTGTGGCAGAAATAAACAGTGTCACACATGCGCAGCGTATAACTCTGGGAAGGCAGAGAGCAAGCATGCTTGCCCTGTCCACCCCACATTTAACTTCTTCCTTTTTCTAGGATGTCATGATGGATCCTGTCGAACAGAACTTATTATGTTCCAAATGTATAAAGTATTGTCTTGTTACTGTTTATCATGAAATTTCACAGGTCTGATCAGAAAAGACGACCGGCCAGACAAGCAGATTATGTTAATAGATGTTGTCACTAACAAAAATAGTTAAGGTCTCCCTTAACAGGTCAAAGCTGCTTTGCCGGTTCCAGGTACAGAGACACAGCACTCTTACGAGCCAGGACAGTGGGTCTGGATCAAGGATCACAGACGTAAGGCGTGGTACAACCCAAGGTGGCTGGGTCCGTATGAGATCATTCTAACAACAAATACAGCAATCAAGGTTTCCGAGCGTGACGCTTGGGTTCACGTGTCACATTGCAAGCCCCACCAACCGCCATCCAGAGGAAAAGTAGGGGAGGGAAAATAAAAGGACGTGCTGGTAACGTGCCTCCTCTACCTACGAGGGAAAGACCTTGCTACTGCTCGCAAAGAGCAATCAAGGTGAACATGGAACGTTTCAGACATCTGTGGGGCCAACGCGACGACCAGCACATCTGGTCTAACAAAGTGTTTAAATGCATATGTGTTATTATATCTGCAGGTGTGTTGATGTTGATTATATTGCTGTTTCTGTTTGAATTTCCTCCAGGATGTGACGTGGTTGCGAATTGCGGGGAGGTTTTGTCGGAACGTATTTCATGTGATACAGGGTTGCAAAAATGTGGTGTTCTGTGATGTTCTTCCAGAGGCAATAATGTGATGTTTATTGATGTTTTATTTGGTTCAATCAAACTGTAGGACCGAGAATTAATATAGGGTTGAAATTTGAACAAATTATTGATTAATTTGAAAATATTTTAGGTACACGTAAACTGAAAAGAGGAAAAAAATCTGAAAAGCTTTCTAAATTCACAATGAAGCTAAAGATTTAATGATCTGGATAAATAGATCAATTATGAGCTATTCCGCATTGCCAAAACTTAGAGGTGGTATAAGTTATGCCCATCAGTTAATTCTGGAAAATAGGATTGTAGGAAGATAAGTAGTTAAAGATTAAATGGCATCTCCTCAGCTAAGGCTATTCTCGTGGCAAGAGCTGTGTAAAACAGAGTTAATTTTAAAATAATGGCATTGTTTGAAACAAGATAATAAAATTATTGATATTAGTGTTAAGGATAAAAATGAAAGATTATAGAACCTTTTTGGTTAGATTTTATTACACAGATCCTTAAATAGATCTGACTAAGTAAAACAATCGCCTGCTTTAATTAAAAGCTAACAACATAAGATTAAGAAAAATGGTTAATCAGCATTATTGGCATGTTAAGGCCTAATAGATCAATGCGATTAAAATGATAGCTAAAAAATGATGAAACTTGACTCAAGGTCTAAAGTTAAAAGGCAATGTACTATGGTATGTTTAGTTTTTTACTAGAGATAGAATATTGGAGAGGAGATGAATAGATGAGAAGATGGTATGTGTATGTGAAACATTAGAAATTGGTTGTATTACAGCAGGATGTTGATTGAAGGAATATCTTAAAGGTTTTATGAAGTAAAAGATGAAACAAGGAAATGGTTAGAGATAACAGGTGGTATTAAAGTCACTGACTTAAAATAGGAGGATTCGGTGGAGCAGGTAAGTCATGCAGGTATGGACAAATGATTAGAAGAATTAAATTTAATTTTGGCCGTGTTTGATTACGGCCAGAGAGGGGAATGTGGTGGAAAATTTAAACTGAATATTAAGCTAAACATGTTTTACCATTTGACCTTATTTGACCTGCTAAATCTCTGAAACAATGTTCTAAGACATTCTGTATTTTAGGTGAATGTGTGTGTGTGTCGAACCCATGACTATGTGTAAAAATAACAAATATGGGAAATGAGACTAGACAGGGATGATTAAGTTAGAACTTGTGATAAATGAAGTAATGGTTAAAACATATTATTCTCTACCCAGTAACAGAAGAGACTGTGAATGAATAACCAATCAAATTAATGTCATTATGCCATACCTCCCTATTGTATAAAAACTGTGGTTTCCGTGTTTTCGGTGGGATTCTCAATGGAAATTGTCTGAGATCCACCGGCCTTGTTTTTACTTGGGAGATTCTCTGAAGTATTGCTCGAGAACTCTCCTGGCCGTTAATTAAATCATTTAAGGGATAATTACTGAAGTCTGTCTGTCATTTAAGCTGCGCAGCAAAGTTAGTTAGTAGAACAAGTTATTTGAGCGAAACACTAGAGACCTTACTACCAAGTGATAGTGTGGGGCAAGTTAAGAACACTAGAGACCTTATCACCAAGTGATAGTGTTCGATAAGGGACGAGACGTCGTTCGACTCTTTGTGAGACTCTTAGGCGGGGTTAGACTGGGTCAACCAGCGCGGTCAGAGGTAACTCAACTGAGTATAATATTTTCAGGTGTCAGGGACACCAGGTTCAACCTAAGTCAGGTGCGTTAAAGGAAAAATCCATCACACATGATTTTTACATTTCTCACCCCTTTCATAAAATGCGCTTTGGATCATCTCAAATCATGCTGGAGAACATGCTCATCAGGTTTTACACAAACTTAGTCCACAATGCACGCTGCTGTCCTTGAAAAGTTAGAAAATGCATATGAATTCTGAGATTCATGTACAATTTTTTATTTTATTTTTCAGTCAGTATCATGTGGATAACATGATTTCGAATGAAAATGTTAATTGTAAAGCTGGAACTACTTACTTTCTCTGACACTATGCACCTTTTGTTTAAGCATTTTCACAAATGTGACAGCATTGTGTAAACAGCATGTGAGAAAGAGAACATGAGCAGTTGCTGGAATCAAAATTACCTTGAATATGTCAGTCACCTTGAATGAATGGAGGATTGTTTCTGTCATTAGCAAATGTGCATAGTAAAATCTTGCTGTAAAAAAAACCCTGCCAAATTCTGACAGTAACATACCATTTAGAAAACAATGCATTCTTGTTAATAAGAAGGAGTAAATTCAGACACTGATAAACACCTGCTGTTAGCAAGCAGAATAACTGAAAGACATCCCAATTGACCATTCGCAAAGACCCGCCCCCTTTAGTTACTGTTGCTTTGTCAGACAAGCCATGCCGCTCTCATGCCCCACCATGTTCTCACGCAGTGAAAAATACATGACGGAGCAGAGAGGACACTGACAACACGCTGAAAGACAGGACAGACTATGGGGTTTATGGGGGTCCTATCCACCGTGGTGGGCCCCTAGTAGGTTCTGGTAATGGAACAGGAAGTGAAAAACCCTGTTAGAGAAAGGGGCCATAGAATATGTACCTCCCTCCAACAGGGAAACAGTGTTCTACAGCCAGTATTTCATAGTTCCAAAGAAGGATGTGGGGTTGCGTCCCATTTTGGATCTTCGAGTGCTGAACGTGTCTGTTATGCAACTAAAGTTCAAAATGTTAACACTGAGACAAATCGTGCCACAGACCAGATCCGAGGACTGGTTTGTCACGATAGATCTGAAGGACGCATACTTCCACATTTCCATCCTTCCATATCACAGGAAGTTCCTGAGGTACGCTTTCAGGGGCAAAGCTTACCAATATCGAGTTCTTTCAAAAATATGTGCATGCAGCTCTGGCGCCTCTTCCCTGCAGGGCATTCGCATCATGAACTACATCGACGATTGGTTGATTCTGGCTAAGTCGCATCAGTTGGCGGTTTGGCATCGAGATTATGGCTAAACGTCAAGAAGAGTGTGCTTTCTCCACTACAGAGGACCACTTTTCTAGGCGTGGTTTGGGACTCAATGTTGATGCAGGCACACCTTTCACCTGCACGCATAGAGTCCATCCTTTTGGCTGTGAAAAGAAGAAATCTAGGCCAGTCACTCACTGTCTAAAAGTTTCAGAGACTGTTGGGTCTGTTGGCAGCAGCGTTCAACGTGATACCTTTTGACTTTTGTACATGAGACCCCTGCAGTGGTGGCTCAGGACCAAAGGGTTTGCCCTGAGGGGCAACCTCTTTCTCATGATCAGGGTTACGCGGCGGTGCTTACGTGCCCTGGTTATGTGGAAGAAACCTTGATTCCTGTCCCAGGGTGCCGTGCTGGGAGCTTCTTGTCGTCGCAAGATGCTAACGACAGATGCCTCTCTCACGGGTTTGCGAGCGATCCTAGAAGGGCAGACTGGATGCTATGGAACAAACATGGCCAGGATACGATTGCATGCTTTCCCCCCGATTGCTCTGTTCCCGGGAGTTCTGGAGAGAGTTTGCAGGGACCAGGTTCGCCAAGTATTTATAGCCCCGCGGTGGCTGGGCAGAGTATGGTTAAACAATCTAGTGTCTCTCTTCAACGGGCCTTCACTGGAGCTACCCGTTAGGAGGGACCTTCTGTCCCAAGCAGGGGGCTCAATATTTCACCCCCGACCAGAACTGTGGAACCTGTGGACTTGGCCTTTGAGCCCATCTTATAGGGATGGATCTCTCAACTGAGGCTGTGGAGACCATTCTACATTCCAGAGCTCCCTCCATGAGGAAACTTTATGCATTGAAGTGGAGAGTTTTCACTTCATGGTGTAGTGATCGTTAGTTGGACCAAGTTAACTGCCCGGTTGGTACAGTGCTGGAGTTCCTGCAGGAGCGGTTCACTGCAGGTCAATCCTGGTCCACTTTAAAGGTTTATGTGTTGGCCATAGGTGCTAATCACATTCCTTTGGGTGGAATGTCTTTGGTAAAAGACCCGTTGGTATCTCGTTTCCTCCGTGGTACTCAGAGGCTGAGGCCTACAGCTCGTACCAGAGTGCCGACATGGGATTTGGCCATTGTCCTTCAAGGCCTTTTCCTGGCTCCATTCGAGCAACTGGAGGAGGTTCTGGCAAAGTTCCTGACTTTGAAAGCTTTGTTCCTCCTCGCTATCTCTTCTCTTAAAAGGATTGGAGATTTGCAAGCACTGTCGGTTGCTCCCTCGTGCTTGGATTTTGCACCTGGCATGGTTAAATCATTCCTTCATACTAGACCAGGCATATCTCCTCCTCCCTTCCAGAACTCGGACCAGGAAAAGAGTAATCTGCTTTGCCCAGTTCAGGCGCTAGATGCCTAGAGCATCTAGCGCCCTAACTTGTGGAATTTGTGGCGTAAATCTGCAAAGAATGAGCAAGTGGGTGGTCGAGGCTATCTTCATTCATTCATTCATTTTATTTGATTTGATTTATCATTAACAAATATACAATAACAAATATTCAACTCATCATATACATAACTTTTGATTAAATCAAAGGGTATAGGCTGAATCTCAAGGCCTATTGACGCCTATCTCACTTGCTTATGAGTCGGCTGAACAGCCTTCACCTATGGCAATTCTTTCCAACTCTGCTAGGATTATGGCGGCCTCTAAGGCCCTTATATCAGGAGTTGCCCTCCAAGATCTTCTTTCACCTCCGTAACATTGCTCACCTCCAACCCTTCCTCTCTGTTAGGGATGCACAGACTTTGGTTAACTCCTTTATTATGTCCCGTCTTGATTACTGCAACTCCCTTTTCCTTAGTCTCCCTTTTAAATCACTTCAAAGGCTACAATATATTCAAATCTCGGCAGCCAGGCTCCTCACCCATACCAGACGATCAGCACACATCACCCCCATTCTCCACCAACTTCACTGGCTACCAGTTCCGTCCCGGATCAAATGCGAAGTACTACTACTCACCTTCAAAGCCCTCCACAACCTTGCTCCCCCCTACATCTGTGACCCCCTGACACTCCTTCCTGCTCACTGAGATCCTCTGATCAAAATCTCTTGGCTATCCCACGCTCCAGACCTTCCACCCTGGGTGGCAGGTCCTTCAGTCCCTTGGCCCCCAAACTCTGGAACCACCTCCCACAACCTCTTCGTGACTGTGCTTCTCTTCCCTTCTTTAAAGCACATCTCAATACCTTTTTTTTAATGATCATTTCTCTACAACAAACTCATAGCTTTATACAGATAACTTGTCTTTGTTGTATTGTTTTGGTTGTTTGCTGTTGTTTTCATTGCCTTTCCTCTATGTAAAGCGACCTTGGGTTTGTGAAAGGCGCTATATAAAATAAACATATTATTATTATTTATTATAATATGTTTGTGATGCGGCAGGGTGGTCCTCACCGCACACATTCGTCAGGTTTTACTCTTTGGATTTGGTCTCAGGTGCTCTCGTCCTAGTGCTGCTCGCACAATTTCACACTAGACAGACAATCGTCGCTTTGGTGGCGTTCCCATAGCGTCAATCTGGACTCAACTCGAGTTCTCTTGAAAGGGAACGCCTCGGTTACAACTGTAACCCCTAAATATTGTTGAGTCACATTTTACTCGTTCACCGTCGGCATTGTTGGTCAGACGGGCCTGTGTACGAAAAAACTATTGATATAGAGGTAAATTAGTATAATAAATAATTTCTTGTAAAAATTACATTTGTATGTGTTATTGTTTAATTTAATTATAGTGGTTATAAATATGGTCATAGTGAACCACATGGTTATTAGTCACATGCGCCTGTGTAAAAGAAATAAAACTATTGATATAGATGTAAATCAGTACAATATATATATTTTCTTGTAAAAATGGTATTTGTAATTGACCTTTCGCCGGCCCCTCCCACAAAACGGCCATTGTCCAATCACACATCAGAGCAACCGTTACTATGTGAGCTGTTCCGTCAAACATTGACAAGCAAGCAAGATGGTGAAGCGGTGCGCCCACGGCGTTTGTAAATCGGACACAAGATACCCCGAAAGATTGTCTGGAGGAGTTGTGTTTTTTGCTTTTCCAAATGTTTTTTGCTTTGCCTTCGATGGATTAAACAGTGTGCCCAGCAAACACAGAACGTTCCCCTAACGTTCCCGTATGGTTCCCATTTGGTTATTTTTTTGGGAACCAAACGAGAACGTTCTAGGAACGTTCCCTGTAGGTTATTTTTAGTTTCTAATTTTATAACCTAAAGGGAACGTTCCCAGAACGTTCCCTGGAGGTTTTTTTTTGTTTCATTTTATAACCTAAGGAGAACGTTCTGGGAATGTTCCCTGTAAGTTATTTTTTTGGATTAATTTTATAACCTAAGGAGAACGTTCTGGGAATGTTCCCTGTAGGTTATTTTTTTGTTTAATTTTATAACCCAAGGAGAACGTTCTGGGAATGTTCCCTGTAGGTTATTTTTTTGTTTCATTTTATAACCTAAGGAGAACGTTCTGGGAATGTTCCCTGTAAGTTATTTTTTGGATTAATTTTATAACCTAAGGAGAACGTTCTGGGAATGTTCCCTGTAGGTTATTTTTTGGTTTCATTTTATAACCTAAGGAGAACGTTCTGGGAATGTTCCCTGTAGGTTATTTTTAGGTTCTATTTTTATAACCTAAAGGGAACATTCCCAGAACGTTCCTTGTAGGTTATTTTTTGGTTTAATTAATCAATGGCCGTGCGTGTGAACTTTCGTGTCACTTTCAAAAAAACAGACTTATTAATTCATAAAGAGATACACAAGAATAAAGTTAATAGTTATTGTTAAACAACACATTAATCAAATGTATAACAACATGATAAAAATATTTACAGATGGATCAAAAGACCCCATAACAGGTAGAGCCGCTGCAGCAGTATATATCCCTCAGGACAGTGTTCAAATTTCAAAAAGAGTAACAGATCATATATCCGTGTTTACAACAGAACTGATAGCCATATCATTAGCTTTACAATGGATAGAAGAAAGGCAGCCTAATAGTAGTGTGATATATGTACCGACTCATAATCAGCTCTGCAAAGTTTAGAGAGTGGAACTTCTGTAACAAGACAAGATATTTTAAATGAAGTATTGCAGAAGTTATATAGCATAAAGCACTTAGGCGTAAGGGTGAGTTTTTTGTGGGTGCCAGCACATGTCGGAGTAAAGGGGAACGAGGAAGCTGATAAACTGGCAAAGGAGTCGTTGAAATATCCTGAGATCAACATCAGAGTAAAGACGAGTAAAGCCGAAATTAAGGGGCTGATTGGGAGTGAAGTGAAAAAGAGGTGGCAGAGGACATGGGACAATGAAATAAGAGAAAGACATTTGTATAGTATACAAAGTAATGTGGGGGTGGAAAGAACAAACGTTAATAACAGGAAAAACTATGTGATTATGACAAGATTGCGTATTGGACATACAGCACTGAATCAAAGTTTACATAAAATAGGAAAACATGAAAGTGGTAATTGCGATAAATATGGATATCAAGAAACAGTAAAACATATATTACTAGATTGTGTAGCATACAGTAGAGAAAGGCTTGAATTAATTCAGTCTTTAAAGGATAGGGGTGTAAGAAATTATACACTTAAGGAATTAATAGAAGGAAAAAATTATACAATACACGAAAAAGTTTTCAAATTTTTAAATGACACAGAACTGGTAAGAAAGATATAATTTATTTATTATAATATATATATATTTTTTCATCAAGTGTATTCTATCAAGTAGTGCTCCATACTCCAATCCAGTAGGTGGCGGACAATGCACCTTAAAGTTGGTTTGCCAACCGCCATTTAAACAACAGAAGAAGAAGGCTGAAACTCCCTGTCTCGCTGTTGTTTTCACTGCTTTCAGGTGAGATTAGTCTCTAATAGGGTGACCAACTGTCCTGTTTTCCCAGGACATGTCCTGTTTTCATATAACAATATAACAAATTTCTATCCATACAGAGGAGGCATAACCTACTTTAAATGTATTGAAATTAATAAGGTTTCTTTGAGTAAACTTCGAGTATCATTTGAGTAGGCCTATCTGTTTGCCGGGCCGAGTGTCCTGTTTTTTCAGGACAAAATATGGTCACCCTAGTCTCTAAAATAACACGAATTAATACACACAACTGTTCTTGACACTTCTCTTACTTGTTATTGACACGCTTCTGTTAAATATTTACTTTATATAGATGGTTTAGTGTCTTCGGAAAAAGTCTGTTTGCAAAAACTTCAGAAGAGGTAAGTTAAGCTAAGTAAGTTAGCTAACGTTAGCCAACTTAACTCGGTTGAGCTTTTGTTTATGACATTTTGGGCTTTTAATCACCTCTTATGTGTAGATGAGAGTTTGTTTTTGTTAAGGTTTTACTTGGAAGTGAGCAAATTTATTTAATATAAATGTTAACATAATCGTATGTACTGTTAATCGGTGACGTCTCTTACATGGAGCGAGAAAATAGTCTGAAACTGCTGAATGGTAACGTTAAACACATAACGTTATTGATAAAAAAAAAATGTTCTGTGATTTCAGCAGCAACAAAATAACCCCTTTAAATCAGAGGGGAAGCTCCACATTTCTGAAGAAAGCTGCTGCCAGAGATGTAGGATATATATATATATATATATATATATATATATATATATATATATATATATATATATATATATAATTATTTTTTTTCTCAAATTTACATTATTTATTTGTTTAATATATATATATATAAAAGAAGGTTTTTACATCCAAACGTAAGTGACACTGTATGAGCAATATTAAATCAATAAGCAACCCTAAAAACAAATTCTGTTATCCTAAAATTATTTTTGTATATTCTTTATATTCTTTCTCTTTTCTGCCTTTCCCCTCTGCTGTAGCTTCTTTCCTTTTAATAAACCTGGCATTGTATAATAATATTGTTGGCTCTGTGTCAAATGGTTTGTTGTGTTCCTAGATCCTTCCACGCTGATGCCCTACACCGTAGCAGTTTGTGTTCTGATCATCATCTCGAAGACGCTATGAACCATATGACTAGTAAGTAAAACTTCAAACATACACTTATGTCAAGCATACAGTAGAGATCAAAATTAGAGAACAATTAAGAAACACTTGATTATTTTCAGAAATATTGTTAATCTTCATTGCTTGACATTTTGAGGGATATTCGCTGTGGGTATACCATTGTTCTACTAGCATTTTTTACAAAATAACCAAGGTACTTCAACAAAAACCTTTATTTTGTGGAAAACACAGCGATCAAAATTAGAGAACAATAACCCTTGCAGCACAGGCAAGCATTACAACAAAAATTTAAGGATACCAGCTGTCAAAATTTAGTAGGAAGTGTAGAGGCCCTTGCTTTGAATGACCTGAGCACATCTGCGGCCACTGGACATCACTAGATTCTCACACTGCTCTGCTGTGATCTTGGTCCACTCTTCTTCCAGTCTCTTACACAGATAATAGTGGGCTGATTGGGAGATGCTTGCAGGGAAGGAACCACATGTTGCAGAAGGAGGTTCTGATAAACATTTGCATTCACCATGCCATGTAGACTAACCTTTGTGGAGGAGCATGTCATGTGGACAGTCTAGTTGGGCCTATTATACAGCTACATGGCATGGTGAATGCAAATGTTTATCAGAACCTCCTTCTGCAACATGTGGTTCCTTCCCTGCAAGCATCTCCCAATCAGCCCACTATTATTTGTGTAAGAGACTGGAAGAAGAGTGGACCAAGATCACTTCAGAACAGTGTGAGAATCTAGTGATGTCCAGTGGCCGCAGATGTGCTCAGGTCATTCAAAGCAAGGGCCTCCACATTTCCTACTAACTTTTGACTGCTGGAATCCTCAAATTTTTGTTGTAATGCTAGCTTTTGTGCTGCAAGGGTTATTGTTCTCTAATTTTGATCGCTGTGTTTTCCACAAAATAAAGGTTTTTGTTGAAGTACGTTGGTTATTTTGTAAAAAATGCTAGTATAACAATGGTATACCCACAGCGAATATCCCTCAAAATGTCAAGCAATCAAGATTAACAATATTTCTGAAAATAATCAAGTGTTTCTTAATTGTTCTCTAATTTTGATCTCTACTACACTAATTGTCTTGGTACAAATTTGAATGTTTTGAAAGAAGTTTCTTATGTTCACCAAGACAGCATTTAAAACAATAATATTGTGAAATTTTCAAATAGCTACGATGTTTACATAATATTCCTACATACAGGGGCAATGCAGTACAGAAGTTGTGCAAGTCTCTAAAGGCCAGTGAGATTGAAGACCTCATTTCAATGGTCCATAAATTTGCTCCACACAGGCATTTAAAATGGTAAGCAATCGTGTCAGTTTTGTTTTAATTTTCAATGATTCAATGTACCTCATGCAAAAAAAATTTCTCGTGTCATTTGTGACATGGTTTATAGACTGATATTAGTTTTAAAGGGGAACTTGGCAATTATTTCAACTTAATAAAACCGTTTAGAAATCATTTGGATGGTTTAATAACCTGTTATGGTGAGAATGGTGGCTTTCCCCGCTCCTCCCCGCTCCCCCCCCCCCCCACCCCCACCCCCCCCCCCACACACACACACACACAAATGTTTTTCTTTGTACTGTATGTGATGATTGCTTCTCATAGAAAATATTTGTGCAATCAGTTTGTCAAACTAATACCCTAGTTTATTATCTTCACTGCGCGTAACTTATGCGGTAATGTGCAATTAAATTATTGCAGGGCACAAATTAATTTTAGTAATAAATTCACATCTTAAAGGGATACTCCACTTTTTTTGGAAATAGGCTCATTTTACAACTCCCTCAGAGTTAAACAGTTGAGTTTTACCGTTTTCGAATCCATTCAGCTGATTTTTAGAAGAATATCAGTAAGCAGACAGTTTCTGGTCTCATTGACTTCCATAGTAGAAAGTAAAAATATATATACTATGGAAGTCAATGAGACCAGAAACTGTCTGGTTACTGATATTCTTCTAAATATCAGAAAATCGGCTGAATGGATTCGAAAACGGTAAAACTCAACTGTTTAACTCTGGGGGAGTTGTAGAATGAGCCTATTTCCAAAAAAAGTGGAGTATCCCTTTGAGGCTTGGAGGTGGATTTTGTCACGTTTAGCCACGCAATCCCTCGGTGATCACGGACTACATTTCCCTTCATGGACCTCCCTAGACTGTTTACACTTTACACCATACACCTGCACTGTGCTGATTACACACACACCTGCATCTCATTTGACTCATGTCTTTTTTTTTTCCTTTGTTTTTGATTTGCAGCTGATGGTGAAGTAAAGACGTTGGTGAAGTTGTTCACGGTTTCATGTTCACCGAACACATTCATACCTATTGATGTAAAAAATTTTTGATGTTGTTTAAAATGTTTATATTTCATTTAAGATATTGCGATTGTTTCTTTAAATGCAAGTTATATTTATTTTTTAATATTTAATTCATGGTTCATAATATTCTTATGTTTTGTGAACAATAAACTATGTAGAAGAAGTGGCTTCTTGACTTATTATTTATGTACATACATCAGAATGTAGAGGTTAGGAGAACGTTCTGGGAACCTTGAGAGAACTTTCTGGGAACCTTGAGAGAACTTTCTGGGAACCTTGAGAGAACTTTCTGGGAACCTTCTAGAAACGTTCCCTATTGGTTACCCAGGAAAGTTTTCTTAACATAAATGGAACGTTCCCTTAAGGTTAGGGGAACGTTCTGGGAACTTTATGGGAATGTTCCCAGAACGTTGCGGGAATGTTCTGGGAACGTTCCGTATAGGTTCCCAGAACGTTCCCCTAACCTTAAGGGAACGTTCCATTTATGTTAAGAAAACTTTCCTGGGTAACCAATAGGGAACGTTCTTGGGAACGTTCCCAGAACGTTCTGGGAACCAAAAACTAACGTTCCCAGAACGTTCCCAGAACCTAAAATTGTTAGCTGGGTGGACGGCCCCACTTCCAGTTAAATGTGTCGAACATAACGAAGCACAGTTACGTCTGCTCAAAGGTAAGGTTAACAGCTAACGTTAACTAGTTAACGTTACTTGTTGTCTAGATCTACTAATTTTGTGTAAATTATGTTCTTGCCTTTAATTAGTAGATAATTAAGATAAACATAAAGAAACAGATAAATAGATAAACAGCAAGAAACATTAAATAATTTTGTTTTTATCTTTCATGTAGCATTTTATGAACGGAAAACCTACCCATGAGTTCCCCGATCCCGTAAATGCTGTACAAGGGCCTAACCCAACTAAAGAGAAGCTCGGAGGCTGTCGAAAGTCGCCCAAAAAACGGTAGGTCAATTTATAAATATGTATGGTGATCAGCACTAATGGCAATAGTGCGTATCAACATGTTACATATGTTACTGTAAATAAGCTGATGATGCTCATGTACAAAACGTGTGTGCAGACGCAGAGTCTGTGTGGAGGATGCCTCCTCCAGTTCCACCTCCACTACTGATGCAGGAGAGAGTCAACAACATGCTGTTGAAAGTGGTGAGTGGAACACATTTTTACACAACTACTACTGTAAATGTATTTACTGTATTGTTTTCAGTTTAACTTTTGCGAAATTTAACTCAATAAGAAACAAGAACAGTAATATGTATTCAAAATGTATATATTTTTATAGCTGTAATACAGAATACTATAGTTATAGAGTAATACAGAATATTACACTGTTAAAGTAACTTGCTCAACACTGCAAACCAAACAATAACAAAATAAGAATCACTGGCACAAAATATAGTAGGTAAAGAAGAATGCATCAAGCTTGCACTTCATTTGTTCCCATTTTGCAACATCAAAGTGTATTCTCTCTAAGTGGTAGTCTTCTTCACATTTAACAAAGAAATCACACCAGGACATACCTGAGAGACCAAGCTGCCCCATTATTTGGTAATGATGGGCATGACACTCTTTTAATTTATAGCTGCCATCAGCCTGCTTGCAAAGGTAGGGACACTCTATGAAGCTATTCTTGGAAGGGCACTTAATTTCTAAAAGCCCGTAGTTTGAGCTTTCACTCCCTCTCTCTATAACCTTAAGGTCAGGTGACGCACCAAGGTGTGGGGCATTGGGATTTACAACAAAACCACATGGATACACTTGATGACCGGTGAGCTTGGTGTAATGTACCGCTGCTATAGGCTCTTGTTCGATGCCTCTTTTCATGGCCTTAGTTTGAACTGATCCTGCACTCTTTAAACCTTTGGCTAGTTGTTCATGGTCAGCTCTCCTAGAACAGATCCGTTTAAAAGAAGTTGATGTGATTCGCCCAGACCTTGCGTTAAACCATAATTTGTTTGTGCTCTGTTCTCTGGTCTCCTGTTCCAGAGCTATAGAATCAGGCAAATAAATGCTCAGTTCTGTGTAACGATGCATGGCACTTTCATTCAGCACTGTGCAGAAGCTGGTAGGTTGGGATGGCAGGGGAAAGTTGGGTAGGTCATCTGGCTGTCTAACTGTAGCTGCTCCAGGGTCAACACAAGGCTCTCCAATTTGATTAACCTCTTAACCTTCGCCAGAGCGAGGGCGCTCTGAGCGTTTTTTTTTTTAAATCGTTCAAAGTTACTATCAGATTCAATGTTAATACCTTGACAAACTATACATCATTAAAAAGATATAAGACTGAAGGTTTAGTATTTGACCACTATTGTATTCTGAGAATCTTATAGTGACAGTTATGTCTTAATTTGTGTCTGGAGTTATGTAATCAAAAAATGAGTCGATACCTTTGATATGAATTATGAGCGTCAGCCGCTTCCATTCAGAAAAAAACTCCAGTGAGATCGTCACGACAGAGCTTGACAAAACAACGTCCATCAGGGCTTTTAGCTCAAAAGTGTACAGATTTGGAGAAATATTGATAGATTCTCATAGGTTTACATCAGATTTATATAGACAGGAATCATATTTATTGAATATCTACCCACATGCGTCGATTTAATCATTATGAGCGCTGGAGACTCTGATGTACTGTGTTTTCAATACATACTGGCAGCCTGAGGGCGCCCTGTGCACATATGGACTCCATATATGGAACACGAAGAAGAATCATATCATGTGACATTTCAGGAAGTCCATCACGACGTAAACACTAACAGAGATCGCTGTAACATGCAGATAAAGATGTTTTGAAGACAATAAACATGATTGCAATGATATTTGGTTTACCTGTGTTCTTCGAGCCATGTCAGGTATTTTCATAATAATAGATTATATTTATAATGTAATGCTAATCGATATAGACTTTATCATGGTGAAGAATACTATAAAATACTATATTTTCTGTCCGATTTTTTTATCTGAAGCCAAATCAGAGCACAGAAGGTTATTTAAAACACTCGACTTGTGCTATAAAGTAAGTTTTAGAGCACAAACATGGTTTTAATCTCATAAATTGTCGTGTATTGATGGTGTGCTAAGCTAACATGCTAGCTAGCCCTTGGTGCACCTGCTACCTAGCTGTTATATTTATGAATATTTCTAAATAGGACTGCTTGCTGAAATGTTTCTTTTTTCAAGAAGGTCATTTTATATAGTTTCAAATGTAAGGTGAGAACTTTGAGAACTTTCCCTAAAAGAGATTAGGGGTTGAAACAGTGTGAATAGCCAGTCGTTAGTAATTATAATGCAGACAAAAGAAAGCATATTTAGAGCAACAACCAGAGGCTGGAGAGGTGTGAATGTGTGCAGGGGAGACTGACACTGAATGGAGATCGTTTAGACCACAACACAATAGAGAAAATAGACTGAATAGATGCTTAGAAAATGACAATAAACATCAGTTTGCATTTTAGAGTCTAATCAAAATAAAATCGTTTGACATGATCTTGAAAAACATTTAACTAAATAAAGAGTTTTAGACATATCATCTTCAGAATTTAAATATAACATGGTCAGACATGTGGCTTTAGCTGCAGTGCATTTCTAGATTGCTACAGGGCCAACTTCAATTTTATTTTCATAAAAATATTTCATAAAAATAAATTTCTAATAACTTGACAAAACTTTGAAGCTATTTATAACATTTATTTTTCATTATGACAATAATTAATTCTACATTTGCAATAAACTGCCAGGTGTCAGCTTTCAAATGAGATCATACTTGTGCTTTTAGAACAAATGGTTCATGAACTGTATCTGTTTCAGTTTGGGTATGCCATTTCTGGGGATTTTTCAAAATTGGGGGTGAAGCTTAACAGGTTAACCAGTGGCAGCTGTAAAAGGTGAGAACAATAAATTATAATCATTAATGTGCAAACATATTTTTCTGTACAGAGGTTCCTGAGCACCCCCCACTTCCTGAATGCCAGCTGGAAAGGGAGCCTGAGGAAGAGCAGTCCTGTCAGAGCACTGAGAAGGAATTGGAAGCAGAAAACAGCTAAATTAAATTGCAATTGTCTTTACAAGAAACAATTAAAAAGTCTTAAAGCACAAATTGGCACATTTAAAAATAAAACACTAACACCTGAACTTCTTCAAAGCAGTGAAATCCACAAGATGTTGGAATACAGTACAGGGTTTACATATGAACGATTCAATCAACTGTGCACAATATTTGATATTCCAAATGATCCACACACCAATCAAATAAATGTACCCCTAAACTACAAGCACAATGATTGGCAAATAGCAGAGATGCCCCTCCGTACCCAGTTGCTGTTTGTTTTAATGAAACTCCGCAACAACGAAGACTTAAAAAGCCTTGCCTTCAGATTTAATATAAACATGCAAGCAGCAAGTAATATTTTCAATTCTTGGATTCATTATATGTTTGATGTATTAGGTGAATTACCAATTTGGCCTCACAGAGACATCATAAGACAAAAACATGCCAGAAACTTACAAAGTAGACTACCTGAACACATTTGCAATATTAGACTGCACAGAGCTAAAAATGGAAAGGCCAACATTACTGGTGTTGCAAAGCCAGAGCTATTCAAACTACAAAAGTACAAACACACTAAAATCACTAGTTGCCTGTGACCCCCGTGGTGCTGTGATTTTTTCATCTGCCCTGTTTACAGGAGCAATGTCAGACAAGGAGATAGTCAGGCAGTGTGGAATCCTCCCGCTACTAGAAAAAACTTATAGACAATGGCTATTTGCAAAGAGGGGATGGAATTATGGCTGATAAGGGCTTTTTAATCGAGGAAGAGATGAAGGCACTTGGACTGAAGTTAAACCTGCCACCGTTTTCAAGGTCTAAGAGGCAAATGCCAACTGGGGATGTGCTGGCGACAAAGCGCATTGCAAAGCACAGGGTGCATGTAGAGAGGGCCATCGCTAAAATAAAAAAGTTCAAGATAGTGTCAGGCAAAATTCCTAATCAGTCCCTCCAGGATTTCGCGATGTCGCGATCGCAACTATTAACGCAACTTCAACAAATCCCCGTGAATTCAGTGCGCCTTGCAATTTTGACCAATCACCGCAACTTTTCTGCAACTTTGACCAATCATCGCGGTCTCCTGCAAAGCGTCATCAAACTCACTCCCTTGTTTTGTTCAGAAGACGCAGCAGACATGTGTGCAGCCAACGTCTCACATTTACCAACAAAAATAACAGCAAAGGAACGTGAAAAACAGTATCCAGATGTTCTTTATGAAAACGGGGGTAAACTGTTTTGCAAGATGTGCAATATTGTTGTCGAACATAAAAGAAAATCGACAATCGACAAACACTTTGCCACTGCTAAACATATGCGGAGAATGACAGATACGCATGGAGGCTGTAGTAAGACGAGACAAATCACCGTGACACAGGCTGTTGCATCCCGGTCAATTGCGAGCTCTGAAAAAATCAAGGTAAGTTGGTTTAAAGGAGAACTCCGGCGCAAAATAAAATTTGGTCTAATTACACATTGTTACCTAGTCAACTGTTATCTGAGATTTGTTTTCATGATTATCAAATGTAAATACTTTTATCTCAGTTTACAGTTTAGCCTATAACACTAGTATAACGCTAGTATATGGGGCATAGAGTAATGACAAATAAAAATCGCTAGTTAATACCACTAACAAGGCTCAAAATAGCCCAACACTAACACGGTAGCATAATCAGGGTCCCTACATACAAACCGAAGCATTAAGAACGTTGTAAGTGTACAAACAGTTTAATAAGAAGATATTTTATACATACAGTCAGCTTCGCGAAAACAGACAGGAGCCATCTTTGGAAAACAGTCTCGAGCAATCGAACCACGAACGCCGAGCCAAGTGCGCTGGTGAGATGTGAACGAGCCAGTTGTTGTGATAAGGTGGCTCGGCGTTCGTGGTTCGATTGCTCGAGACTGTTTTCCAAAGATGGCTCCTGTCTGTTTTCGCGAAGCTGACTGTATGTATAAAATATCTTCTTATTAAACTGTCTGTACACTTACAACGTTCTCAATGCTTCGGTTTGTATGTAGGGACCCTGATTATGCTACCGTGTTAGTGTTGGGCTATTTTGAGCCTTGTTAGTGGTATTAACTAGCGATTTTTATTTGTCATTACTCTATGCCCTATATACTAGCGTTATACTAGTGTTATAGGCTAAACTGGTTTTAGAGATAAAAGTATTTACATTCGATAATCATGAAAACAAATCTCAGATAACAGTTGACTAGGTAACAATGTGTAATTAGACCAAATTTCATTTTGCGCCGGAGTTCTCCTTTAAATATATGTAATGGGGGTGGAACGGTACATGTACACTGTGTGTGTGTGAGTGTGTGTGAGAGAGAGAGAGAGAGAGAGAGAGAGAGGAGAGAGAGAGAGAGAGAGAGAGAGAGAGAGGGGAGAGAGAGAGAGAGGGGGGCGCGGGCGATTGAATGGTTGAAGTGCGCGCGGGTGTGATCGAACTCTCTCTGTCTGTGTGTGTGTGTGTGTGTGTGTGTGTGTGTGTGTGTGTGTGTGTGTGTGAGAGAGAGAGAGAGAGAGCGAGAGAAAGGCGCGGGCGAAATGTCTTGTGCGTGTGTGTGTGTGTGTGTGTGTGTGTGTGTGTGTGTGTGTGTGTGTGTGTGTGTGTGTGTGTGTGTGTGTGTGTGTGTGTGTGTGGAGAGTGAGAGAGGCGCGGGCGAAGTGTGTGTGTGTGTGTGTGTGAGAGAGTGAGAGCGAGAGAGAGAGGCGCGGGCGAAGTGTGTGTGTGAGAGAGAGAGAGAGAGAGAGAGAGAGAGAGAGAGAGAGAGAGAGAGAGAGAGAGAGAGAGAGAGAGAGAGAGTGCGAAGTACACGACTTTGAATTCCTCAACTATCAATTATAATGTGTACTGAAATCAGTTGATGTGTGTGAGGCATAGGACACGGAGATACAAAAGTGAAATAAAAATAAATGATTTAGTTTCTTGTTTTGAGAGGTTTTCTGTACTGTCAGGAGTAGGGGGATTTATTATGATGTAGTTTTCCTCTCTTTTTCTCTTAGATCTGTGAAGATTGGGTTGCCACCTGCACTGCAGTAAATATTCCACTCTCCAAAAGTGACCATCCAGCCTTAAGAAAATTCCTCAGAGAAAAAGTTGTCAATGGTGGAGCTATACCTGGATTTCACCAGCTTCAGGAACATTACCTGGGGGCAGTGTACCTGAAAGAAAAAGAACAACTCAAGACACATCTAGCTAAAAAGCCTGTTTCAGTCATTTTCGATGAAACTCCAGACATCGAGGGCAGATGTGTACTAAACATACTAATTGCACCGCTGGAGAAGGATGATTCTGGTAGAATATTGGCATACCTTGCAGACACACTGTTCCTTGAGGAGTGTAACCATTCCACTGTGTCTATGGCTGTTGTTAAGTGTCTACAAGACTACAACATAGACAATGATGATGTTGTGGTGTTCAACACTGACAACGCGGCCTATATGAAAAAGGCCTACAAAACTGCGTTGCAGTCCTTATTCCCGAACTCGATACATGTGACATGCTTGGCTCATATAATGAACCTGATAGGTGGTGCCTTCCGGAGACCTTTTGACCAACTGAATGCATTCATGCTGTGTTTCTCACAAATGTTCTACCAAGCTGGCTCCCGGAAAAGAAGATATCTTCAATACATGACAAAAAAACTACCAACAGGAAGGAAAGCAACGATGGCTCCAAATCCGTGTGCTACACGCTGGAACTCGTGGTTCACTGCAGTCCAGTACCATTCAGAACATTTCGGACTCTACAAGGAGTTCATTGAGATGGAAGTGGATGTAAGTAAACTACTTGTTTATTGTTGAAATTTTTAGTTAAAAACATGTTTCACTGTGTATTTCACCTCCACACACACAATCAACTTTTGTGAGTGATTGCATTAACATTTTTTTTTTTTTACTTTCTTTTTTTTTCATAGACTTGTGGTAGAAGCACACCTCAGAGTGTGGAGAGACTCCATGAAATGCTACAAAATCCAGATATGGCTCAAAGTCTGCAGGTTGAGATCAGCATCATGTCAGAGAAGTGCAAAAGAGTAATTCAACTTCTGGACATCTTCCAGAGCAGACGTCCCGTAACCACCAAGGTTTTTGACTACCTTGAGGATCTGCACATGCACATTGTGGCAAATGCACAACTACAGTATGAAGCATGTGCTCAGTACTTTGAGGGACTTGATCTGACTTTGGCTATCAAGAACCACATCCTCAACAAAGTGGAACAGGCTTACAACAATGCAGAGGACAAACTCAGTAAGTACATGTCAGATGGACAACCTGCCATTCATTTCCTGAAAGAAGTCAGGGTCTTTGATCCTCGTCACATTGCATTTATGGATGAGAGTGTGGTCAGCTACAAAAACATTCCAGGCTTCAGTGCTGTTCCTACAGATGAATTGGATGCCTACTTCCTCCACCTAGGTCCAGCTGCACTCAGAGCTTCAGCGTGTGGAGTGGTGGATTTGGATGTTTTCTGGGATGGGTTGCAGGAAAGGCTTCCCATACTGAGTGTCCTGGCCAAACGTTACAAAGATGTCATCGTAAACTCAGCAGATGCTGAACGCAGCAACAGCATCTACAAGCTGGTTTTGTCCAGCCGAAGGAGATCAGTGTCAAACAACAACCTCAAAGCCTTGGTCTTCTTATACCACAACCAGAGACTAACCAGTGGAGCTTTTGAAATGGTTGAAGTGCAGGAAGATTTTGAGGAGAACATGGAGGATATTGAGGATTAGTCAGCTCTCAGAAAACTAGATGTCAGACTTGACAGTTGCACTTTACCCTGGCCTGCATAATGCCATTTTGTTTAACTGTGCTTTGTTTATTGGCATCTTTCAACATACATGATGCTTAATGTTTACTGTATAGTTCAGTGCACGTTTTTGAACTGGGTCAGTGTGTTATTTTTTCATAATATGATTGAAGAAAGGCTTTGGCATTTTCATGAATAACTGCCAAAATGAGTTTCTTCATTAAAAAGATAAATTTACTGATCTCATTTGGATTAAGATTCAGAGTATTTTGATAAGTCTAGCTTAAGATCAAGCATAGTGGATTTATTACACAGGCTTGTGTAGTTTTTGTGTTTTGTGTTGTTTATTTTATAGGATTTAACTTGTATTTTATGCATTCAGGTACTGTGTGGTTACAAAACTTGGTTTTATATTGTTTTTGGTATTGGCATATATTGAAACATAAATACTGTGAAGTTATCTCTATGCACTTTAGTTTTTGAACAGGGTCAGTGTAATTTTGTTTTCTTTATATTTACTGCACTGATACAAAAGCAGTTTTGCCCTGCATATTTGTTGATCCATAGTGGTATCAGTGTTATGTTATGGTACTCAGAAGAATGCAGGCTTCAGCATTATTTTGTTATTTATATCTGCAGAAATAAATAAATAAAATAAATTATATGTTTCATTAAAGCAAAGATTATTTTTGATTAGTTGGATGAAAGTATCAAAGTTATGAAATGTTACTAGGCCTGTACTGTTTACTGTAAAGGGCTGTGCACTTTTGATTTTTCCATCATTAACTTTTAGGTATTCCTAAAAAAAACTGTATTTTGGACTTTATAAGTTTTGCATCTTTCAACATAAATGCTGCTTAATGTTTGTGAGGTTCTGCACATTTACATTTTTGCAGGTGTTTAAAATAAAGCTTAGTTTGTTAAATTTTCTTTGTCTTTTGCCTTTTTATAAGGTTACTAAAGGTTAGTTAGTGTTGTTTTTCTCATTAGATCAATATCTTTTTTAATTTTAATGATTTCAATTGTGCATGAACTGCACCTGGATGTCTGTTCATCTGGACACACAATAGAGCAGATGGTGAACTGTTTTCTGTGGGACATGGTAAGTCCCTTTGGGGTGGACATTGGGCTTTTTCACTTTGTAAACCTATAACATGCACAAAAAAGATATATAACAATAAAAGGAAAGGGAAAAAGCATAATATCTACCTTTGCCGTTTTAACCTTTAAAAACAAATGCCAAAGAACATCGCAACTTTCATCGCAACTTTTTAGAAAAGCGTCCGCAACATCAGGAATTTTAGGCCGCAACAATCACAAAAAAGGCCCGCGAAATCCTGGAGGGACTGCCTAATACACGGTTAGGAATTATAAATCACATCTGGTACGTGGTGAGCATGCTTTCAAACTTCCAGCCACACATACTAAAGTAAGAGTCAGTCAGGGACATTAGTAGCAAAGCATGAAAACGTGATTGAAAAGTATTGCTACATCATATATTACAAATGTTTTAACTGTTTTTGTGTATGTTTACTGCATTTTGTAAGCCTGCAATAGTTCAGTCCTATAAACACATTTCTGGATACTATGTGGTTCAATCTTTGTTTAATGTGTGTTTTTGTGTCTGTTTATAATATGTCAGGCCAATGTTTTGTTTGTTTGTTTGTTTTTTTCACATTGTAAAACCATTTAAAACTAACTTCATGATTTTACTGAAATTCCAAAAAACCTGTGAGGAAAAATCTTTTCTACAACAGTAAGGCTACTATTGATTCTGACTGGTTTGTTTACATCTTTGATTGTTCATCTTACCTGGTGGCTTAGACCGCACCCCAATGCATATTTCCTGCCTTCAATTTCTACCTCTGGTGCAGCTTCATCAGCTATGTAGCTTATGGGTGAATCAGTCATCTCCCTAAGTAGACCATGTACTCCTTTCCCTAACTCTTTCCTATAACAATACATGCTGGTGAGTATTATCATGTGACAGGACACAGAATTATATTCATAACAGTGTGATGGTACATAATGGTGTTGATGTAGAGGGGGTGTGGGGGGGGGGGGGGGGGGGGGGGGCGTACTTATTATGGATGTAGCTGGACATGATGGGTTTCCGCTTGCGGTTGACTTTGGCCTTAGCTGCCACCACACTACTCGCAGGTTGTCCAATAATTTTTTTACCCTGGCTTTGTGCCATTGCTGGGGCTGGCTTGTGGAGGAGATGTCATCACTTCTGGCACGGCACAGGTCCAGTGTGTGCATCAGGCCCACAATATGAGAGCAAAACCCTGGTGAACTAAATTAAGAAGAATTACAGAAGTAGCATTAGTTTTTTAATGTTAATAGTTATGTTATTAGTATTAGCTGTTTTCAGAATCAGAATGTTTTATATTACATAATTCACAACTTGGAAATAGCTTTGGCTTAGTTAAAGGTGCATAATAGATAATATTATTTTAAAAAATGGATATCTAAATGCCTTATATTTTGTTTTATATATTTCATTTTAATTAATTATATTATCTCTAATGCACTTTTTAAGTCAAAGCAATTTCCTATTTGTTAATTCTGTTCATAAACAAAAACAACAGGGAAATGTTAGTTAGCTTTGAATGACTTTGACGCACATGTAGGTTTAGCTAGCTAAACACCCTTGTATTTGAACAAAATAGCTGCTAGCTAGCAATAAACAATAATAGACCATAACATATGAAAGAGAAACTTACCCGGCAGTGCAAGAGCATGACTGGTCCACAAGGCTGTGCAGGTTGCATCTGAGGTACAGGTCATGGGGTTTTTCTGATTTAGCTTGAGACCGGTAAGCATTAGCCTCAATAGTAGTCGTGTCTCCTTATTTTATTTTTATATTTTGAATATATCCCTCCACCGCATACTGTAACCCCTTTTGCCTCGATATGGATGATATCGCCGATATATTACTCCAAAAGAGGTCACTGACACGCTCAGGAATACCCTTTGCCGTCATGGCAATCTGTCGCGCTGGTCGTGTTTGACCATTTGTTTGACGGGCGTAGCAATAGTAACTAAGGGGGGGGGGGGGGCTCGGCGAAAGACTAATTGTATGTTTAATTGTTATTTTTTTATTATTTCTATCTTTGATGTGAAATTATTCTTGAATTCACTAAATTAATGTTCTGGTCTGTGATCAGACCAGGTTTTGTTTTCTTCTTTGTGTGTTTTTTCTATTTTTTTCTTGGTTCTACGAATTGTGATACTCCTGTGATCTTCTGTGACATCCTGTGAAACTTCACATTTGATGGGGAGCCACACATATCTGGTACAGAGGAAAGAGGACAGCAAATCATAAACAATAGGATAATATTCTCTCTTTTCATTCATCTGCCCTGATTTATGAAATAATTCCAATCTAGAGAAAGTTCTCTTTCTGGACGGAATTTACAAAAAAAGGGGGAAAGACCAATTTGATTGATATAGATATCATTATTCATTGGAACAGCTGTGATATTTTGACAAAAAAGTCATGTTATTTTATTTATTTTTTCAACGCCACTGTTGTGGGCCCTTCCAGAGCCCTGCATAAGCCTCCTAATCCACCCCCATCTGATGGAAAAAGACCTTGGCTCTATGCAGAGAAGGTCAATTACTGCTGTTCCACCAGACCCACTCACGGAGACTATTGGATAACACTGGGGAAGCTTGCCCTTTCTAGTGGAAAAGGAATGATACAGAAGCCACATCCTGCACATTGGGACGTGGCTTGTGGAAGTTACACATTTGGACAACATACAGAATGTCTCTGGGGTTGTTCTGGCCTAGTTAGGGAGAAGACAACACCTTCAGAGGTGGGGAAAATACACTATACCGTGGAAGAATGCATACAAGCGCGTGCATATATTCCTCTTCCACGTCTGACTGCCGAGGGTGACAGAGGAGCTCAACAGAGTTCGCTGCTCCACTGGAGCAAATAAGCCCAAGTATCCGCTCCATAGGAGTGGAATGGCGCAGCAAGCTGACATTGAGCGGGTTCCCTGCGCTACTGGTCACTTTGGGGCAAGTACAAGGGAGGATACCGGATCAACACGAAGGCTATAAAATCGAGCAAACCTGTTGGGTGTCACCCAGCCCGCAGCTGTACATATATCTGCCAACGAGGCGCGATGTGCCAACGCCCAGGAAAAAACAACACTTTTAGAAGAGTGAGCTCTAAACCCGAGCAGACAAGGCACGCCTTGGGTTTGATAAGCCAGCACGATAGCATCCACTATCCAATGGGCTAACCTCTGCTTGGAGACAGCCTTTAACTTTTGCTGGCCTCCGCAACAGACAAAGAGTTGGTCTGAGGTCCTGAAGCATTGCGTTTGGGTCACATGCAGTTGCAAAGCGAGGACGGGACAGAGCAAAGCTAGAGCTGGGTCTGCCTCCTCCGGGGGCAGTGCTTGCAGGTTCACCACCTGGTCCCTGAAGGGAGTGGTGGGAACCTAGGTAACATATCCGTGCCAGAGTTTTCGGATAATATGTGAGTTGGCTGGCCCGAAGTTCAGGCAAGATATTTCGACCGAAAATGCTTCCAGTTCCCCTACCCTCTTGATGGAAGCCAATGCAACCAAGAGAGCTGTCTTCACAGACAGGATATTTAACTCAACTGACTGCAGAGGTTCAAAGCGGGATCTCTGCAATGCCGTAAGCACTAGAGACAAGTCTCAAGAGGGTATAGAGTGGAGGTGAGGAGGATTTAACCTTCTCACACCCCTCAGGAACCTGACAATCAGGTTTGTGCTGTCCTACAGACTCACCTTCAACTGCATCATAATCTGCAGCAATAGGGGCAACATACACTTTCAGAGTGGAGGGAGACAGCCTTCGCTTCAACCCATGCTAGAGGAAGGAAAGCACAGATCATATCGGGCATCTTAGGGGGTCTTCTCAATGGGAAGAGTACCACTCAACGAACAAGTTCCACTTCAACGCTTAGAGGCGCCTCGTAGAGGGGACTCTAGCGAAGTGATGGTGTCTACCACCACTTGGGGTAGACCACCAAAGTCCTCCGCATCCCGTGGAGTTTCCAGAGGTCAAGTCAAGTCACCATTATTTATATAGCGCTTTTTCGACTTCACGAAAACAGACAGAAGCCATCTTTGGAAAACAGTCTCGAGTAGTCGAACCACGAACGCCGAGCCACCTTATTGTAGAGATTCTGGATGCAATCATTAATTCTCTTTTAATAAATCACGAACTCGCAACAAATTTAAAAGGACAACAAGCTTTAACTAACATTCCTAAAAGGCCATGTGGTCAGCCCTGGGGACCCCTATCTCCCAAATCGGCGCCGATGAGTCTAGGGAACAAATGGACTTTGGACTTTTTATGCTGATAAATGGTTTTAAGTGTTCCCCAAACAGCGGGTCCTCTCACTTGAGACAACACCCAGACCATCTTCTCCCTCCCAGCGGAAATCAGGGGGGAGAAGCGCAAAAACAGACGTTCCCTTTGTCTGTTTTTCCCGCCCGAGAGCAATACACATTCACGCACATACACCTACGCACATACTTACACAACGCAGGAACCCTAACTTTACATCCTAAGTCGTTACTAAAACATCTTTGGTGTGTAAAATACATGGAGAAGAACTGTAAATGTGCAAACTTGTATTACGAATGTTTTCATGAATGTAAGATACTTATAAATGTCTGAAAGTACGCTTTGAGATATAATTCTGCAAGAGTAGGTCTTGGACATATGATGTGTAATATCGTTGTAATCCTACAAATCTGATCTATCTATTAAGCTGTATATCCATATCGTAAAATGTATAACTACATGCATATGCTATTACCAAAGTAAGCTTAATTTTCTACTTGGTCATAAATTCATATTACCGCTGATCTCCACCCAGGTACGCGCTCCTCGATATGGGATGGTATCATTGGCCGGCGCGCCTTACCCAGGCGTGCCTAGCTCATCTTTATAATCCCCAAAACAGAGACGATCCCTCTCTCTGTTCGTGTGTACCCTGTTCCTGTGTATTCTTTGTAATCTTCGTATCTTATTTTAATGTTCCTGTTTTACTTTAACTTCGTTTCATTTTGCGCATAGCCAGTCCATTCTTAGTGTTCTCGTCTCCCGACTGAGACCTCCACGTGCGTTTCGTAAGTCTTCCAGCACTCCGGTGAAAAGACTCCCTTCACGCATACAGAACTAAGTCAGAACGTTTGAATCTCCCGCGAATCAACCACGCTTGGAGCCAAAGAAACCCGCCCTCCATCTTCTGGACGCCGCACGTTTGTTCCCGAACACCAAGAACTTACAGGTCTGAATGCAAAACTTGTTCAATACAAAATTTTAGACGTTGTAAAGTATATCTCCTGTGGCTGTCTCAAAAGGGTCTGAAACTGTGCTAGCAATTGTATTTTCCTTGTGTTTTTCCTTTCTTATTGTTTTTATTTCATTTTGTTTAATCTATATCCTTGTTTTACATGTAGTGTAGTTCATTCATTAAACCTCATTTTATACTTTATTGACTCTGTGGTTGTTGCTCGTATAACAAAGCCTCTTTAATATAAAGATCCTAGCTACAATCTGATAATCGTTTAAGTGCACAAAACATTGTCAGTTAATTTAAGCTAAAATAAACCATAAGTCATTTGTAGCCTCCAGCCGGACTACACGGCGGACGTGTGAATGAGCGAGGAGGGGTCAAATGCTTTGGTATTGTTGAAGATCAGCCATTCCTCTGTGTAGGATGTATATTAATAATTAACCAGAATTCGTTGTGTTTAATTGTTATATACTTACCCTGAACAGACGGGTACGCTGTACAACCCTTCGTGGGTAATTTAAATACGTAAGGACCCGGTTCAAACTGTATTCAATAATTTGTTGATCATAGATTCATAATTATTGAATATCTATCCCCAAACCTAAAATTGATAAAAGAGCTTATGAACCCTAAAACCTTACATCATCACAACTTCTGACTCGTTCACATCTCACCAGCGCACTTGGCTCGGCGTTCGTGGTTCGACTACTCGAGACTGTTTTCCAAAGATGGCTCCTGTCTGTTTTCGTGAAGTCGACTGTCTTTATAAAATATCTTCTTATTAAACTGTCTGTACACTTACAACGTTCTCAATGCTTCGGTTTGTATGTAGGGACCCTGATTATTCTACCGTGTTAGTGTTGGGCTATTTTGAGCCTTGTTAGTGGTATTAACTAGCGATTTTTATTTGTCATTACTCTATGCCCTATTTACTTGCGTTATACTAGCGTTATAGGCTAAACTGTTTTTAGAGATAAAACTATCTACATTCGATAATCATGAAAACAAATCTCAGATAACGGTTGACTAGGTAACTGTGTAATTAGACCAAATTTCATTTTGCGCCGGAGTTCTCCTTTAAGTAAGGCAGAACAATAGTATTGTTGAATATTAAATATCCCCAACTAAGCAAGCCAAAAGCCAAGGCAACAGTGGCAAGGAACCGAAACTCTTTCAGGTGACAGAATAGAGAAAAAAATGTTGGGCTGCTTGTTCTACCATTTACCCCCTGGATGGCTGCCTGTACAGGCTTGTCTGCGCTGGACCTGGGTGGAGGCAAGACAAAAACTGTACACAATATTTTGTGTACAGTTTTTTAATAATGCCATCCACTATCATGGACTCACTCTCTCATTTCAAACAAACGCAGCTTCTGTCATTTTGTAACTATTGTTCCCTTTCAGTCGCTCACGTTCGACGTGACGACGTAATTGGGATCACTTCAGGGAGCCCTATCAACTTTGAGTGTCTACAGAACGAGCCAATGAACGTTGGCGTGCGTGAGAAGCGTCACGCGCCCAGCCCCGCAGCGCGGGTATAAACAGGAAGCGGGCGCGCGCACTCATTGTCTTTCGCTTCGGAGGCGAGCTTTCGTTTTGACTCTGAGTTTCTGCAGACTGCTGCATCGATCGTTGAAGACTTCAAAGAGAAAACTCTGTTCCAGTGCTGGTGTGAAGGCGCGATCAGCGGTGGTCGCGAGCATTACAGCTCACAACAGCTGTTTTCACAGCATTGCTTGTTTGTGTCTGTATGTGTCGGTCTCGGTGGGCGTTCCTCTCGTGAGTGTGTACCCCGATTACACCGCGGCTATCCCTGGGTGCTTCAGCACTGAGAGAGTTATTTTTTCTTTTTTATATTTTTTGTTTTCAACTAAAAGGGCAACACAAGTGTGACCGTGCATCCTTTTCAGGATGTCATTCCGCTTGTGCGTTTCTGGATGCGGTCGTTCCCTGGCACCAGCAGATGGCCACAATAGTTGCCTCTCGTGTTTGGGCATTCAGCACGCTGAGGCAGCTTTTGTAAATAGTTCATGTTCATAGATTCAGGAAGCTGTCTTCAGTGAAATGTGCTGCACAAAGAGCTAAATTACGATTGTAATTGTCAGAAACATTATCAAACATAAATTGTAGCCATTGTTGACGAACTACAGCGTCCGTAGGAAGCCCAAACACAGAAGACCTGACAGCTGGATGAAAATAACACATTTTCGACGGCATGGCTAGCTCTCCCCTGTAACTTCCTCTTCAGCAAAGCCGCAGAAATATGGCATGCCCTATTTTGCGTATTCCGAAGGGAGGGTTGATGCAAAAGTATGGGTTAGTGACGTCTAAAACCCAGCTGTAGTCCCAATCGAGTCGTTTTTGTAGGCATTTACACTTCCTGATTTTTTAAAGACTTACATTGAACTTTCAGCGCTGCAACTTTGCAGATAATGTCCATGCACCAACAGCAACATTACACACTATTTAAAATGAAAAAAAGTGAAATCGCAATCAACCACCACTTTAATTATGGTGATGTTGTATATCAGTTTGCACCTTCTTATCTTCTTTCTTCCTTAGATGCCGTTTATCATGGTGCTTTAAGGTTTATATCAAATTGTAAATCCTCGAACCCATTATTGCACCTTGTACCATAGAGTAGGTTGGCCTTCTCTGTCTACCAGAAGAAACATGCACTGCTACTTAATCATCTATAAAGCTATCTTGGGGTTGTTGCCTTCTTATCTCTGTTGTTTTATGCAGCAGAAAATTATCAAGAATTATTCTCTTCATTCGCAAAACTTCTATACTCTTTCTGTCCCTTTTGCACGAACTGAGTTAGGTAAGAAGTCTTATGTACGCAGCGCCGTTTGATTGGAATTTCCTCCAAACTAAATTAAAATTAGAAAATTTGCTGACTCTAGACCGTTTTAAATCAGTTATCCAGAAAATGGAAGCTGATTTAACATCATGCAATTGCTTTTAAGTGTTTTTAATCTGTCTGTGTGATGTTTATCTGTGATGTAACTGATTGTACTGCTGCACATTTTTGGCCAGGACACTCCTGTAAAAGAGATTTTTAATCTCAGAGAGCTTTTCTGGTTAAATAAAGGTTTAATAAAAAAAAGATAGTTTGTTTTGCTGTTAATATTTAGCTAATTTTCTGCTTGTTCTTTGACACAGATAACAAGTTCAATAATATTTTTGCTGAGCAATGGCGATGCATAGATATCTTAAGGGGACGGCCAAACCAAGAGAAAGGTCATGTATATGATGTATATATTATGGGATATACACTCACCTAAAGGATTATTAGGAACACCCATTCAATTTCTCATTAATGCAATTATCTAATCAACCAATCACATGGCAGTTGCTTCAATGCATTTAGGGGTGTGGTCCTGGTCAAGACAATCTCCTGAACTCCAAACTGAATGTCAGAATGGGAAAGAAAGATGATTTAAGCAATTTTGAGCGTGGCATGGTTGTTGGTGCCAGACGGGCCGGTCTGAGTATTTCACAATCTGCTCAGTTACTGGGATTTTCACGCACAACCATTTCTTGGGTTTACAAAGAATGGTGTGAAAAGGGAAAAACATCCAGTATGCGGCAGTCCTGTGGGCGAAAATGCCTTGTTGATGCTAGAGGTTAGAGGAGAATGGGCCGACTGATTCAAGCTGATAGAAGAGCAACTTTGACTGAAATAACAACTCGTTACAACCGAGTTATACAGCAAAGCATTTGTGAAGCCACAACATGCACAACCTTGAAGCGGATGAGCTACAACAGCAGAAGACCCCACCGGGTACCACTCATCTCCACTACAAATAGGAAAAAGAGGCTACAATTTGCAAGAGCTCAAATGTTGCCTGGTCTGATGAGTCTCGATTTCTGTTGAGACATTCAGATGGTAGAGTCAGAATTCGGCGTAAACAGAATGAGAACATGGATCCATCATGCCTTGTTACCACTGTGCAGGCTGCTGGTGGTGGTGTAATGGTGTGGGGGATGTGTTTCTTGGCACACTTTAGGCTTCTTAGTGCCAATTGGGCATCATTTAAATGCCACGGCCTACCTGAGCATTGTTTCTGACCAGGTTCATCCCTTTATGGCCATCATGTACCCATCCTCTGATGGCTACTTCCAGCAGGATAATGCAGCATGTCACAAAGCTCGAATCATTTCAAAATGGTTTCTTGAACATGACAATGAGTTCACTGTACTAAAATGGCCCCCACAGTCACCAGATCTCAACCCAATAGAGCATCTTTGGGATGTGGTGGAACGGGAGCTTTGTGCCCTGGATGTGCATCCCACAAATCTCCATCAACTGCAAGATGCTATCCTATCAATATGGGCCAACATTTCTAAAAAATTCTTTCACCAACTTGTTGAATCAATGCCACATAGAATTAAGGCAGTTCTGAAGGCGAAAGGGGGTCAAACACAGTATTAGTATGGTGTTCCTAATAATCCTATAGGTGAGTGTATACATGTATTCGTATTGAACCGTTTCGGTACGAGGCTTCCAGTTCGGTATACATACAAACCGAACGGTTCCTTGGACCATTTTTCCTTCCGACAAAATCCACGCTGGCGCGACCATAGGGCACGACCACCACAACGTTGTGCAACATTAAATGGCAAACGTAATGAAAGCGTAACGAAACGGCGCTACTCATTATATTTTGCTTCACGGATCGTTTATCAGTTCGGACCAGCAACATCTGTGCAGCGCGAGCCGATCTTGATCAAGCGACACTGTTACTACACAGCGCTAATAGATCCACCAAAGAAAACATTTGAATTCGCCACTGAAGTAATACTAATAACATCGCTGTGAGAAGCATTCAAATTTCTCCATTATTAATCGTAGATCTCTATTAGATCAAACAACGCTGACATGGAAACCAGGATAAACATTGCCGTGAATGATCTAGTTAGCCATAACGTAAGATGCACAGTAATGGAGCCTTTTATACATTGTTGTGTTTCTTTAGAAATAAATAATTGACAAATGGAGTCTTTGGAAGTTGGCTATAGGCTTTAAGTCCACAGGTCAGCAACATTCACCATGGATTTAATATAGTAACACTAACTGTAGGCTAACCATGGAAGTTTGGCTGGAATAGTGAAATGCTTTCAAGTACTTCACACATCTTTTTCCAGCACTTCAAAACTCAAATATTATCTAAATATTATATATATTAATATATATATTTAAATGTTATTTTTAATATGATGACCAAAACATTATTTGTTTATCCTTCAAAGATTACCCCCATTTATAAACCTGAAAGTTTCAAAATGTAGGAAAAATAATAATAATAATAATTTAAAAATAATTTTTCTTTTAATAAATAGGAAATATCTCTGGCATTTCTTTCTTTTTGCTGTACCGAAAACGTACCGAACCGTGACACCACTGTATCGTTTTGAACCGAACCGCCGTGAATTTTGTGAACCGTTACACCCCTAATATATATATATATATATATATATATATATATATTATGCATGCACAGTAAATAATTCTTAGTAAGGCAAAAGCACAGAAAAAAATTGTTTACAATTGATTCATTTTTTAATTAATTTTAATTGACAATGAGCAGGCCTGACAGGCATTAGTATAAACTGAAAAACGTTTTTGCTGGAGGTCTAAAATGACTTCAAGGAACAGGTTTGATCATCATCTATCCTGACAAAATTACTAACATTTTCATTATATTATTCTTATACTTTTCATCGTCCAGGATAAATCAGAGATTTCAGTAGACTGTCTGCAGAATGAGATGGATGTGATTTCAGAGCGAAAGCCTGAGCCGCTTCTTCCCAGTGTGAACTCTCATGTGATTTTTGGCTTCTGTTTTTCTCTTCCTTGTTCACGTCCAGCAGCTCTAAAATAAACATTAAATAATGTGAGATTTCAAATGGGAGACAAACGTGAAGTGAAAAGTGAAGCTTAAAGTCAAGATCACTAGCTGCGTTTACATGGTTCAATCGGAATGAAATCAATCTGATTGATGTATCCGAACACAGTGTTTACATGAACGATAAATAAAGTAATCCGGATGATGTGCGCGTTTATATGTCACAAGATTCAAATCGGAATTAATTTTTTGACATGCACACACTGCACGAATATGCCACTGGTCGCTCATAACTATTCTCTTCTATTGGTTCTTTATTTGTTTAAAACAACAGACTTAATATTCATCCGTCTCTGGTCATGATTTGGAGACGATGAGTATGAACCGTTTTGCCGCCGCTTATATTTATCACGCATTTAACCCCAAAACCGTGTGTGGATGAGAATCTAAAACAAGCACTGGTGGGATGTTGTCCTGCTTCACAGACGCTGAGTGAAATGAGAATTTTTTAATAAGGGAACACTCATTTAGATGACACGTTAATCAACAGGAAGAACAGCTCGTTCCGAACGTCATACGCTATTTCAACATCATTGCACATACGCAGTCCTTTTAGTTTCGGTTTTAAATCCGATCAAGTGTTTAAATGTTCTCTCGATCGGATTACAAAAGGAATAAACCACACCATTCAATCCGATCGAAATTCCAGTCGGATCGAGCTCAATCAGATCGATTAAGGTGTTTACATGAAGGTTTTTTAGTCCGATTGAGCCGTCAATCCGATTATAAGGGTCCATGTAAACGCAGCCACTGATGTGATTTTGATCCTAACAAATCTGGTCGACAACTGCTGTGCACGATTATGATCTATTGTAATGTCAAGAAGATGATTTGTGTTATAAATCACTAGTTTGGCCATGAACCTCTAGATGAAGCAGGCTTGACATGTAGTCTGTAAGCAATCACATGGTTATACAAAAATGTGAACATTTGTTGACAGACGGTCCCCTTTCAAACCAAACGTCAATACATGTTGGACTGAAGTTAAAGCAAATCCATGCCTGTACAATAGAGAGCGCCACTTGCACCACACATCATAAAAGAAAAAAAGAAAATGTTTAAAAGTTCAAAGTCAGAATAATACACTTGGGTTATGTGCTTTAGTCTGGGATTTTTTATTCTCGACCTGAAACAATGTAAATCTAGTGAGCATCAGCGTTTTCTCCAGCATGATAAATGAATGAGGACTCAAGAATAAACACCAACCTCTTTATTCTTCAGTATCATGAGGTTTCATTCTGCATCACTGGCGTTATCTCTGTTCTCTCCTTCCAGATGCTTTCTGGTAGTTCTGCCAAAAACACAAACAAGTTTTTTTTCTAACAGGTAAATAATCAATATTTCAGATTTCAGTTTAACACAGTTTGTCCTGTTTGCCTGTGTTGTTTACTCTGGCTTGAGATGTTTTTCCCATTGGATAACTTTAACAGTTATTTACTTCTCTTTAAATGTTAGAAAGTCAAGTGAGTTTTTCCATTTTGGAAAACGGCACCCTCTTCGTTAAAAGCTAACATATAGAAAACTGGAATAATGTCATTGTGGCCTTTTTTCTATTTTTGTATGAGAGCTGCTTTCTGTATTTATGTTGTTTTCACATCAATATGCTGTAAACAGATCTCTTATCTGATGCACTTACACCGTGTTTTATACCTAACTTTCCTTGCATGCACATTAAGGAAAATAGATTTTATTTAAGAACAATTGTTTCAAAAGTTAATGCACTTTAAAAAGTGAATTTCATTTCAATTACAGATCCGATGACTGATTTGGTTTATATTTGCTATAAACTAGTGCTGTAGCGACGCGTCGATGACGTCGACGCTTCGACGTCAAAATTACGTCGACGCCATATTTTTGCGTCGACTATTCTTTATTTTTTTATTTTTTTGCACCGTTTCCGGCAGTACAGCTCGCCAACACACGTGGGAGACTGAAACATTGCATAATGGAGGACGAAGTCCACTAGAAGTGAATGTACTTTCCATTAAATGAATCACACACAGACAGTAAACACATCCTTAACAAAAAAAACCTTTGCAATTTAGACGCGCAAACTGGGTGCCGGTGCGGTGAGACGTACGGCTCGGGCAGATCGGCTTCCAGTCGTTCATCCGCGGATGCGGCGCTGCGTGGTGGGCGCGTCTCAGCTGCGTGGCGTGTCCGTTTTTATTTCGGCTCCCATGTTAACAGGTTAGAGCTTGCACACTGCCTGCGTGACACGCGCGTCTCAGGAAAACGCGTGCATACTAGAAATAGAACCGACGCCTATTTTTCACGCGACACGCAAGCGTGTTGGAAGCGTTTCCTCGCAAAAAAGATGTTAATATGTTATTTTGTACACGAATACATATTAATAAATTACATTTTTGACAAATTCAAATATAAATAGGCCTATAGGCCTAATTTAAAAATAAATAGGCTAAATAAATGGGCCTAATTATCAATTTTCAAATATTGCATCAGAACGAAACAATCTGTAGTCTATTTTGCTGCCAATACTGCTTTGCTGACAGTGTCTTTATCAGAAAGGCTTTATATTTATGCTTAATACAAAGTATAGGGCTTGCACAACTCTCTCCCATATGTCGAACAATATGACGCGCCGCGTCAGACACGCTTCTGATGTGCAAAGACACAGAAAACGCGACGCAGCCGCCACGCAACAGAAACGCCACGCTCACGCCACGCAGCCAGTGTGTCCCAGGCCTTACAAAAGAAGCCGTGCACACAGGCAAGCGAAATGGGGTCTTGGTGGTCTTGCGCACCCAACGCGTCATTTTTGCCGCGCGCTTGTGCGGACGCGTTGAGTGTAAACAGGCTTTGCTCTGTGTCAGCGCGCACTCTGATCGGTAAAGGGGAACAGACTCTCCCGAATTATCTCCAGCAGGAGCACCACTAACTCCGCCTCCGTTTCCCTCGTAAGATGATATTAGTATTTAAACATTCTCTATGATAAAAAATGTTTGTACAAAATATTTTAATAACACGGTTTTGCCGGTTATAGAGTTCTAATGGCGGTGTTCAAATATAACATTAGACTAACATTAGCCAGCTTATATACAGTATCATGATTCAGTACGCTAGTTCGTATTTATTTGAGATACATTATTTTTTTATTAATTGAGCAGCAGAAAAATAATCTTTATATTAATCGTCCAATTAGTCGTTAGATTAGTCGACTAATCGATAAAATAATCGACCAACTAATCGTTTAGTTAATAATCGTTTACCCCAGCCCTACTATAAACCAAATATAACGCTTGCGCCCTCTTGTGGGCGTAGGAGACAATACAGTAATTTTTCCCTGTAACATTAAGTATTGGCACAAGTTTTAGTGGCACATGACAATCCATCAGCACATGGCACAAGTTTTAATGGTACATAAATCAATCTATCGGCAAATGGCACAAGTTTTAGCGGCGCATTATGATGCTATCCGTCGGCACTAGGGGGGCAACAGTTCACATTGCTCACCGTCCGGTTTGTATCACGGTTTTAGGTTCACGGTTTTGGTACAGTAAAGTTATGTTCAGGGAAAAAAACAACGGTCAAATAAAAAAAAGGGGGAAAAAAATAAAAAATAAAATCGAACTACAAACAATAGCACAAATAAACAAACTTTTCAGGATTTTCAGGTAGATCTAACATTAGCTTTCAGGTACAGAAATGTAATAAATTAAGTTAGTGGCACATGACAATTCTTCAGCACATGGCACAAGTTTTAGTGGCACATGACAATCCGTCTGCACATGGCACAAGTTTTAGTGGCACATCAATCAATCCTTCGCCCCATGGCACAAGTTTTAGTGGTGCATTAATCAATCTGTCGGCACATGTTTTAGTGGCACATGGCACAATCCGTCGGCACATAACAAGTTTTAGTGGCACATGAATTAATCCGTTGGCACATGGCACAAGGTTTAACGGCGCATTATGATGCTATCCGTCAGCACTAGGGGTGCAACGGTTGACATTGCTCCCCGTTGGGTTTGTATCACGGTTTTAGGTTCACAAGTTTTAGTGGCACATGGCACAATCGGTCGGCACACGGCACAAGTTCAAAATGAATCAATCTATCGGGAAATGGCACCAGGTTTAGCGGCGCATTATGATGTTATCCATCGGCACTAGGGGTGCAATAGTTCACGTTGCTCCCCGTTCAGTTTGTATCACGGTTTTAGGTTCACAGTTTTGGTACGGTAAAGAATATGTTCAGGTACAGAAATGTAATAAAGTACGTTAGCGGCACATGAGAATTCTTCAGCACATGGCACAAGTTTTAGTGGCAAATGGCACAAGTTTTAGTGGCATATGAATCAATCTGTCGGCACATGGCACCAGTTTTACTGGCACATACTTCAGCACATGGCACAAGTTTTTAGCCTGACTACGTCAGACTAGGGGTTGAACCAACTAGTCGATTAGGCGACCCTAATGCAGTGCCGTGACGCTATGATTGTGCTAATTTTGATACAAACATGTAGCAGACGACAACAGATGAAGAGCCCAGAGGGTTATTGCAGCAAGAAAGCAGCATTGGTACATCAAGTCTGTGTAAATACTTTATTAACCTAACACTAGATATTGTTGAAAACGAAAGTAAAAGCATGACGCACACTCACTGTTTTACCGGGAAATGAGAGTTCAGTCTCTTTATTAAAATCATTAAAATATTATTTTTTTCTTATATTTATTTAAACATATTAATGATGTACCTCTAATTCAGCCGCAAATAATTGGAACATTATTTTATATTACTTGGATCTGCGCATCACTAACGTGAATTTATAGCTTTTTTTCCTTTACTTTTTTCTTTTCATCCTGATTGATGATGAGCTGTCAGCAGTGGGCTGTTTACACCTGGCCACTTCATTTGTTTCTGTGATCTGATAGCTATCCGATCGTGAAAAGACCAGGTGCAAATGCCATCCGAAACGCATTCGAGACGGATTTAACCCTGTAAGACCCAAATATAGAAAAAAAAAGAAAATAATTTTTTTCCACCTGTCAGATGTTGTTGTAGGAGGCCTCAGATGCAAATAATGAAGGATTTTTTAAAAAAATATATATGTTTTAGTAAGTTTTTAAGGAAATGTTGTAATATTGCAACTTTGGGCCTATTGGGTAGCAGAATTTCAGCATTTTCACTCACACTGTCAGAACAAATATACAGAATAACTAAGGTCTTATTTGAAGTGTGGATTGCTTACATAGCTTCATAACAGTACAAATTATGAATAATAATAATAATCACCCAACAGTCATATTTTTATGAATTAGAATTTATTAAAAATAAACAAAATATAAATATTAAATATTTATATTGTACAAAATACAAAACAGATTGAAAACTGTCAAAGAAACAGTGTCCAGTGTTCACTTGCAATGGTAGTCCCAAAAGCAGTTCCTTTCCTCTAAAAAGCAGAGAGGGAGATTGCACTTCCTGCAGAGCGTATTCGACTATCCTTTTTTGCAGTGTCTGCAGCGTCCTCTCATTCTGAAATGAAAATAGTTGTTAGAGTTAGAGTATATTCAAGTATAAATAATTTAAATGTAAATGAATCCTATTTATGTGATACATTCCACTGAAGTCTAGGGCTGGAACGGTTACCGCAATACCGTGGTCACGTGACGCCTACAGCAGGTCCACGCCTACTTCTTCACCGTCATCACCGCAGAAACACATTGGCCTGCTCATCTGTGCACGTTGTGTCTAATGATATGGATTCATTGATCCTAATGACATGGATTATGTCTAATGACAGTGTGTCTTACATGGATTCAAGGTTTTCTAAACAAAACTTATCATCAAAAGATGGAGCAAATCCGACCTTTCGCGAGTTATGGAGCGCAATGTTCCATGACATATAATAACATTACATTCGTATTAGAGATGTGCAGATGGGCTATTATTTCATCCGCAACCACATCACAAAACTCATCATCCATCTGCCATCCATCCACACAAACGTTTTTTGACCAATTTTCAAAACGCGGTTTACCACTATACTGCGGGAATTTCTTGCTTTTCAACCGCGGTTAGAAAAAATCCATACCGTCCCAGCCCTACTGAAGTCACACAATTCTAAAAGGAATATTGAAACCCCCAGACCCGTTACATCCCCACATTCCAGAACATTAACACCTGTCCCTGAACAATGGACCATGCAACCCCCTATATGCCTGAACATCCACACCTGTCCTTGAATAACCATCCTCCAAAGCACTCCACAAACATTGTCTGCCTTGCTACAAGCTGATATTTGGGCAAACAAACAAAGCCCAGATAAAAAAAACTATATATACTGCTAACATACAGGAACAATTTCAAATACTGGTGCAGAAAGGACTTAAAACACTGCAACCAGAAATAATATATTCATTTAAAATAATTAAAATCTGATCTAACCTGAAAACAAATAACACATTTAGATATTGTGAATCATCAAATACATTGTATTTCTGTAAGTAATTATCCTATATGTGAACATTTGAGAAGTGCAATGCCTCATGTAATGTGCAAGGTGCACATGCTATTATTTACTATTATTAGTAAATATAATTATTACCATTATATCCCAACGTTGTAAAATTACAAAAAAGACATAAGCTAAAAATCTAATTTGATGCATGCATTCCACAATAACCAAGTATTTACAAGAACTAGACATTCTAACAATGACAAAAAAAATATTTCTGGGGTTTTACTTACTTTAATGTTGAGATTCATCCTCAAACAACCTCATCTGGCGGTGTGCCAAAGACGATCGCTGCTCCACTGGACTCGTGGAGCCAGTATATAATCTACTCTAACGTACTGGACAGTGGGCGAGCCGTTTATCAGGATAAACACAGCGGTCAGCTACGCGCACGGAGAGTAGCTCGTCACGCAAAGGTTCAGGAAGGATATGCGTTGATTCTTTGCATTATGCTACTACTATGCGGGGATGTTCATGCAAATCCGGGCCCTATGGTCGTACAACATTCACCGCAGCTGAATACATCCACGGAAACACCAGTGACCTCCATGCTACAAGGTAACATATTAGCATGCTGTGCGTCCAAAACTGCAGAATTAATCTCGCTGCAGACTATTGTCACCTCCAAACAACAAAACACTAAATTTTTTCAAACAGTTAATCACGCATCGGTACTCTGGAATCCTAAAACAAAACCGAAAGGAATATTTGGCGGACATATAAACATACGCAGTGTGATTTCAAAAACGGAACAGTTGGAACATCTACTCTTGGACTCAAATCTTGATTACCTGTGTCTACAGAGACTTGGTTAACATCCATGACTCCTTTATCCGTGTTTACAATTCCTGGATACAATGTTTACAGGCGGGACAGAGGGAAGGGGAAAGGAGGCGGAGTCTTAATCTATGTGAAAGACAGTATCAATAGTCATCAAATAGACATTCCAGTGCAAACCTTGGAGTGCGTCGGTGTTACTATAACCCTTTCAGCACAAATGTCATTCATTTTATTTGCTGTATATCGACCACCAAATGCGACAAATGAATTTTATCTTGGCTTAGCTGAAATACTTAAAAAATATGAAAGAAAAGAAACCCTGTTAATGGGTGATCTGAATATAAACTGGCTTGATAAAATAAGAAAGAAAAAACTTAAGGATATCACAAACTCGGTACAAATGACTCAAATGATAAACAAGCCAACTAGACTAACAAAAAAAACTCAAACTTTGATTGATCTCATATTTACAAATAAACCAGATAGGATTACCAAAACATATAATTTAATAACAGGTTTGTCAGATCACAACCTTACTCTAGTTGCTAGAAAAATAAATAAATCCAGGTATAGGGACAAACAGCAATTAAAAAATCAAAATAAAATTCTCCATATTCCTAAGAGAAATCAAATAGCACTGATGAAGGATTTAAATGAAATTGATTGGGAGTGTAAAGTTGACAGTAAAGGCTGTGAGTATACATGTAATAATATTATCTCAACTTTACAGGAGACCGTTACTAAATATACAGAATTAAAGAGAAATAAAACTAATAAAAAGAAATTGCCATGGTTTGGTAACTCTCTCTGGGATCTAATGAAGCAGAGAGACCTCGCACTTAAAACCTTTCTTAAATCAAAACTGACCACTGATCATTATGTATATAAAAGTCTAAGGAACAAGGTTACCACGCAGCTTCGAAAAGCCAAGGCTAATTTCTACTTAAATCTGATTAAAGACGCAAAAGGCAATAGTAAACTCCTTTGGAAAAGTATGGACAAATTACTTGGTAAAGAAAAAACGAATTGTGATCATGTACAACTTAAAATAAATGGAGTTATTCAAAATGATAATATAGAGGTGGCAACACATTTTAATGATTATTTTTTAAATTCGGTGCGGGATCTGGCAGATATGTTCCCGAAACCAATTTGTGTATATAACTTTAATTGTGATGAGTCATTCTTTAAATTGTCTCATGTAGATGAAAGGACAGTTCTGAAAGTAATATCACAAACAAATAATAGTAAATCTAAAGACATTTTTGCCATTGATTCTGTGTTTTTAAAAGAGCACAAGGAAATTTTAACTCCAGTGCTAACTAAAGTTATAAATCAGTCTATAAATGAAAGTATCTTCCCCACAGCTTTGAAAACAGCTATAGTAAAGCCTATACACAAGTCAGGAGACAAGCTCCAGGTCTCTAACTATCGACCTATAAGCATTCTTCCTACTATCTCCAAAGTCCTTGAAAAAGTAGTTGCAGCACAGTAAGTGGAACATCTTGATTGCAATACTGCATTACATCCTCTCCAGTTTGGTTTCAGAAAACGATACTCAACCGAGACAGCATGCTGCTATTTATTAGAAGAAATAAAATCAAGTTTAAATGAGGGGGAAAAAAAAAATATTTTTCCCTTTTGGTTAAAAAAAAACTTTACTTAACTTTGAATGTTGACAAAACCCGGGGTTTTTATTTTTTTCACAAAACCCCCGCAAGTTTCTCGCTAAGTTTAAAAAGGGAACCCCAAAAAATTTTTATTGAGGGGGCAGGAAATTTCAAGGGTTGACCAAATTAAATATTTTTTGGAGTCCCTTCTTG
>CM070823.1:45270352-45294496 GCA_036326025.1 Chrosomus eos
GCTATGACAGAGAAACGTGTGGTCATTACTGAGTTTGGCACTTGCGCCTATCCAGATCCCTGCAAGAACATCTTCTCCAGGTCTGACTGGACTTAAGGCTCGTTCTCACCAAGACGATAATAACCTTCAAAACATTATTTCCAAGCTGATGCAACAATACAAACATTGACAGCCAATCAGAATCCATCCTGCTCGAACGAGCTCAAGCATTTAAAGAGACAGACAACAAACCTGCAGCATGCGCTTAAAATAAACAGAACAATATCGTCTGTTGGTTTGAGCGCAATATAGTTATGGTTATAGTTATCGTTCTTGGTGTGAACAGGCCTTTAGACAAACGTTTGTAGTTCACCAAACTGAAAGCTTTAGCATGCTTATGGGTTTGGTGCATCAGCCTTTTTTTTACATTTTGTCATTTTTTGACAGGTTCTTCTCGTATTTCAAAGGTGTTGAGGTGACAGACAACTGCCTGGTGAACGTCTACCCTATCGGAGAGGATTATTATGCTGTCACAGAGACTAATTATATCACCAAAGTAAATGTGGACACCTTGGAAACCTTGAAAAAGGTAATGCAAAGATTTATTGTATACTGATTTGAACGTTTTGTAGTCCTGAATAGCTTTCCAGCATCTTAAGAAATATAACTTAATCATTCCAAAAGGTTGACATGTGTGATTACGTCAACATAAACGGAGTAACAGCCCATCCCCACATTGAGAAAGATGGTACAGTGTACAACATTGGGAACTGCATGGGGAAGGGAGCCTCACTGGCCTACAATATTGTCCGAATCCCACCTAAACAAAAAGGTAAGCAGTCTTACAATCACTGAGAATCATTTAAAGAAGTTGGTTAAACGATGACTAATGCTCACTGAACTCATTTGGTTAAATGCCAACAAAATCTTTCAGACAAATCTGACCCCATTGAAAAATCCAAGGTGGTTGTGCAGTTCCCAAGTGCTGAAAGGTTCAAGCCATCCTACGTGCACAGGTAATGGTCAATCGCTTAATCATCAAATTGATGATGCCTCCAAAAACACATGAGAAAATAAATACAAATATTTAGAATCAATGTTTCATTTAACTCGAATTGATTACAGTTCATAACAATGATGAAATTAAATATAGCTACAGTAAGCCAAAGAAACTTCATTGTGTAAATCAGGAGTAAAGGATCATGTATAGTCAGCTCATCGTAAATTAAACTTGACAGAGCGATCAAGACCCCGATGTAGAGCAAACACCACCAATGTGTGTTGCTCAGAAATTGTTTTATTCTGCTTTATCTTCATTTGAAACTATTTCCGTTGTTGGAGAAACAATGTTGGCAATATATGGCCGGTTTCACAGACAAGGTTTAAGCCTAGTCTCAGTTTAAAATGCATGTTTGAGCTGTTTTAAACTGAAAGCATATCTTAAAATATGTCAGTGCCATTGTTTTGTCTCATAATGCACACCAGAAATGATTTTTTTTTCTAAGGCATGTTTAAAAAAAGCTACTTAAATGTCCTAATTTAACTAAGGCATAATCCTGGCTTAATCTAAACCCTGTATGTGAAACCAGGCCGTAGTGTCTAAAATGCAAGTTCCTCAATATTAACTCCTTGTTTATGGAAGGTCTGGATATCAGAATGGCTTGTGTTATATGCTCAAAAATGCAGTACAGGGGTCAATGACATGATGCTCATGTGTTTGTCCTATTAATTTATTTAATGAATTTCAAATTTCCAAATTAAAATTCATTCTGATATTTTTGGGGGGACATAAAGTAAAAAAAGAAAAATGTCAGGGTGGTGCAACTGTCCTGATATCATAATGGAAAAAGACTCATTAAATGAATGAAAGTCTTAAAAGAAAACCTACTTAAACATAGTGTGGCAAGATCTTTCATTATTATTTCTTTAACATTAACTTCACTGCTTATTTAATATCTGAAAAACATTTGTCAATCAAATCAAAGACTTGTGGTGCAACCAACATGCAAATAACTTACAACAAATCCTGTGTCAAGGTCAGTAAGTCTCATCAGATAATTTGTCAGTTTTGTAACAAGTCAAGGTTAGTTCAGGTTGAAAATGTCATGTGGTTCAACTGCCTAAAAAGGCAACGAATATATAGGCCTATATATATATAATATATATATATAATATATATATATATATATATATATATATATATATATATATATATATATATATACAGTAATTTTTTTTTAAGAAATTGAAAAAATGATTAAATGTGTACACTCCTATGCATTATAGGTGTTTTTATGTCTTTACGTGTGATTGTACCACATGACATGAGTCATTAAATTTAAAGTTTTGTCACAAATGGTATAAAAAGCCGCTTTTTCCACCATCGGGCCGATATAAGAACAGTTCCATATAATCAATAACACTGGTTTTCCCTATATGTCTTTCCTTTATTAGTTTTGGGATGACCGAGAACTACTTTGTCTTTGTTGAAACACCAGTCAAAATCAACCTATTGAAATTCCTGAGCGCCTGGAGTATTCGAGGATCCAACTATATGGACTGCTTTGAATCTGATGAGGAGAAAGGCGTATGTTCTTGTTTATTTATCACTTAAGGATAATATACGAGTTACTGTACAGTACGACAGAACTTTAGGAGTCTTTGAGTCTTTTTTTCTTAGATCTGTTGTGTCCATTCATACAGACGTGGATACACATTGCAAGGAAGCATCCAGGGGAATACATTGATTATAAATTCAGAACCTCGGCAATGGGTCTTTTCCATCACATCAACTGCTACGAGGACTCAGGGTTCATTGTTTTTGACCTGTGTGCCTGGAAAGGGTAAGTAAAACAGTATTTACTTGCATGAAAGTTTGAGTTTTAAAGCCATTCACCACCACTGTAATTTATAATTACTTTTAGTAGGAACATTTATAGGATGTATGCGCATTTATTTTTATTCATCATCACTATTGTGTATAGTTATGTATGACAACAACTGGTTTCAGGTAAGATAAGGTATTATTTTTCCCCTTTAGCTTTGAATTTGTCTACAACTATCTGTGGCTGGCAAACCTCCGTGCAAACTGGGACGAAGTTAAAAGAAATGCCATGATTGCCCCTCAGCCAGAAGTGAGGCGATACGTCATTCCTCTGGATCCCTACAAGGTAAATAAAAAAAAATAAAAAACACTTTACAATAAGGTGCCATTTGCTACCATTAGTTAACAAGAACTAATAATTAAAACACTTACAAAGCATTTATTAATCTTAGTAAATAATAATTGCACATTTACTAATACACTATTCAAATAAATGTTTCTGTTAAAGTACCCCTATTATGCTATTAGAAAGGTTCCTACTTTTGGTTTTGGAGTCTCCTACAATAAGTTTACATGCATCCAAGATCAAAAAACACTTAATATAATATAAACATAATATAAAGTAAATTGCAGCATCAGCTCTTTTCTCAAAGTGTCTTAAACTGTTCGATTAAGGATTCGGTCTGCGCTGATTGGTCAAATGGCCCAGTCTGATGTGATTGGTCTACTCTGCTCTGATTGGTCAGATTGCAGAGTCTGTTGTGATTGGTCTACTCTGCGCTGATTATTCAAATGGCTCAGTCTGTTGTGATTGGTCTACTCTGTTCTGATTGGTCAGATGGGTCAGTCTGTTGTGATTGGTCTACTCTGCTCTGATTGGTCAGATGACCCAGTCTGTTGTGATTGGTCTACTCTTTTGATTGGTCAGATGGCACAGTCTGTTGTGATTGGTCTACTCTGCTCTGATTGGTCAGATGGCACAGTCTGTTGTGATTGGTCTACTCTGCTCTGATTGGTCAGATGGCCCAGTCTGTTGTGATTGGTCTACTCTGTTCTGATTGGTCAGATGGGTCAGTCTTTTGTGATTGGTCTACTCTGCTCTGATTGGTCAGATTACCCAGTCTGTTGTGATTGGTCTACTCTGCCCTGATTGGTCAGATGGCCCATTCTGTTGTGATTGGTCTACTCTGCTCTGATTGGTCAGATGGCACAGTCTGTTGTGATTGGTCTACTCTGTTCTGATTGGTCAGATGGGTCAGTCTTTTGTGATTGGTCTACTCTGCTCTGATTGGTCAGATGACCCAGTCTGTTGTGATTGGTCTACTCTGCTCTGATTGGTCAGATGGCCCATTCTGTTGTGATTGGTTTACTCTGCTCTGATTGGTCAGATGGCTCAGTCTGTTGTGATTGGTCTACTCTGCTCTGATTGGTCAGATGGCACAGTCTGTTGTGATTGGTCTACTCTGTTCTGATTGGTCAGATGGTCAGTCTTTTGTGATTGGTCTACTCTGCTCTGATTGGTCAGATGACCCAGTCTGTTGTGATTGGTCTACTCTGCTCTGATTGGTCAGATGACCCAGTCTGTTGTGATTGGTCTACTCTGCTCTGATTGGTCAGATGGCACAGTCTGTTGTGATTGGTCTACTCTGCGCTGATTATTCAAATGGCTCAGTCTGTTGTGATTGGTCTACTCTGCTCTGATTGGTCAGATAACCCAGTCTGTTGTGATTGGTCTACTCTGCTCTGATTGGTCAGATGGCACAGTCTGTTGTGATTGGTCTACTCTGTTCTGATTGGTCAGATGGCACAGTCTGTTGTGATTGGTCTACTCTGCTCTGATTGGTCAGATCAGTCTGTTGTGATTGGTCTACTCTGTTCTGATTGGTCAGATGGGTCAGTCTTTTGTGATTGGTCTACTCTGCTCTGATTGGTCAGATGACCCAGTCTGTTGTGATTGGTCTACTCTGCCCTGATTGGTCAGATGGCCCATTCTGTTGTGATTGGTCTACTCTGCTCTGATTGGTCAGATGGCACAGTCTGTTGTGATTGGTCTACTCTGTTCTGATTGGTCAGATGGGTCAGTCTTTTGTGATTGGTCTACTCTGCTCTGATTGGTCAGATGACCCAGTCTGTTGTGATTGGTCTACTCTGCCCTGATTGGTCAGATGGCACAGTCTGTTGTGATTGGTCTACTCTGTTCTGATTGGTCAGATGGGTCAGTCTTTTGTGATTGGTCTACTCTGCTCTGATTGGTCAGATGACCCAGACTGTTGTGATTGGTCTACTCTGCTCTGATTGGTCAGATGGCACAGTCTGTTGTGATTGGTCTACTCTGCTCTGATTGGTCAGATGGGTCAGTCTGATGTGACTGGTCTACTCTCCTCTGATTGGTCAGATGGCCCAGTCTGTTGTGATTGGTCTACTCTGCCCTGATTGGTCAGATGGCTCAGTCTGTTGTCATTGGTCACCACGTGTCGGAAACCAAACGTCCATTACCATAACTGAATATTAGCTCCGGAGGCTTCCTTAGAACTTGTTACACATATACAAACATTAACAATGGTGTTGTTGTTTGCGGGTAGCCAATGAAGACCATAGGCTGTCATTATGCAAATTTGTTACAAACCTTAGATTTGAGCAGGAAGTAAGACTGGAATTACAGGCAAATCGTTTCAGGCAGTTCAGAATAGCTTCTTTCTTTTGGGAGACAAAAACTCCTTTTATGTATACTTTGATGTTTGAAATTTTGCAACCTTTTATATTCACAAACAGCTATATTATTTTACACTACATGAAGGGTAATATTTAAAAAAGCATAGTAGGGGCACTTTAATATTATTTATTGGACCTGAGCAATGCACAGTTGTATTTGTATTAACTAACATTAATAGACCTTATTGTAAAGTATTACCAAGCCACATAGGATTAATATTTGTGTGAGAAAAATACTGATTCTTCAGGACTGATGACCCTTTAACACTGATTTCTTATAGGAGGAGCAGGGCAAAAATCTGATCTCTCTGCCGTACACCACAGCCACAGCCACAATGCGTGTTGATGGGACAATTTGGCTTGAGCCTGAGGTGCTTTTCTCTGGTCCGCGACAAGGTACGACAAACTTAATTTATAGTAGTTATGGTAACTTATGCTTCCTTTTTTTTAAGGTACAACTTAATTTCTCAAATAACATTATTATTTTTTCCCTGAAAGTTTACTAACATGCTGGACATAAAACATTGAGGTAAAGTTTTATGACATTTTTTATCATGTGTTTGAATCTCAAAGCTTTCGAGTTTCCCCAGATCAACTACAAAATGAACAACGCAAAGAATTACACCTATGCCTATGGACTGGGCCTCAACCACTTTGTCCCTGACAGGGTATGAATAATCACACATCATCTGTTCAGTGTTTTATGACAAGTGTTGAAGAATGTGCTTGTTTAGGCTGTCTTTGATGATTCATAGATTTGCAAGCTGAATGTGAGGACTAAGGAGACCTGGGTATGGCAGGAGCCAGACTCGTACCCTTCAGAGCCGCTCTTTGTGCAAAACCCTGATGCAGTGGATGAGGATGATGGTGGGTGAGACATGCCATATTGCCAAATATTATGTCTTATCAAGTGTGTATTTTGTAATGCTTTGATGCTTAACAGGTATCCTAATGACAATTGTGGTGGCGCCTGGAGCCCAGAGACCAACGTATTGCCTGATCTTGAATGCCAAGGACCTGTCTGAGGTCGCAAGGGCAGAAGTTGAAATCATCACTCCGGTCACTTTCCATGGAATGTATAAGCCATAGAGTGGTTGGTCCCACTGAACTGAGTTCTACTGAACCACTGAACTAAGCTGATTAAGTTACTGTAACCAACATGATATTGTAAACAATAAAACTATGACATTGCATATTTCTGATTTGCTTGGAATCTGTTCTTTGCAAATGCACAAACTATTTTTTTACTATAATATTAGGAGATATTTTACACAAAATATCTCATCCAATGCATCAGGTTTTTTTTTCTTTCTCCTTTTCTGATGGGGTTTAGGTTCCTTGCCACTGTCCACTCTGGCTTGCTTATTTGGTGACCCTTCATTTTCAGCAATATTACTAATTAACTGCATTAACACTACTAAGAACATACACACTACACTAAGAACAAGAACTGAACTGAGACTATTGTCTTCTGTTTTATAGCTGAATCTTTTTTTTTTTTACCTTCAAAACGGATAAGGTTTGCAGCATCAACTCTGTTATTGAAATGAACTGAATCAACATTGAACTGACTCAAAATAAAAGCGACACTATTGTCTTTTGTAGAGCTTGTAACGCTTTAACAAGCTTGCCTGAATGGTTGTAGCCAAGTTTGAGCAGTAATTGATATTCCACAGTATATATTTATTATCAGCGCCGTCAATTCCACGCACACATGGGAGAGTTTGCGAAACACTCCACTAAAAACTGCATTAATGAATAGAAATAAAACAGGATAAGATCAACAGGAAGATAAGACTGGCTTTGCACGTATACATGAGATGTTCACAGCTCGCACTCCTCATACTGACTGCCCACTCATCAGTGAGGGAGTAACAGAGTGGTTTCCACCTTAAAGGCGCAGTACCTAATTATATTTGTTACAAGCTGCTGAACTGAACTTTCATAATGAATGCACTTTAGACTGTCATTTAACTGAACTGAATTAAGCTGGATAATGAAACTATTATGAGCTGTTTGGCTTTAAATAGGCAAATCCTTAATATGATTAGATCATTATTGCAGTGATTATTATGTTTCTAGCAGGTTATATTTTTGGCAACATTTCTTCTAAACCTAATTGATGGCGTGCGTAGCTTTTAATTTCTTGAACAACCATGTAGGAAGACACATCATGGCCATATTCCAGGATGACAATGTTAAGATTCATCAGGCTCAAATTGTAAAATAAATGTTGTGATATTATTTCCATCAAGATGTGCATTAATGTTTGGTCAAGATCTTGAATTGACTATGCAAGAGTCCAGCACTCTGTAAAGTCTCCTCCAGCACATCCCAAAGCCATTTAAGGGGATAGTACGCCCAAAATAAGTGTTAATAGTTTAATCTAATTTCATCCGAGTCCAGACCTTAAAGGGATAGTTCCCCCAAAAATGAAAATTCTGTCAGTAATTACTCACCCTCATGTTGTTCAACCCCGTAAGACTTTCGTTCATCTTCGGAACACAAATTAAGATTTTTTGATTAAATCTGAGAGCTGGATCACTCCTACATAGGCTTCTAAGAAATTGAAACTTGCCGGCCCAGAAAAGTTATTGACATTGTTAAAATAATAGTCCAAGTGACTACAGTGGCTCAATCAAGTGACAAGAATACTTTTTGTGTACGAGAATACTTTTTGTGTGCAAAAAACACCCAAAATCAGAGCCGGCCCGAGCCTTGTGGGGGCCCTGAGCAGAATTTGATTTGGGGGCCCCCTCCCACTACGCGGAGTCACCTGTGCTTGGCGATTATTGACACAAATGTCACGCAATAATGATACATTATAATTGAATACAGTGAGGTTATGTATTAATACAAAATAAATACTTAATAAAAAATAGATGCCTACTTAAATAAAACAGTTTTAACTTTTACTTAACTCTTTTACTAACTTTTTTAAACTTCTTAAAACAAACTGTCTCAAAACATATAAAATGAATTATTTGCTAAAATAATGACATAACTGAGAAATCAGAAACATAATAAGAGCAAGGGTTCAACAATGACAATTATTGTTGAAAACTGTAAAAATATTATTATTTCTCAACTGTCTCAATACAGTGTAACTATCCTCAAAATCTTTTTTAGGGCCCAAGCCCAAAGGGCGAAGGCCCTATTGTTTTCCTAAGGATTATTTATTAGGGCCCAAGCCCTAAGGGCGAAGGCCCTATTGTTTTCCTAAGGATTATTTATTATTATTAGGGCCCAAGCCCAAAGGGCGAAGGCCCTATTGTTTTCCTAAGGATTATTTATTATTATTATTATTATTATTATTTTTTTTTTTTTACTACCTTTTGGACACTTTTGGAGGCCTTAACATGCTCAAAAACTCTTGAAACTTTGCACACGGCTCAGAACCCGCGGCCATCAGGGCCGGGCTGAAGATGGTACCCGAGCGTGGCAGGGGGGCTCGACAGCGCCCCCTGGAACGGGGTCCGAAAACATGGTCCATAAATCAAACACGCTTGCATGTAATAATATGAAACTCGGTACACATGTAGATCTCATCGTTTCATATATACTTCGCACTCTTACTTTTTACCCCAGCCCAACAGGAAGTCGGCTATTAAGGGTTGTTGGTAAAACGCACGCAATGGAATTTGAAGTACTCCTCCTAGAGAATTCAAACACACGGCACGAAACTCGGTCAGCGTGAAGTCAAGACATTGAGGATGAAAGTTTGCGAGGGGATTTTTGATATCTCGAACGGTTTGGCCGTGGCGAGGAAACAAAATTATGGCGAGAAACGTGAAACAGGAAGTGTGTCATAACTACTGCATACATTAACTGATCTTGATGAAACTTCAGCAGTGTGTTCGCTGTAAGAGCCCGATCACATGGATGTGACTATTGTGAGTCAAAGTTATAGCGCCACCAACTGGCAGCAGGAAGTGTGTCACTTTCAAAATGCTTTGAAATCACCCTCTTATTTTTACCCGATTTGCTTCAAACTTCATCTGTATAATGTAAATACACGGCAGATGAAGACCTGTAAATGGATTCTTGATATCTTTGAAACTGTTGCTGTGGCAATCCATCAAACTTTAATATTCTTCATGGATGCTTTTGAGACTCTTAGCATGCCTGAAATTGCTTAAAATTGCATGAAACTCGACAGACAGATCACATTTATTAGCCAGGTGACATGTGCATAGTTTCAGAAACGGGCGTGGTGCAGGGACTCAGTAGCGCCACCTTTTGACAAAAGTGGGGAGGTTAGTTTCATCTAGAGTTACAAAAATCTGTATTTATATAGTTCACCTCAAGCCAGACAACTTTCTAATTTACAGTCATTAGCAACAACCAAGAGGAAGTCAGATATTTTGGTTTGAATATGGTCATTTATCTCTGAGCCTATGTCTCTGTGCCTGCTGCTGTCTGTGTGTGTGTGTGTGTGTGTGTGTCTGTGAGTCTGGGGAGGGGGAGGGGGAGTGGGGCTATGTGCCTGCTCTCTGTGTGTGTGTCTGTGAGTGTGGGAAGGGGGAGGGGGAGTGGGGCTATGTGCCTGCTCTCTGTGTGTGTGTCTGTGAGTGTGGGAAGGGGGAGGGGGAGTGGGGCTATGTGCCTGCTCTCTGTGTGTGTGTCTGTGAGTGTGGGAAGGGGGAGGGGGAGTGGGGCTAGATTAACCATTTCACTGCTGTGTGGTTTGGCCTTCATTAAAAAAGAAAATAAATGTCTTAAGCCTTGTATTTTTTAAATACGTTTTTTTTTAATAAAGTAAAGGCATATAACAGACATGCTGCATTTAAATTTGTTTAATAAAACATTGTTTTTTATGTTTTTCAAGCCATTTGATTTATGCAGACTTTTGAAATGTCCTCATAAACCACCCATAAGTTGTAATACCAGTGTAATACACGTCATTATACAAATTTGTGTCCTCATAAATCACATAAACCAACCCACACAAACCAACCCACACACACACACACACACACACACACACACACACACACACACACACACACACACACCAAATTGACGGTGGGTGGCAATGGTATATTTAAAAGTGCATAATTGTAATATCTGCAAGGCACCCCTAGTCCAGTCTTATTAAATGTATGCTTCATCTTTCATTTTAATTTGTAAATTTGATCAATAAATTCAATTATTTAGAATAATAAGATACTATATGGCTGTTACCCTAGGTAGGGCTGATCAAATTACATCATTTACATTGAAAAATAACAATGCATTAAATGATGTTATGAGATTGTTTTAAATATGAGTCAATTAAAAATCGTTGGAAAGAATGATACTTTTAAACATAACACTGAACCGTCACTAGGTGTCGCCAGGCTACCGTCTTAATGAGCGAGTCATTGATTCATTCGTTCAAACGATTCGTTCGAACGACTGAGTCATTCATGAATGAGACAGGTATGGATTGGTCATTGAATCTAGGGTTTGCGATGTCTACCAATTTGGCATCAGACGATGTGTACAGTGAAACATCGCGATGGACGATGATATCGGGAGGAGGGGCGGGGCTAACGTTTTAATTTTTCACTTAAGCAATAAGCCCCGCAAAGCCGTGTTTTACAGTGGATTTAGAACAGCTAAGGGCGTAGGCAGAACGCGGAGATATTTTCCTCTACATCTCATCAGCAATTTTGATTTCGGCACGCTCTGAGTCTGCAGCAGCTGACCACTAGGAGCGAATGTACATGATGTACAATGTACACGTGACAGAGCAGCCAGATCCAGACTGTGCTTTCGTGCTGTGGCTGGCGCTGAGCCAGAGACGGACGCGCTCAGCGCTTGTCATATTATATCACAACTATTCAGTGTTTTTAACCACATAATGTTTATTTTAGGTTTCAGACATTTAAATGCATATAATTTATAGCAAAACAATACATTTATAGTTTGTAAAATACACAATGGTGTCTATGGAAGCAGCAATAACAACCCATTCAAATTAGGGTGACCAACTGTCCTGTTTTCCCAGGACATGTCCTGTTTTCATATAACAATATAACAAATTTCTATCCATAGAGAGGAGGCATAACCTACTTTAAATGTACTGAAATTAATAAGGTTTCTTTGAGTAAACTTCGAGTATCATTTGAGAAGGCCTATCTGTTTGCCGGGCCAAGTGTCCTGTTTTTTCAGGACAAAATATGGTCACCCTAATTCAAATATATTTGCCGACGGATTTTATTCATATCAGACACACAGTTTAAGTAACTATAAAGTTAACTCTATTCTTCTCCCAGTTCACCGGCCATGTATTTCGGGAGAAACTGTTTTTTAAACGACAAAACAAACTCACTTACACACATTTGAGAATAGAAGATAGTTGATGACATGGTAACCAGGTTTGTTAATATTTATAAATAAAAGCGCTAACGTTACATGTCATACAGCGCTATTTTGGCTGTGGTGAATCACGTGCCAAGCATGACGCGTCACCATGGAAACATGGGGGGGGGGGGGGGGATCGCGATGCTGGCTTAACATCGTGATGTCTGTCAGCCATCACGATGGACGATGATATCGTCTATCGGCACAACCCTAATTGAATCTTTGAGTAAACCAATTTGTCCAAAATGCTGAATCATTCAGTAATGAGAAAACATGTTGCTGTGAGATGCGCAATGGTTCTGCTGTGATCTTTGTTGAACTATTTTCGCTGCTGAAACAGAAAAACCGTCAATATTGCATCTAAAATGTAAGTGACTTGACGTGTGTGTGTGTGTGTGTGTGTGTGTGTGTGTGTGTGTGTGTGTGTGTGTGTGTGAGAGAGAGTGTGTCTGTTACAGTGAAAAGAGTTTAACCCTTTAAGGCAGTGGATCTCAATCCTGGTCCTAGGGAGCCACTGCTCTGCACAGTTTGTATGTCTCCCTCATTTAACACACACCTGATTCAGATCATCAGCTCGTTAGGAAAGAGCTTTATTAACTGAAGTGGGTGTGTCAGATAAAGGAGACATATAAAATGTGCAGACCAGTGGCTCCCTAGGACCAAGATTGAGAACCACTGCTTTAAGGCCTTGTCTTTTTTGGATATATCTTCCTTTTTTTTTTTTTTATGTGCATACAACCCATATATTTTAAATGTATTGTTTGCTTTAAATTAAATTAAGATTGTATGTTTGGTAATTGAACCTAAATAAATTTAAAATTAATGTGCTATATTTCAGATCAATACAATTGTTTTCTTTCATTTTAATCAACACTAACTTTATTCTCTATCTGTATTATAAATAACTTATTTCTGCATAAATTAAAAAATCCCCAATAATCCAGACCAACCAGAGCGCACTAATTCTACAACATCATCAGTGCTGAAGCGGAACTACCAGAGCCGTTCGGCAGATAGCGAGCAGATATTTTGTGTCACGTCGTGCACAATAACCCTAAAGGCACCAGGCTGGCGGTGCCACTGGCTTTTTATATATATAGTTCAATGATTATATATATATATATATATATATATATATATATATATATATATATATATATATATATATATATATATATATATATATATAAATATAGCTGCGAGCAGCGATGAAGGGCCAAAGCCGACGGTACCGCCACCCTGGTGCACCAGGGTTGCGGTGCCACCGGCTTGGGCCCGTAATATTTTTTTTATTATTTTTAAAATTATTTTTTTACTACCTTTTGGACACTTTTGGAGGCCTTAACATGCTCAAAAACTCCTGAAACTTTGCACACATGTCAGAACCCGCGGCCATCAGGGCCGGGCTGAAGATGGTACCCGGGCGTGGCAGGGGGGCTCGACAGCGCCCCCTGGAACGGGGTCCGAAAACATGGTCCATAAATCAAACACGCTTGCATGTAATAATATGAAACTCGGTACACATGTAGATCTCATCGTTTCATATATACTTCGCACTCTAACTTTTTACCCCAGCCCAACAGGAAGTCGGCTATTTAGGCTTGTTTGGAAAACGCATGCAATGGAATGTGAAACACTCCTCCTAGAGAATTCAAACACACGGCACGAAACTCGGTCAGCGTGAAGTCAAGACATTGAGGATGAAAGTTTGCGAGGGGATTTTTGATATCTCGAACGGTTTGGCCGTGGCGAGGAAACGAAATTATGGCGAGAAACGTGAAAGAGGAAGTGTGTCATAACTACTGCATACATTAACTAATCTTGATGAAACTTCAGCAGTGTGTTCGTTGTAAGAGCCCGATCACATGGATGTGACTATTGTGAGTCAAAGTTATAGCGCCACCAACTGGCAGCAGGAAGTGTGTCACTTTCAAAATGCTTTTAAATCACCCTCTTATTTTTACCCGATTTGCTTCAAACTTCATGTGCATAATGTAGACACATGCCAGATGTAGACCTGTGAAAGGATTATTGATATCTTAGACACTGTTGCCATGGCAATGCATCAAACATTAATATTCCTTTTTTTAAGCTTTTTCATGCTTTTTTATGCTTTCGGGCACTTTTGGGGTTCTTAACGTGCTCGAAAACTCTTGAAACTTTGCACACAGGACAAAACCCGCGACCATCAGGGCCAGGCTGAAGCTGGTACCCGGGCGTGGCAGGGGGGCTCGACAGCGCCCCCTTGAACGGGTCCGACAATTTGGTCCATATATCCAACACGCTTTACCCTATTTGCTTCAAACTTGATGTGTATAATGTAGACACAAGCCAGATGTAGACCTGTGAAAGGATTGTTGATATCTTAGATGCTGTTGCCGTGACAACGCATCAAACTTTAATATTCTTTTTGGATACTTTTGAGATTCTTAGCGCACTTTTGGGGCCCTTAACATGCTCAAAAACTCTTGAAACTTTGCACACGGGTCAGAAACCGCGGCCATCAGGGCCGGGCTGAAGCTGGTACCCGGGCGTGGCAGGGGGGCTCGACAGCGCCCCCTGGAACGGGGTCCGAAAACTTGGTCCATAAATCAAACAGGCTTTACCCGATTTGCTTCAAACTTGATCTGTATAATGTAGACACATGCCAGATGTAGACCTGTGAAAGGATTGTTGATATCTTAGATGCTGTTGCCGTGACAACGCATCAAACTTTAATATTCTTTTTGGATACTTTTGAGATTCTTAGCACACTTTTGGGGCCCTTAACATGCTCAAAAACTCTTGAAACTTTGCACATGGGTCAGAAACCGCGGCCATCAGGGCCGGGCTGAAGCTGGTACCCGGGCGTGGGAGGGGGGCTCGACAGCGCCCCCTGGAACGGGGTCCGAAAACTTGGTCCATAAATCAAACACGCTTGCATGTAATAATATGAAACTTGGTACACATATAGATCTCATCGATTCATATATCCTTTGTACTTTTACTTTTTACCCCAGCCCAACAGGAAGTCGGCTATTATGGTTTGTTTGAAAGCGTATGCCCCTGGAATTCGATATACTACTCCTAGAGAATTCAACCAATCGCCACGAAACTCAGTCAGCATGAAGTCAAGACATTGAGGATGAAAAATTGCCAGGGGATTTTTGATATCTCGAACGGTTTGGCCGTGGCGAAGAAACGAATTTATGGCGAATAATGGAAACAGGAAGTGTGTTATAACTTCTGCATACATTAACTGATCTTGATGAAACTTCAGCAGTGTGTTCGCTGTAAGAGTCCGATCACATGGATGTGACTATTGTGAGTCAAAGTTATAGCGCCACCAACTGGCAGCAGGAAGTGTGTCACTTCCTAAAGGCTTTGAAATCACCCTCTTATTTTTACCCGATTAGCTTCAAACTTCATCTGTATAATGTAAATACACTGCAGATGAAGACCTGTGAAGGGATTCTTGATATCTTTGAAACTGTTGCTGTGGCAACGCATCAAACTTTAATATTCTTGTTTGATGCTTTTGATGCTCAGTCAATATGGCAAGCCGTTTTAACATTTAATCATTTTAACCTAGTAGTCTCTTTTTTCATGCTACTAGTACTTATTTTTTAGATACTAGTATCTATTCCATTAAGTAATAGTACTTATTCATTAGCGACTAGTGCTTATTCTTTAGTACTAGTGCCTATTCTTTAGATAGTAGTGCTTATTCTTTAGATATTCTTTTGAATACGTATTAGTAGCTAATGAATAAGTACTGGTATCTATTTAATAGGTACTAGTATGTAATGACTTAGAACTAGTATTTATTGAATAAATACTAGTATCTATTAATAGGTGGTATTATCTAAAATGTCATTTTCTCTCTCTCTCTCTCTCTGAGCCAATATGGCAAGCCGTTTTAACATTTAATCATTTTAACATACTAGTCTCTATTTTCATGCTACTAGTACTTATTTTTTAGATATTAGTATCTATTCCATTAAGTACTAGTACTTATTCATTAGCGACTAATGCTTATTCTGTTTAGAATATTCAAAGTGCTTATTCAATTTGTATGCTTATTTATATTTTCAGAGCAGAAAATCCGATTTTTCTGCTTATTCAATATTGCATCTAAAATGTGACTTGACGTGTGTGTGTGTGTGTGTGTGTGTGTGTGTGTGTGTGTGTGTGTGTGTTTGTGTGTGTGTGTGTGTGTGTGTGTGTGTGTGTGTGTGAGAGAGAGAGAGATTGTGTCTGTTACAGTGACAAGAGTTTTTAAGCCTTTTCTTTTTGGATATATATATATTTTTTTTATTTAAAAAAAAATGTGCATACAACCCATGTATTTCAAATGTATTGTTTGCTTTAAATTAAATTAAGATTGTATGTTTGGTAATTGAACCTAAATAAATGTAAAATGAATGTGCTATATTTCAGATCAATATATTTGTTTTCCTTCATTTTAATCAACACTAACTTTATTCTCATCTGAATTATAAATAACTTATTTCTGTATAAAATAAAAAATCCCGAATAATCCAGACCAACCAGAGCACACTATTTCTACAACATCATCAGTGCTGAAGCGGGACTACCAGAGCCGTTCGGCAGATAGCGAGCAGATATTTTGTGTCACGTCGTGCACAATAACCCTAAAGGCACCAGGGTGGCGATGCCACCGGCTTTATATATATATATATATATATATATATATATATATATAAATAAATATAGCTGCGAGCAGCGATGAAGGGCCAAAGCCGGCGGTACCGCCACCCTGGTGCACCAGGGTTGCGGTGCCACCGGCTTGGGCCCGTAATCGCTGCTCGCAGCTATATTTAGGGCCCAAGCCCTAAGGGCGAAGGCCCTATTGTTTTCCTAAGGATTATTTATTATTATTATTATTATTATTATTATTCTTCTAATTATTTTTTTACTACCTTTTGGACACTTTTGGAGGCCTTAACATGCTCAAAAACTCCTGAAACTTTGCACACATGTCAGAACCCGCGGCCATCAGGGCCGGGCAGAAGATGGTACCCGGGCGTGGCAGGGGGCTCGACAGCGCCCCCTGGAACGGGGTCCGAAAACATGGTCCATAAATCAAACATGCTTGCATGTAATAATATGAAACTCGGTACACATGTAGATCTCATCGTTTCATATATACTTCGCACTCTTACTTTTTACCCCAGCCCAACAGGAAGTCGGCTATTTAGGCTTGTTTGGAAAACGCATGCAAAGGAATGTGAAACACTCCTCCTAGAGAATTCAAACACACGGCACGAAACTCGGTCAGCGTGAAGTCAAGACATTGAGGATGAAAGTTTGCGAGGGGATTTTTGATATCTCGAACGGTTTGGCCGTGGCGAGGAAACGAAATTATGGCGAGAAACGTGAAACAGGAAGTGTGTCATAACTACTGCATACATTAACTAATCTTGATGAAACTTCAGCAGTGTGTTCGCTGTAAGAGCCCGATCACATGGATGTGACTATTGTGAGTCAAAGTTATAGCGCCACCAACTGGCAGCAGGAAGTGTGTCACTTTCAAAATGCTTTTAAATCACCCTCTTATTTTTACCCGATTTGCTTCAAACTTCATGTGCATAATGTAGACACATGCCAGATGTAGACCTGTGAAAGGATTATTGATATCTTAGACACTGTTGCCATGGCAATGCATCAAACATTAATATTCCTTTTTTTAAGCTTTTTCATGCTTTTTTATGCTTTCGGGCACTTTTGGGGTTCTTAACGTGCTCGAAAACTCTTGAAACTTTGCACACAGGACAAAACCCGCGGCCATCAGGGAAAGGCTGAAGCTGGTACCCGGGCGTGGCAGGGGGGCTCGACAGCGCCCCCTTGAACGGGTCCGACAATTTGGTCCATATATCCAACACGCTTGACCCTATTTGCTTCAAACTTGATGTGTATAATGTAGACACAAGCCAGATGTAGACCTGTGAAAGGATTGTTGATATCTTAGATGCTGTTGCCGTGACAACGCATCAAACTTTAATATTCTTTTTGGATACTTTTGAGATTCTTAGCGCACTTTTGGGGCCCTTAACATGCTCAAAAACTCTTGAAACTTTGCACACGGGTCAGAAACCGCGGCCATCAGGGCCGGGCTGAAGCTGGTACCCGGGCGTGGCAGGGGGGCTCGACAGCGCCCCCTGGAACGGGGTCCGAAAACTTGGTCCATAAATCAAACAGGCTTTACCCGATTTGCTTCAAACTTGATGTGTATAATGTAGACACATGCCAGATGTAGACCTGTGAAAGGATTGTTGATATCTTAGATGCTGTTGCCGTGACAACGCATCAAACTTTAATATTCTTTTTGGATACTTTTGAGATTCTTAGCACACTTTTGGGGCCCTTAACATGCTCAAAAACTCTTGAAACTTTGCACACGGGTCAGAAACCGCGGCCATCAGGGCCGGGCTGAAGCTGGTACCCGGGCGTGGCAGGGGGCTCGACAGCGCCCCCTGGAACGGGGTCCGAAAACTTGGTCCATAAATCAAACACGCTTGCATGTAATAATATGAAACTTGGTACACATATAGATCTCATCGATTCATATATCCTTTGTACTTTTACTTTTTACCCCAGCCCAACAGGAAGTCGGCTATTATGGTTTGTTTGAAAGCGTATGCCCCTGGAATTCGATATACTACTCCTAGAGAATTCAACCAATCGCCACGAAACTCAGTCAGCATGAAGTCAAGACATTGAGGATGAAAAATTGCCAGGAGATTTTTGATATCTCGAACGGTTTGGCCGTGGCGAGGAAACGAATTTATGGCGAATAATGGAAACAGGAAGTGTGTTATAACTTCTGCATACATTAACTGATCTTGATGAAACTTCAGCAGTGTGTTCGCTGTAAGAGTCCGATCACATGGATGTGACTATTGTGAGTCAAAGTTATAGCGCCACCAACTGGCAGCAGGAAGTGTGTCACTTCCTAAAGGCTTTGAAATCACCCTCTTATTTTTACCCGATTTGCTTCAAACTTCATCTGTATAATGTAAATACACTGCAGATGAAGACCTGTGAAGGGATTCTTGATATCTTTGAAACTGTTGCTGTGGCAACGCATCAAACCTTAATATTCTTGTTTGATGCTTTTGATGCTCTGAGTCAATATGGCAAGCCGTTTTAACATTTAATCATTTTAACCTAGTAGTCTCTTTTTTCATGCTACTAGTACTTATTTTTTAGATACTAGTATCTATTCCATTAAGTAATAGTACTTATTCATTAGCGACTAGTGCTTATTCTTTAGTACTAGTGCCTATTCTTTAGATAGTAGTGCTTATTCTTTAGATATTCTTTTGAATACGTATTAGTAGCTAATGAATAAGTACTGGTATCTATTTAATAGGTACTAGTATGTAATGACTTAGAACTAGTATTTATTGAATAAATACTAGTATCTATTAATAGGTGCTATTATCTAAAATGTCATTTTCTCTCTCTCTCTGAGCCAATATGGCAAGCCGTTTTAACATTTAATCATTTTAACATACTAGTCTCTATTTTCATGCTACTAGTACTTATTTTTTAGATATTAGTATCTATTCCATTAAGTACTAGTACTTATTCATTAGCGACTAATGCTTATTCTGTTTAGAATATTCAAAGTGCTTATTCAATTTGTATGCTTATTTATATTTTCAGAGCAGAAAATCCGATTTTTCTGCTTAATCAATATTGCATCTAAAATGTGACTTGACGTGTGTGTGTGTGTGTGTGTGTGTGTGTGTGTGTGTGTGTGTGTGTGTGTGTGTGTGTGTGTGTGTGTGTTTGTGTGTGTGTGTGTGTGTGTGTGTGTGTGTGTGTGTGTGTGTGTGTGTGTGTGTGTGTGTGTGTGTGTGTGTGTGTGTGTGTGTGTGTGTGAGAGAGAGATTGTGTCTGTTACAGTGAGTTTTTAAGCCTTGTCTTTTTGGATATATATATATTTTTATTTAAAAAAAATGTGCATACAACCCATGTATTTCAAATGTATTGTTTGCTTTAAATTAAATTAAGATTGTATGTTTGGTAATTGAACCTAAATAAATGTAAAATGAATGTGCTATATTTCAGATCAATATATTTGTTTTCCTTCATTTTAATCAACACTAACTTTATTCTCATCTGAATTATAAATAACTTATTTCTGTATAAAATAAAAAATCCCGAATAATCCAGACCAACCAGAGCACACTATTTCTACAACATCATCAGTGCTGAAGCGGGACTACCAGAGCCGTTCGGCAGATAGCGAGCAGATATTTTGTGTCACGTCGTGCACAATAACCCTAAAGGCACCAGGGTGGCGATGCCACCGGCTTTATATTTATATATATATATATATGTATATATATATATATATATATATATATATATATATATATATATATATATATATATATATATATATATATATAAATAAATATAGCTGCGAGCAGCGATGAAGGGCCAAAGCCGGCGGTACCGCCACCCTGGTGCACCAGGGTTGCGGTGCCACCGGCTTGGGCCCGTAATCGCTGCTCGCAGCTATATTTTATTATTATTATTATTCCTCTAATTATTTTTTTACTACCTTTTGGACACTTTTGGAGGCCTTAACATGCTCAAAAACTCCTGAAACTTTGCACACATGTCAGAACCCGCGGCCATCAGGGCCGGGCTGAAGATGGTACCCGGGCGTGGCAGGGGGGCTCGACAGCGCCCCCTGGAACGGGGTCCGAAAACATGGTCCATAAATCAAACACGCTTGCATGTAATAATATGAAACTCGGTACACATGTAGATCTCATCGTTTCATATATACTTCGCACTCTAACTTTTTACCCCAGCCCAACAGGAAGTCGGCTATTTAGGCTTGTTTGGAAAACGCATGCAATGGAATGTGAAACACTCCTCCTAGAGAATTCAAACACACGGCACGAAACTCGGTCAGCGTGAAGTCAAGACATTGAGGATGAAAGTTTGCGAGGGGATTTTTGATATCTCGAACGGTTTGGCCGTGGCGAGGAAACGAAATTATGGCGAGAAACGTGAAACAGGAAGTGTGTCATAACTACTGCATACATTAACTAATCTTGATGAAACTTCAGCAGTGTGTTCGTTGTAAGAGCCCGATCACATGGATGTGACTATTGTGAGTCAAAGTTATAGCGCCACCAACTGGCAGCAGGAAGTGTGTCACTTTCAAAATGCTTTTAAATCACCCTCTTATTTTTACCCGATTTGCTTCAAACTTCATGTGCATAATGTAGACACATGCCAGATGTAGACCTGTGAAAGGATTATTGATATCTTAGACACTGTTGCCTTGGCAATGCATCAAACATTAATATTCCTTTTTTTAAGCTTTTTCATGCTTTTTTATGCTTTCGGGCACTTTTGGGGTTCTTAACGTGCTCGAAAACTCTTGAAACTTTGCACACAGGACAAAACCCGCGGCCATCAGGGCCAGGCTGAAGCTGGTACCCGGGCGTGGCAGGGGGGCTCGACAGCGTCCCCTTGAATGGGTCCGACAATTTGGTCCATATATCCAACACGCTTTACCCTATTTGCTTCAAACTTGATGTGTATAATGTAGACACAAGCCAGATGTAGACCTGTGAAAGGATTGTTGATATCTTAGATGCTGTTGCCGTGACAACGCATCAAACTTTAATATTCTTTTTGGATACTTTTGAGATTCTTAGCGCACTTTTGGGGCCCTTAACATGCTCAAAAACTCTTCAAACTTTGCACACGGGTCAGAAACCGCGGCCATCAGGACCGGGCTGAAGCTGGTACCCGGGCGTGGCAGGGGGGCTCGACAGCGCCCCCTGGAACGGGGTCCGAAAACTTGGTCCATAAATCAAACAGGCTTTACCCGATTTGCTTCAAACTTGATGTGTATAATGTAGACACATGCCAGATGTAGACCTGTGAAAGGATTGTTGATATCTTAGATGCTGTTGCCGTGACAACGCATCAAACTTTAATATTCTTTTTGGATACTTTTGAGATTCTTAGCACACTTTTGGGGCCCTTAACATGCTCAAAAACTCTTGAAACTTTGCACACGGGTCAGAAACCGCGGCCATCAGGGCCGGGCTGAAGCTGGTACCCGGGCGTGGCAGGGGGCTCGACAGCGCCCCCTGGAACGGGGTCCGAAAACTTGGTCCATAAATCAAACACGCTTGCATGTAATAATATGAAACTTGGTACACATATAGATCTCATCGATTCATATATCCTTTGTACTTTTACTTTTTACCCCAGCCCAACAGGAAGTCGGCTATTATGGTTTGTTTGAAAGCGTATGCCCCTGGAATTCGATATACTACTCCTAGAGAATTCAACCAATCGCCACGAAACTCAGTCAGCATGAAGTCAAGACATTGAGGATGAAAAATTGCCAGGGGATTTTTGATATCTCGAACGGTTTGGCCGTGGCGAGGAAACGAATTTATGGCGAATAATGGAAACAGGAAGTGTGTTATAACTTCTGCATACATTAACTGATCTTGATGAAACTTCAGCAGTGTGTTTGCTGTAAGAGTCCGATCACATGGATGCGACTATTGTGAGTCAAAGTTATAGCGCCACCAACTGGCAGCAGGAAGTGTGTCACTTCCTAAATGCTTTGAAATCACCCTCTTATTTTTACCCAATTTGCTTCAAACTTTATGTGTATAATGTAAACACACGGCAGATGTAGACCTGTGAAAGGATTATTGATATCTTAGATACTGTTGCCGTGGCAACACATCAAACTTTAATATTCTTGTTGGATGCTTTTGAGACTCTTAGCATGCTTGAAATTGCATGAAACTCGACAGACACAGGTATGCATATAGTTCAGATCAAGCCGGACAACTTTCTAATTAACTGTCATTAGCTCAGACCAAGAGAAGTTAGATATTTTGGTTTGAATATGGTCATTTTCTCTCCCTCTCTCTCTGAGCCAATATGGCAAGCCGTTTTAACATTTAATCATTTTAGTCTACTAGTCTCTATTTTCATGCTACTAGTTCTTATTTTTTAGATACTAGTATCTATTCCATTAAGTACTAGTACTTATTCATTAGCGACTAGTGCTTATTCTTTAGATCAGTACTTCTCAAAGTCCGGACTCCGGTCCGGATCCGGACCCGGAGGGAATTCAATCCGGACCCGCCTCCATTTCGTATTTCAAGAGCACTAATTGTGTGTAAGGGATTAAAAGTGTGGATTTCCTACTTTGATAAACGCATGTTAAAATCATTTGTTTATTTTTTGAGATGGTCCGAAATTAAAACAAAGGCGAGATATTTAATGTTTTCCTCCGTGATTTAGTTGCCATGACATCCAGTAAGCGTATGAATTTTGACGTAATCAGGCGCAACTGTAAAAAGGGGAGCAACGCGACACTTCACCGCAGTAAGCGTTTGAATGGGTGTGGAGGATGTCATTGTCCAGGAAAAGAAAAGTTGTTGAAGAAAATAGAGTTTTCAAAGATTGGACAGAGAGGTATGCGTTCACAGATATCCCAAGTCTCCCGGAAGTTCCAGGAGTCTCCCGCATATTGATAGCGGCTCCCTGATGCCCGCAGATTAGTTCAAATCTCCCGCAATCTAGAGCTCGCGAGCTCCAAACCGGCAGAGAGGGAGAGAGCGACCTTACGTGTGTGTGCGCAAATGTGCTTGTGTGCCTCATGAGTTGCCAACCGTTCCGTATAATACGTATTTGTTTAAGTTAAAAATAAAACGTATTATGAACTAAACAAATACATGGTTCATTTTTGCCAAAATGATCATGATAGCCTTTATATATCTGAGTGGTTAAGTCTTGTATATAGATTGAGCCTACTTTGCTATACAAATTTTTGTGCAACTTATAAAAATATAAAAAATATATATAATGCTACTTTGCCTAATAAGTTGCATTTATAATGTGCTATAAAATGTATGAATTTCAGGGGTTATTTTTCAAAATTTTCTTCCGTGGGGGCATGTTCTGTGATGCGCGGTCGTGACTCTACTGTTCGAACTCGTTCATCAAAATGAACGAATCTTTTTTTCGAGTCATTTCGTTCATTTAACAAACAAAATGAACAAAATGACTCGAAAAAAGACTCGTTCATTTTGATGAACGAGTTCGAACAGTAGAGTCACGACCGTGCATCACAGAAAAGAGCAAGGCATAAAACTTACTTTTTTATTTATTTATTTTATAAATGACCGATCGTTTTGCAAGATAAGACCCTTATGCATCGTCTGTTGTTGTTGAAAGCCATTTGAAGCTTCACTGAAACTGTCATTTGG